>OU342741.1:440081497-440446628 GCA_910589775.1 Avena eriantha
TCTTCTCACAAACCACATATGGATCCACCAGAGTTCATTGCATGTCTGTTCTTTTCACAAACAATATATGGATCCACCAGTGTCATTGCATGTGTGTTGTTTTCACAAACCACATGTGGATCCACCAGAGTCATTGCATGTGTGTTGTTTTCACAAACAACATAAGGATCCACCAGTGTCATTGGATGTGTGTTCTCTTCATGAACCACACCCAGTGTCATTGCATGTGTGTTCTTTTCATGAACCACATATGGATCCACTAGTGTCATTGGATGTGTGTTATTTTCACAAACCACATATTGATCCTCCAGTGTCATTGCATGTGTGTTCTTTTCACAAACCACAGCTAGAGTCATTGCATGTGTGTTCTTTTCACAAACCACATAAGGATCCACCAGTGGCATTGGATGTGTGTTATTTTCATGAACCACACCCAGTGTCATTGCATGTGTTTTCTTCTCACAAACCACATATGGATCCACCCAGTGTCATTGCATGTGTGTTTTTATCACAAACCACATATGGATCCACCAGAGTTCATTGCATGTCTGTTATTTTCACAAACCACATGGATCCACAAGTGTCATTGCATGTGTGTTATTTTCACAAACCACATGTGGATCCACCAGAGTCATTGATGTGTGTTATTTTCACAAACCACATAAGGATCCACCAGTGTCATTGGATGTGTGTTCTTTTCATGAACCACACCCAGTGTCATTGCATGTGTGTTCTTCTCACAAACCACATATGGATCCACCAGAGTTCATTGCATGTTTGTTCTTTTCACAAACCACATATGGATCCACCAGTGTGATTGCATGTGTGTTCTTCTCACAAACCACAGCTAGAGTCATTGCATGTGTGTTCTTTTCATGAACCACAACTAGATTCAGTGAATGTCTGTTCTTTCACAAACCACACATGGATCCACGAGAGTAATTGTATTGCCTGTTCTTTTCATAATCCACAGTTAGAGTCATTGCATGTGTGTTCTTTTCACAAACCACATATCACTAGTGTCATTGCATGTGTGTTCTTCTCATAAACCACATATGGATCCTAACCTTAGGAGAACCCTAACCTTAGCCCCTCAATGGTGGTCGTTAGACTGAGTCTTCTAGAAGGCACGCCCTAACAAAGTTGTTCTTATGGCCCAAAATATATTGAGCTCGTTGGGGAACCCCAAGAGGAAGGTATGATGAGCACAACAACAAGTTTTCTCTCAGTTATGAAACCAAGGTTATCAAACCAGTAGGAGCAAGGAAACACCTCCAAGGTGTTGTTGCCAACTTGGAATCCTGCACAACACAACCACAGAACTTTGCCCCCAACTTACAGTGAGGTTGTCAAACTCACCGGTTTTGCTAAAAACAAAGGATTAAACATATTGTGTGGAAGAAAGTAAAAGCTTGCAGAAAGTAAACAGAAAGTAGTAAACAGTTGTAGATTGATGGTAAAAGAAAGGACTGGGGTCCATAGTTCACTAGTGGTGGTTCTCCTTAAGATAGATGACACGTTGGGTGAACAAATTACAGTGGGGCAATTGACAAACATCGAGAAAGCATACAAGCATATACTAATCATCTTGACTCCTTTGAGATTTGATTGGGCATTACAACATTATACATAGACCGTAATCCAATTGCATCTATGACTAATAATCAACCTTCAGGTTATCATCCGAACCCCCTCCAGTATTAAGTTGCAAGCAACAGATAATTGCATTATGCATTGCATGTAAAGTAAACAATACGATTGTTCTATGAACAAAGGATTGTTGATTTCTCCCTAGTAGTAACAACACATCTAGTGCCTTAGAGATTTCTGTCGCTTCCCTGGATTACTAGAGGCATGAACCCACTATCGAGCATAAATACTAACTATTGGAGTTGCTAGCATCTACTTGGCCAAGATAGCTACTAACAACGGAAAGCATGCAAGATCACAAATAACAAAGATATGATAGAATCAATAATCAATCTGAAATAGCATCTCAATATCCATCGGATCCCCGCAAACACAACATGTAGGATTACAAATATATGATCTTGATCATGAACGGAGCTCACAAGATCTAAACATGGTAGCACAAAGGAGAAGAACCAACCATCTAGCTACTACATGGACCCGTACTCCAAGGATGAACTACTCACGCATCACACCGGAGGCTTGCATGGTGATGAAGAAGGCCTCCAGGGCGAATTATCCCCTCCGGCAGGGTGCCGGGAAGAGCTTCAGATCCCTCCCGATCTAGGGATGGAGATGACGGCGGCTACAGACTCTTTCGTGGAATTTTGATCGGGTCCTTAGGTTTTCTGTATCGGAGGCGATATATAGGCAAAAGGGGAGGCCTAGGGGGGTGCCCTAGGTGTCCATACCATCCCTGGCGTGGGCCAGGCCTGGCCGCTCAGCCAGGTGGTGTGGGCGGCCCCTGGCCCCTCTCTGTCTCATATTCTGGCTCCGTGTCCCCCTCGGTGAAAAACTGACTTTGGATTTTGTCCCGTCCAATTCCGAGAATATTCATTTTCTAACTTTCCTGGAACCAAAAATAGCAGAAAACAGGCAACTGACATTGTGGCATCTTGTTAATAGGTTAGTCCAAGAAAGTGTATAAAAAGTACTCCAAAGTGTGGACAAAACATAATAAAGTAGATAAAAACCAAGCATGGAACATCAAAAATTATGGATACGTTAGCAACGTGTCAACATCCCCAAGCTTAACTCTTGCTCGTCCTCGAGTAGGTAATTGATAAAAAGAAAGAATAATTTTTGAGGTGACATGCACCATCATAAACTTGATCAAAGTATTTGTAAAACATTCATAGCTGGGATCATAGTACTTCAACATAGCATGAAAGATAAAGTTCTAACAATAAGACATAGCAACTACGTTGCAACATGAAAAGGCACAAACAGAAGATTCATGAATAACAATGCTTTGCAAGACGTTTGTTTGTTTCACATAAAGAAAATATAGCATAGTAGCATTCAGCTTGTCCCTCATAGAGTAGCAAACATAAATGCGTAGGACACCTTCAAAGTTCATAAGAGTGACTAGATACAAATAGTTTAAGAACAAGCAATATCAAAATTATGCATCAATCAACAAGTCTTGGGACAATACACACAGAACTAAGAATGGCCACTATGCTCTCAAAATAGGTGCATAAAGATAGAAGGTGGAGACTCAGCATAAAAGTAACAGAAAGGCCCTTCATAGAAGGAAGTAGGGATTCAAGTTTCATAATGAGCTTCCAAAAATTATGGTACTTATTAGCTTTCAGCTCTCATTGCCCCTATTATAAGCATCTTGAAGTGATTAAGGTTAAAGTGAACAAACTATGAAGTGTATGCTTGACAAAGTATAAGTTGGAAATCTCATGTCCCTTGAATACGAGGGCCGCTCCTCATGCTACTCAAGTTTAGTTACCGGTAAGTTATTGTCATAGTAAGTACATGTGTATCATAGAGAACCGCCAATGGGGTACCCCTTGCCCGATGATACGGAAGAACCCCCATATCAAAATGACAAGGCAAGCAAACAACGAGCATCTCAGCAATCTTCTTATTTACCATGGGAAAATGGTGCTTTTTTCTCTCTTTCTTCTTTTCTCATATCTTTTTTTTCTCTTTTTCTCAAAATCTGACTCTTTTTGTTTATAAGAAGAATGCTTCATAGGCAGCTCATTATGGTTATGCTACAGGTTTCCACCATGACGGCATGGATTAGACCGGCAGCCCTGGCGTTTCTCTAACACACATATATAACTCCATGGACTTACAAGCTCCCCTTTCATTTCACACCGACGACATCCATAGATAAAAGAGCATGATATCAACTAGGTACAAAGTACAAGTGCAATGTTGAAAGCGTTCCCCATGACAGCATGGTTCTGCTAATCCCCAACATATAAGTGCAAGCATATACAACATAGATGACACAATGGTTCAAGTTTATTAGGGGCAAGAAAAGTAAAGTGTGCCATCAAATCTGTGAGAGCTTTAATCACTAGTTTTCTCATAACAAGTTTAATTCGGAAGGTAGATAAAAACATCAATATACTTTGAATAGCAAATGCTAATAGGTAGGTATGGTGGACTCTTCCGAATAACTTGGTTTTAGGAGTTGGATGCATGAGTGGAACTCATACTTGGTTATGGAGGCTAGCAAAAGACTGGGAGCGACCGACTAAGAGAGCAATAATCGCCATAATCATGCAGAGCGACAAAATATCATTAATTAAAGCATAAAGTGATATTACAAGTCGAAAACTAAAGGATCATACAGGCTATGGTGACTTGGGATAGTCATAACATGGTGTGAGCATGCGCCAAGTCAACCCAAATAAAGCATCAAAGGAGAATACCACAATATTATGCTTTAATATGCTAAAACAATGCATGATTCTTCCAAGGCACATTAAGCAATCTCAGTTGTTTATAACATGTCATGCTACAACAAAGATCACTAAGCATAAAGCCAAAACAATATCAAGCATGGCATGACAAAGCATAGGCCATAGTCAAAAACAAGCTCTCTTTACCACTTAAGCATGAACTTTTCCTACTCTCTTCCAATCCAAACCAAACTATTTGAAAACCAATGCATGAAAGAGGGGGTACAACCAATTTATTCAGAAAACTAAGAAAACCAAGCAAACGAGAACCAAAAACAAAAAACGAAGACGCTCCAAGAACAACACAACTGTGCATGAAACAATAAAAATGAAGTGTTTGGAAGGAACCTGGGATTTTTATTGATGAAGAAGGGGATGCCTTGGGCATCCCCAAGCTTTGACGCTTGTACCTCTTGAATATTTATTGGGGTGACACAGGGTGGCATCCCCAAGCTTGAGATTTAGTCCATTCTTCATCTCATTCCATCATTCTCTCCATACACCTGAAATTTTTCCTCCACACAATCGTTATTAACAATATTAGTGCACTCAAGATAATAAGTCATTGGGTTCAGTTTCAACATCAATAAAACTTCCATTAAAACACAAGATACTGTAGAACTTCCCTCAAAAATCTCAATTCCCCAAAGAGAACTCAAAAAGGAACCAACGAGAAGCAAATGCAAATAATGGCAGAAATCTGTCAAAACAGACCAGCAGGTAAAAACCAATTTTTTCGAAGACCTTCTGTTACTCAAATCAAAAAGTGTTGAACTAACAAAAGTTATATAACAACTTGGGGCAGAAGCACAAAAATTCACGCCTCAAAACGAAGTACAAAGATTTTACACAAATTTTTACGCTGAAGCACAAAAATCTGTTTTGGGACAGCAACTTTCCCAATCATTACTTCTCTCTCATTAGAGGTTACTCTTGGCACAAAAAGCAAATAAAAATGATAAGAGAGGTTATTACTGAATAAATAACTTCCAAGACTCATCTAAAACTTTTAGGTTATCTCCCAATAAGTACTTTTCTTTAACGCCTTTAAGTTAGGCATAAGAAGCAAGAAAAGAATCAAGTGTTCTCAAATGAAGAAGCATTAAAACCAAATTTCTTGCCCTTACCTCTGTTACTTTTATTCTTAACCTTGGGGAACATATGATTGTTTGGTGGAGAAGCAAAGTGCATGGTTCCCTTTTCCACATATATTATTGCTCCAAGGAGTTTCAATAGAGATCTTCCAAGTGTAATTTGTCCTTTCCCTACACATTCAATAACAAGATAATCAATAGAAATCATTTTCCCTAGGATCTTTGTAAACACTCCTTCAGCTATTCCAATTGGTGATATTGTGGCATTATTAACAAGAAATATTTCTTCTCCTCCTTCAGAAAGTCCCCAAAGATTCAAAGATTTATAGATATCTTTATGCATAAGACAGAATTCAAACATGATATCACAGCGAGCATGAAAAGTTTCATTATTTATAGCAATCTTTACTGTGGGAAGCCATTCTGAGGGTTCGGAATTTATTGGAACATAGTCATGATGCTCTCTAAGTGTATTATAGCAATATTTTAAACTAGCAGTGCTGGTCTCAAGAGTATTCAATCTAGCAAATATGTTTATGAAGGCAGAATCAGATTTGCTAGGAAAGTTGTAACTAAAGACCAACTTCTTTATGGTATTAAAAGCATAATCCTCATTGCATTGGAGGAAATCTCCTCCCACTACAGCATCCAAAGCATATCTATAGCAAAGAGCAATTCCAAGGTAAAAACTGCTAAGGAACAAGCTTTGAGTCATTTTATGTTCAGTTTTTTCATGTAGATCAGAGATTCTAGACCAACTTCTTTGAAACTCTCTTCAATTCCTTATTTAAAAGTGAAAATCATTTCCTCAGGTGACATAGTGATTGGAGCAATGCTAGATATAATGGCAACTTAAGATAGGGACTATTTTTTGTGTTTTTAATAAAGAAAGCAAAGTAGTAAAACTATTTTTTTGCGGTTTTGGTAAAGAAACAAGCAAACAAAGAAGAAATAAACTAAGCAAAACAAAAACAACAGAGTAAAGAGATTGGTTATGAGGGACTCCCCTTCTGAAGATGTCCTTGAATCCCCAGCAATGGCGCTAAAAAATAGCTTGATGACCCAAAATATATCGAGCTCGTTGGGGAACCCCAAGAGGAAGGTATGATGAGCACAACAGCAAGTTTTCCCTCAGTTATGAAACCAAGGTTATCGAACTAGTAGGAGCAAGGAAACACCTCCAAGGTGTTGTTGCCAACTTGGAATCCTGCACAACACAACCACAGAACTTTGCCCCAACTTACAGTGAGGTTATCAATCTCACCGATTTTGCTGAAAACAAAGGATTAAACGTATTGTGTGGAAGAAAGTAAAAACTTGCATAAAGTAAACAGAAAGCAGTAAACAGTTGTAGATTGATGGAAAAAGAAAGGACCGGGGTCCATAGTTCACTAGTGGTGGTTCTCCTTAAGATAGATAACATGTTGGGTGAACAAATTACAGCGGGGCAATTGACAAACATCGAGAAAGCATACAAGCATATACTAATCATCTTGACTCCTTTGAGATTTGATTGGGCATTACGACATTATACATAGACCGTAATCCAACTGCATCTATGAATAATAATCTACCTTCAGGTTATCATCCGAACCCCCTCCAGTATTAAGTTGCAAGCAACAGATAATTGCATTACGCATTGCGTGTAAAGTCAATAATACGATTGTTCTATGAACAAAGGATTGTTGTTTTCTCCCTAGTAGCAATAGCACATCTAGTACCTTAGAGATTTTTGTCACTTCCCCAGATTACTAGAGGCATGAACCCACTATCGAGCATAAATACTAACTCTTGGAGTTGCTAGCATCTACTTGGCCAAGATAGCTACTAACAACAAAAAGCATGCAAGATCACAAAATAACAAATACATGATAGAATCAATAATCAAGCTGATATAGCATCTCAATATCCATCGGATCCCCGCAAACACAACATGTAGGATTACAAATAGATGATCTTGATCATAAACGGAGCTAAAAAGATCTAAACATGGTAGCATAAAAGAGAACAACCAACCATCTAGCTACTACATGGACCCGTAGTCCAAGGATGAACTACTCACGCATCACACCGGAGGCTTGCATGGTGATGAAGAAGGCCTCCAGGGTGAATTCTCCCCTCGGCAGGGTGCTGGGAAGAGCTTCAGATCCCTCCCGATCTAGGGATGGAGATGACGGCGACTACAGACTCTTTCGTGGAATTTTGATCGGTTCCTTAGGGTTTCTATATCGTAGGCAATATATAGGCGAAAGGGGAGGCCGAGGGGGTGCCCTAGGTGGCCAGACTAACCCCTGGCGCGGGCCAGGCCTGGCTGCATGGCCAGGTGGTGTGGGCGGCCCCTGGCCCCTCTCCGTCATGTATTCTCGCTCCGTGTCCCCCTCGGTGAAAAACTGACTTTGGCATTTGTCCCGTCCAATTCCGAGAATATTCATTTTCTGACTTTTCTGGAACCAAAAACAGTAGAAAACAGGCAACTGGCACTGTGGCATCTTGTTAATAGGTTAGTCCAAGAAAGTGTATAAAAAGTACTCCAAAGTGTGGACAAAACATAAGAAAGTAGATAAAAAAACAAGCATGGAACATCAAAAATTATGGATACATTAGCAATGTATCAGTTCTGCATGATGATTATTTCATATCGTTCGATCGAGGCGCTTGGACGATTGGGATGGTCTTCGTGAGAGCGATCCGCGAGTAGGATGTTCTGTGGCATGATTAGCCACGCTTGCTGCCCGCTTGCTCTGGACAAACTGGCAACACTGGGCGCTCCCCTTTTGTGAGTGTCATGACTCACGAGTTCAGTGGGCTATATGCCAGTGTCACGTCCCCATTACTTCTCTTCCTCCTCGTACTTCTCTTCCTTCCCCTCTAAGCCACTTTCCCCACTTCTCTCCCATCCTGCCGTAGCCGCAAGCCGACAGCGCCTCCAGCTATCTCTTCGGCAGCCACCCCCCTCTCCCTCTCTCTCTCACCATGGGTTCATGGGGACATGGTGAGGAAAAGCGTCATGACGACAGGTACGGTGATTTCGATGTGAGTTGTCTCATATCTATCTCTATCATCTGTGGCCAGTTATCTATTTTGAGCTAGATCTACTCTGTTTACTCATGCGCGTATGATGTGTTAGGCCAACCAGACGGTGTATGACTCTGACTATCAGGGTTTAGCAGATGAAGACAATCCTCTGCTATGTAAACATGGATATGTGCCCGCTAAATTTGTAGCGTTCGAAGAACGAAACGCAGGCATGAGGTTTTTACGGTGTCAAGGACATCGCGCAATGATGCAAGGTGGAAGTTGCGGTGTTGTCAAATGGGTAGATCCAGAGTGGACCAAATCGATGCAGAAAATGCTGGACAAACTATGGGAAATGACTGTTGAGTTGAAAGAATCCGTATTCAGCTCACTTCTTGACAGTGTTGAGATGAAGCTATGGGAACCAGATGACACGACCAAGCTTAACCGAGATCTCAGGAGGGTGCAAGACAAGGTTAGCAAAGTCGAGAAGGAGAGGGATGTGGCGTTGGCCATGAAGGCTAAAGCAGAGCAAGAACTGACTCAAGCAAGGAATGATCTTCACCAGGTCAAAGTCCTGCAGTTCACAACTACGACTATTGACAAGTGCGTGAGGAAAAATGTAGAGAAACAATTGAAGTTGTGCAAGGAAGATGCTAAAAGGAAGGAGCAGACGATTCGATCCTTGCTCTCGCAGGAAGATGCGCATCGGCCTAAGATTAGGAAGATCAAGGAGATGTGTGATAACTAGTTCTATTTAGCTTGAGCTCCGTGCCTTTTTAAGTTGTAATAGTAGTACTTGTTGACCTAGCGGTCTGAACTAGTGGTCCCGGAGTCCTGGGAGGAAAAAAATTGGTGACCCGTTAATCTGTCTTAACCCTGCATTACTTCCTTTTGTCTGATCATGCTGGTATTCTGATATTGGTGGTTTGTTTAAACGTAATCTACGTGGACTATGTCGCATGCAAATGGCACAACCACAATTTATAAAGTGGAAGCATGTACACCCAGTTACTAGAGATCCGGGAGCTTTGCCAGATGCAGGGGATGTAGGAGCAGGGAGGCGGTGAGACAGACGGGCTCAAGATTAGGCTAGAAAGTGGTATCGATTTCCTCCTCATTTGGGAATTATCGGTTGCCATTGCTGTTTATGTTGCCATGTTGTTGTGCAGCAGCTGAAATAAGTTGCTGCTTCGTGGAGTGTAGCAGCTTAAATAATTTATTTCTGTGCCACTTACATTCCATCGAATTTGGAGACATCCTGCCCCGCAGCAATCGTGGAACCGGTGTTGCGTGTTTTCAGATAGTAGTGGCACAATCAAAATTTCGGATTCAACTACTGACTCGGATGTTTCCAAACCCTAAGTCGTGGTACATTTTACTCAGAGAACGTGGGTAGATTATTTCTCCCAGCAAAGTTCCACACACAGAACTCCAGAATTTAACCGAATTATATATATAGGTTCAAGTTCAACACATTACTATGCATCTTCATTGCCAGCAGCCTTCTTCCGCAGCCTGGGTGCCAAGCCTTCATGTCCACTGGCTTCTTCATTTCCTGCCTTCTTCCTCTTCCTCGGTGCCAATTTTCTTAGTTTCACATACTCTGCATCGTCGGGACAATCAGCACCAGAATCGTGTCCAGCATCATCTTTCCACTCGTTTTTACCTTCTTTGGGCAGCAAAATGACTGACCTAGCAGTCATGTTTCTAACCTTGCACCGCTTCTTGTCAAATAAATAGGACTGTTGCATAACTGCCCAATATCTACAGAGTAATCAAAACAAAAATTACAATTCAGCACAAACATGCGAACCCCAAGAGACTTTTGCTTATCAGGAGCTAATTAGGTTCGCGCGACCACCCTGTCCAAGAATAGAAGGGCGAGTCCTAGTTGCAACAGCTTTCACATCTAGTACATCACAATTCAGCTCAAACATGCAAGCCGAAGCATACCTTTTCATCAACCCAATTAGCTGACCGTCACATGTTAGAGGAACCATGATGCCACGTTCATCCATGAAGCTGAACTTTGCAGTCTGCTTTGGTCATATTTCATCATGATTATGCAGAGCAGCAACCATACCAGATATAGTGCAGATCTGCACAGGCGCTTCTTCCATCGTGATACAATGGTGTCCATACCACTTGCCCTTCACCCTTGCTGATTTAGAGTCGTACCTGAAGACGACTACCATAACCAGGCAAGGGTGGTCCGCGGAGGTCCCACTTGACAAAAAACTGTGGACAAAATATGTTTGTCAGCGTTGGGCTAACAAACAATTTTAGGTTCAGTAGCCAGCTAGCAATTATAGTTAGTGTGAATAGCAAAGAGAATGGTAGCTCACCTGCATGTAGCCAGAACTTCTTCTTCCTTGGTAGTAGGATTTGCCATCCTTCGAGCTGTTCGGCTCGTCGGCGGCGGAGGCGGGCTAGAGCCTCGCAACGGCAGCTACGGCTTGCGACATTGGAGCTCGAGATCAGCGACTGGGCACAACAACTTGGCGCCGGAAGTCAAATGTTCGAAGGAATCGTTCTGCCTGGAGGGTGGATTTCGACGCTGCCGTTGCTAGGGGAAAGGAGGGAATGGATTTGTGAAATTGGTCAACGCATCCAATCCACTTAGTTCCTCGATTTGCCTAAGAGGTTGTCGCGTTGGCGCTCACGTCACGGACAGATGACCGACATGTGGGTCCCGACCGTCTACTTCACGGGGCAGTTTAACGGAATGTTTGAATTTGGCAGGGGTGAGATGAGTTTGCCTCGAACTGGCCCCTCTCAGTAGTTGGAAGCCCAACTTTACGAAACGCGGCAATTATAGGGAACTTGGGTACCACCATGCACTCGCTCAGGAACTTTCGGGCTGCAAACCAACAATCCCCACCTCTTCGTAGCATGGTGAAGCTATCTCCTATTTTTTGTTCTACACATCACATTTCAAGTAACTTCTAACCACTTCGCTGTGATTGATCTCGAGGCAGAAAACTTCCAGCATTGAAGTTGCGTGGAGTGACAACACGAAGCTATGACTCAAAGACATTTAGGAAAGATCAGACATTTGTGACGAATTTTGCAAAATTGACCATGGTACATTCAATCGCAAACCCGCAATCTGGAGCGTTGGTTGACTAAAGTTGGTATCATTCACGAATATGAAACCACCTCGGCAATGCAGAACTTTTTCATGGATAAGAAATATTACACTGAAACATATACACAAAGAGTTCAACTACATTATAAAGAACTCACTTCATCTATGATTCTCGAAATATGAAACTTATGGAATGAAGGTTGTAGGGCGTGCCAAGATGAAGCTACCGCCCTAAATAATTATAAAAAGATGAAGATGGACTATGTGTGAAGAATTTAGCAAAATTGATCATGATGAA
The DNA here is from genome assembly GCA_910589775.1 of Avena eriantha. NCBI lineage: Eukaryota > Viridiplantae > Streptophyta > Magnoliopsida > Poales > Poaceae > Avena > Avena eriantha. The sequence goes on from OU342741.1 coordinate 440,093,396, forward strand.
CTCGGAATGAAAACATGGAACTAGAGACCTACGATCGACAAAACTTCAAATTGTTGAAGTTCTATTTAAATTCATTGAGGCTAACTTCTAATGAGCGGAGCGAGGCTCGTTGCCGATAGGTTTGGGCCGAAGCGGAATGGAGTCTGAAGTTAGCCCATAACATGCGCGTCCTGCAGGGATTTCTAGGGGTGCAGGGGCAACCCCCGCTGTATGGATGACCTAGACCCCTATATATATTTCTTATAAGTTGTCGGTTGTGATAAGTTGCATCTAATATATTTCGGTGTTGTGTAAACACTTTCCATATAGTGAAATTTTGCTGGCTAGCGCCCGTGGTTTTTTCTCTCTCTGTTCAAGAGGTTTTTTACGTTAAAATCTTGTGTCTCCCTGCGTGTATTTTTATTTTCCGTTCTTTGTTTTTTATTGTGTTTATAACAAATATCATCCGCAAAGCCAAAATCACCTTGTCAATGCAGACTATTTTTCATGTGAAGACTATCACGATTCACGAACCAAAGTATTGGTGCAAATATAAAAGAATAATATACAAGAAATAGTACATTGAAAGATAGAGACACAGGTAAAAGGCAGAGATATATATACTTTATCTACTTCATAACCACTTCGAATATGATCCTAAAAATAGAAAACTTACAACATCAAAGCTGCTTGGAATGACAAGACAAAGGTACAACTTAAAGGAATTTTGAAAAGATTGATTGTGCTTGACGAAATTGATGAAACTGATCTCAATGAAATTAGGAGGAAAATACAAAATTAGAGAGATACATTTAACAAAACTAAGAATACATTGCATGCCTAATCTTTTCAGAGTTAATCATAAACTGAAGTGTTATTGTTGAGATCGGTAAGCCAAGATGAATGTAAGAGCATCTCCACTAGCGTTTTCAGGAGACCACTTTTCGACAACTTTTTCATCCGGATGGATGAATTCGCCCCACTCGCATTCCTAGGACGTTGATTTTGATTGGATTTGGGCCTTTTTTCATCCGGCGAACCAAGGCCGAACCAGCGCGCTGGGATTCGCCTGCAACGTTGGATGTAACTTTTGCATGCAACAAGCTTCCACTGACCATTCTCTCTCCTCATTTTCCCCTACCAAACGCTCCTCTCTACTCTTCTTCTTCATGCATCGGCGAGCTGAGTGGGAACACGACTGGGAAAAGCCTATTCCCAGGACATCCATCCAACAATTTTACCTCCAGATTTTGGTCTGAAAACGCTGAACGAGTATAGATGCTCTAAGAGGAAGATAACATCAACAATAAGTCGGACACAGATTGGCCAACTTCGTGGGATTTAAAGTAAGGTGACCTTGAGTCACTGATATATGGGCCCCACTATAATGTGTGGTCCGTGTGTCAGACACAAAGTCACCCAAAGGCAGCCACATCCAAGTCAGCGAATCCCAATTAGAACTAGTCTCATGCGGGCATAGAACTACTTCCTCCGTCTCAAAGTAGATGTCTCAGATTTGTTAAAATTTAGATGAATCTAGACACTATTTAATATATTGATTCATATAAATTTTGATAAACTTGCGACATCTATTTTGAGACGGGGGAGCACTACTAATCGATAAGACTGACTGGTCTTTATGCAGGCAGCCGAAAAAGTTGTGTGTCGGCTCATGCCAGTTTCATGATTCGTTCGTGTACTCTACATGTTAGATGTGGTTAAACTCTTTGCAATGTTTGACCAACTACTACCTCCGTCATAAAGAATAATATGTCCTCGTTGCATGTTTTCTATCAAGATTTATTGTAAATATATAAAGAATGTCATAATTGGAAAGTGTGTTTCAATACGAATCCAATCGATATTAATTTTACATAATATAATCAAGTTTTAGTTACTCTAATTATTCGGTCAAATTTTCCTTGGAATGCATGTGCGTTTTATTACTTGAAACGGAGGTACTTTCTCCTTTCCATAATATCTTGCGCATAATTTTACGTGCAAGTCAAACTTTGTAAAGTTTGGCCAAGAATATATAAAAAATATATGAATATGTATAATATGAAATGTATATATTATAAAAATATATTTAAGACAATTATAATAATATTAATTTGGTATTGTATAGGTTAATATTTGGATCAAACTAGTTGGTCAAACATTGTAAAGTTTGACTCTAATAAAAACTTATATGCAACATAAATTGGGATGAAGATAATAAAATATTACTCCCTTCATCCCAAAATAAGTGACTTATAGGTTTATCTACTAGATTTACATGTATACGAAAATATGTCTAGATACATGTGAATCTGTCTAGATTGGCATGTATCTAGACACGTTTTAGTATATAGATGCATGTGAATTTAGATAACCTAAATCACTTATTTTAGGACGGAGAGAGTATATGAAATACCAAGAGTATATAATATAAAAGTACAGATGTAATAATATTATTTGTCAAATTTTGCAAAGTTTGGTTTTAACCGAATGTTGTATGCCAAGTACTATGCAACATAGGAAGTTAGTTCCTCATGTTATAAACAAAAATCTCCAATTATGCATGTGTGTTACTCCCTCCGTTTCAAATTAGAAATGTTTTAGCTGTTTTTTTTTCTGAAATGTATATATTATACGTCTTTTAACGCGTAAGTACGGAACGAAATAAGTGAACCAAAACACTAAAGGACATATAAATACATGTATTTTAGAAAAAGACGAAAATATCTTATATTTTGAAATGAAGGGAGTACTACCAGATTTTTTGACGGCTTCTCCGAGCCCCAAGCCAGTTCCAAAATTCTGTAAGACTTCTAAATTAGTTTAGTCCTAACCACTTTAAACAAATCTTAATTTTTTTTTCAACCGGCTTCCCTTGGAAGCTGGATAAAACAACTTCCCAGGGAAGCCGCAGGAAGAACAAGACCTACATAGCATAAGTGTGTGTAGATATTCATGTACCTCATGTGGTGGTACGTTCGCGCGTGCATCACATATGCATGTGTACTAGAAGAGCAAGAGCGCCCTATCAGGCTGCTCATATAAAAAGTAATATATAGTATTAACATGCACATGTTATTATCATAGTGGGTAGTAACATTTGTCATACAAAAAGTCATTTATTAGTTTATAGACTTATTTTATCTTGATATGTGCTATGTTACAATAACCAAATATGTTACCTCATCTTTAACTCATTGTCACATGAGCAACTTTGCTGAGTTGTACTCTTAGTTATTGCTGAAGTTATTTGCACTATAACTAGGCTAGTCATCGTGCAAGTAACTCCATTAGTAACTAAAGGTCCAACTCAACAAAATGCTTATGTGACAGTGAGTTAATGAACAGAGAAGAAGATGGAGTAATATATTTGATTACTGTAACATCAATACCAAAGCGAAATAAGTCTACTACCTAATAATGATACTTTGTATGACACCATGTGTATTTTACTCTCTACTATAGAGACAGTAACTTAGACTACGTAGTAATTTAAGCAATAAAAAAATAGCACGCTATAGCGATGCTATAGCGTATTCGGGAGGCAGACGCTACGCTATGCATAATATGCTCGCTATGACGCTAATCACGTTTTAGCACCGCTAAATGGCGCTAAACACGCTATATGTAATAACGTAATAGCGCGTTAAAAAAAACTTAAAAATATCGGCAGTCCATCTGGCCCATTCAGCCCGCACGAGTCAACAAAGCTAGCTCACCCAACTCCCAGCCCCATGTCGCATTCAATTCCTGACAACGCGATGGTGGTGGCGGCTGCAAGCTGTAGCATCTCCCTTTATTTCCTACAGCTCTGGCCAGCCGGCCGCCTCCATCCGACACGTCCCCAAGCAAAAGGAGTGCAGCTAGCAATGCCACAGCAAGCGACGTCCCGCCTAGCTTCAGCCCCGCGGATCTCCACTTCTCCTCCATCTTGGAGAGCACCCGAATGTACTGATGTAGCATTTAGTATTGTAGATGTAGTGATGTACTGATGTAGTAATTACTAATTTGTTGAATTAGTGATGTAGATACAACGTTGTGTAGATGTACTGGTTTCTTGAAGGAACACGATCACTTTATGTGACTGTCTATAAAATATATGTCTTTCATTTTGAATTTGGTGATCATTTTGACCTGTACTCTGTCATTTGGTCATCACTGGTTAATTGGCTATACATGTATTATTTTGCATAATTTTTTAGCTACTGAAATTCTTAGTATACAGACTATATCTATCAAAAATAATATTATTTTGCAAAACGCTATTTTGAAAAATAGCACGCTATTAGCGCGCTATAACTTGCATAGCGTTTGGAGAGAGGCGACGTTAAAATAAATAGCGCTTTATTTTTTTCGTTAAATTTAAGTATGTTACTAGTCTAAATTAGACTCCACTATGACCTAGTAGGACGAGTACGTAGTATCCCGTCTCGTCCTCCACGATTCTAGCGTTGTGAGTCCCACACGGCCGGGCAACTGGTCTAGACACCTTTAGTTGTCCCATCTATCGCCACGGTAGGACCGCCACGTTGGTGTGTAAAGCATTTTGGTTCCACGTGTCTGAGATCCTCTATAAAGACGGGACTTGGAGAGTTCGAGGAAGCCACAGGCAGGAGCAGCAGCACCAGTAGTATCTTCTCTTTTCACGTCTATCTTGTCCTGTCTGAACTAGCTTAGCTTAGCTAGCTAGTGTCATACACACTCGTACTGCGTGCAGCACGGTCAGGCTAGCTGAACTGAAATGCAGCTGAATAGAGGTGCCGTTGGTGGAGCGCCCGGCCGCGGGGCGCCGGACGGGATGCAGCTGCGGTGCCGGGAGAGGGAGCTGGTGGCGCAGCTGCACGAGCTTCTGTTCCCGTCCACGACCCCGTCTGCAGCCGGCAGCAGCATGTCCTGGTCGGCGTCGTCAGCCAACTTGTCTCTCGAGCACTGCAGCTTACCGGTGAAGGCGCCGGCGTCCTGCGGCAAACGGCGGGGCAAGGGCAGCAAGAGAGTCCGGGAGGGACAGCCGCAGCAGGAGCAAAAGCAACGTGGTGGTGGTTGTTCGACTGCGACAAAGGCTGCTCGTGGCAGGAGGAGGAAGGAAGGCACGCCGACCACCACGATCGTCACCACGGTTCCGGATTTCGACGGCTACCAGTGGAAAAAGTACGGCCAGAAGCAAATCGAAGCCGCCCAATATCCAAGGTAAATATTTACGTTGTACAGTAATTAACTGTACGCATGCATGGCTAAATTCGGATCAGTATACATATTTCGACAACATACTACGGGCTAAATAGTCGCTTGGTTTCATCCATGGCAGGAGTTACTACCGGTGCACCAACAGCATGGACCAAGCCTGCCCGGCCAAACGGACCGTACAGCGCAACGACGACGGTGATGGCGACGGTGGACCGGCCAAGTACACGGTGGTTTACATCTCGGAGCACAGCTGCAAGGCCGCCGAGGCGGTGGCGGCACCGGTTATCCTCGAGACTACCGTCGTCCGCACCAAGACTCCAGACACCGCCGCAGTATTTCCTAGCAGCTCTAGCGCCGTCAGCACCGGGAGCTCGGGTACCACGTGGAGCGGTTGCACCGTCGCTGGCGCGAACCCGACGCCGAGCGAGCGCGGCGACTGTTCGAGCCTGTTTGCTGTCCACGGTGACTGCTGCTGGGAGTGGGACCCCGCGCCGACGTCGTTCCAGGAGATGGATTTTGCCGGGCCGATCATGTCGCCGGTGCACGTCGCGGCAACGGACGGGAGCTGGATCAGCGACTTGTTCGTTAACGAGTCGCCATTTGTTCTCAACAGCTGCCAGATGTTTGGTTTCTAGGCCTTCGAAGAGGGTCAGTAACTAGTTGTGGCTCGTAAGCTGTCTGTTTTTGCCTTGACTTTCCGGAGTTACTACTTTCGATTTGGAACGGAGTAACTAGTTGGTACCCACAACGTAGTAGTAGTAGTAGAAGAAGTTTTGACAGAATGTATCACGCAGACGGTCTAAATATGGTGTGGGCCTGACTACACAACGTCCGTACCAGCCTCGTACATCGCCCGGTTACCACACTAGCCAACGGGCGGGGTCCACCTAATGCTAGGGCGCACAGCTCGACCTGCCCGCCAAACCCTGCGGCGCTCGCTTAAATTAGAGCATGTCAGACACGAGCCACAAACGGCAACGCGTCGGATCGATCGATTGTTTGGGTGAGTAGTGTCCATTCTTGGGGCACGCTCTGAGTATAAAAAACCGAAACCAAGTATATAAAGGGAAGTGCTACACGTCTCTCGGGGATCAAACTCTCGGAATCAAAACTTCCGATCCCCGGGTCCTCCTACTGACACGTGTCTCTTTGAATTTCTGTTTTTGCTGCACTGCGTTCCGTTTTTGCTACATAATGTCCGCTTTTGCTACATGTAGCAAAAAACGGTTTGGCCCAGAAATAGAAAAACAGACTGGACCTCGTCGGAGAGTTCGCCGGAGACCTTGTAGAAAAAATTTGTGCTAATGTAGCAAATCATACCTCGCTGGAGACCGTGTAGCAAAAACTATATGCTATTGTAGCAAAACCACAAAACATATGTAGCAAAAAAATATCCTATTGTAGCAAATACCGACTTCGCCGGAGACATCGCCGGAAACCTTGTAGCAAACCCGACTTCGCCAGAGAGATTACGGGGAGACCTCGTTGGAAACCTTGTAGCAAGAACTCTACACTACTGGAGCAAAATTACAAAACAGTTGTAGCAACAACATTATACTAATGTAGCAAAACCGGAGAAATCGTCGGGGACTTCCGCCGGAATATCTCGTCGAAGACCTCGTAGCAAAAAAATTACGCTATCCTAGCAAATACATAAAACCGTTGTAGCAAACAATATATAGACATGTAGCAAAAACAAATCTCGTATGAAAAAGCTTACAATAATATAGCGAAAAATGACGTAGCAGTTCCAGAACACCAAAGTAGCATACCCGGTAAAAATATGTAGCAAGAAAAATAAGCAAAATATAGCACAACCCTCTGTAGCGAAAATTCAACACCTCGCTGCACCGTCGTCGTCCTCGACCACCGGCACCATGGCAGAGCGCCATGGAGAGACAGCCGGCGCCATTGGAGCGCGTGCAGCAGGGCTCCTGTCCCTTAGAGGAGTTGGTGGAGGGCGAGGGCCTGCCGCCGAGAGCACAGGACGCGTGATGGTGGGATTCTAGGCTGTTGCGGCGGGAACCCTCGGGCCATGGAGGCTCTAGCGGCGACCATGGTTCCTAGCTCCTGCAGGAGCTCTCAGCGAAGCTTGATTTCGAGGATGAGCCAGAATCGGGGCACGGGCGCAGTCCGGCGGCGGCGGCCTAGTCTGGTGGCAGCGGTGGCCTAGTCCGGTGGCGGCGGCGACGCCTAGTCCGACGGTGGCGGCTGTCTTCTGCGTTGGGCCGGATCTCGCGGCGGTGGCTGGAGCAATTCGGTGCGCGTTGTTTGTTTAGGAAAGCTAAACGTGGGCGGACCCACCGACCGCGCGAGCGAGAGCTACCCGGGGATCGAACGGAGCGATCCCCCAGGGGAACAGTATCCTTTTCCATATATAAATCATGAATAATTTTAGTGCGTAAATGTGATTAATCAAATTTGGTACTAATATAAATTTGATTTTGGCCCTCAATTGCTCAAAATAACTAGATAAACCGAGACAATAATTTCCGTAGTCCAAAAGCAAGCGGCTAATTGGCCAAAGAACTAAACTGCACGTGTCAAATATCACGTCTCCTGGCAGCTACATGCACGCACCTCCGTGGATAAAAAAGGCAACTCCATGCACATCCATGAAGAAAAAGAAGGTCATGCCAATGCAAGGAGCGCGTATATATCAGATGCCATAGGATGACTATGAGGAGAGAGGTGTGGGGCCTAATGAGCGAGCGACGGGTTCTTGGTGCGGGATTAGCCACAAGCACGCGGTATATCTAGGTTCAGGCCCCCACTTTGGAGGTAACACCCCTGCTCTTGCAAGGAGCTCTACTACGGGCAAAGTTACAAGAATGCTCCTTGAACTGTATGATCGAGAGAGAAGGTAGAGCTAGACGATGCTAATGTTGATCATGTACTTGGTTGGTTTCTGTCTATCATTCCTCTCCTCTCTAGTAGAGCTCCTAGGTCACCTTATAGCAACGGTGCCCAAGGTACACAAGAAAGAGAGAGGGAGAGGGGCTAGGCCTAGTTTTCTGTGTGTTGCGTTCCTCCTAGGAGCCCCACTAGGTCTCGCCTGCTATCCAGTCTTGTCGCCACAATGAGCTGATGTCATAGAGTATGCGGCACTGTGCAACCAATGTGTGGACGACGTGGTCTACCGCGGTCAGCGGGATGGCCACAGTATCACGGTACTGCCTCGACGTGGATGACGGTCGGCCACAGTGTCACAGATCATGTCCAATGACATGAGCATTGACTTCACGTATCCGGCTTCAAGCAGCCAGCCACCCGCAGGGAGAGTCGACTTGGGGGAAGCCAGCTTGCTGCAGGGAGGGTTAGCTAGGGGTAGTCGGCCTACTACACGGGAGCCAGCTAGGGAGCAGCCGATCATGCTGCACAAGAGCCGGATAGAGACAACCACCTTATGCACCCAGCATGCGTGGGTACGCCTCATCTTTCTCGAAGTCCCCTATATTGACATGTTGACTCAACGCCTTGGGACCACCGGGGGTCATCCCCACGACAATATCCCCTGAAGTTGTCGAGGTCCTACAGTTCTAGTTGGAGGGCTTCGACAGGTTTCCTCCAAAGATGATATGTCTTCGTATCTCGGCATGGGCAAGCGAGATCGCTTGGTCCGGCTAGTGGAGATTTAGTCAGAAGGTTCCCTGACGGGTCGGCTGCGAGGCCAGGCATACCCTGCCATGCGCCAGTTGGGGTGGCGTAGCTGGCGCAGCCTTTCGCGCGACGCTACGGCTGGGGCAGTCAGACGCAGCTTCGTGCCCGAGAGTCCAGCTAGGAGGGTAGTCGGACCATGCCTTGGTTGACCGAACGGTCAACACGGTGATCGAGGTACTCTGCCACTAGCGCCACGTGCGATCCCATATAGGGGCTTTTCCCTTCATAGCGCGGACGGTCACACCGTGTCTAAGGCACGGGCCTGACCGGACGCATCAGTCCAGGCCACCGGGTCCTCTACGGCTTGTGGCAGTTTCCATACCCCACGCCACATCGTGGGCAAGGTTTATGAATGGGGAGGGGAAATGGCAAGGTGATACGTCCAAAACGTATCTACTTTCCCGAACACTTTTGCTATTGTTTCTCCTCTAAACTTGTGTGATTTGGATACAACTAATGCGGACTGACGCTCTTTTCAGCAGAATAGCCTTGGTGTCTACTTTTTGTGCAGAAAATCAATTATCAGGAAAAATCCGGGAAAATATGCCAAAAATCCTATTTCACCCGAAGATTCCAGGAGCCAGAATACGAGACAGAGAAGAGCCAGGGGGTGGCCACACCACCTGGTGGCGCGGGCCAGGCCAGGCCGCGCCAAGGGGTGGTGTGGGCCCCCCAGGCACCCCCTCGGCCTCTCTCTTCGCCTATAAGGAGCCTTCTGACCTAAAAACTTCGGGGGTTCGACGTTTTTCCAGAAGGAGTTCCGCTCCGTCGCCACCACCAGATTCCATGAAACAGCACCAGAAACTCTGTTCTGGTACCCTACCGGGACGGGGAATTGGAGGAGATCATCGCCATCATCATCACCATCGCTTCTCCATCGACCATCCATGTTTCCCCCATCTATGAGTGAGTAATCCCCCGATATAGGATATGAAGATGGTAGGGATTGGATGAGATCGTTCATGTAATGGCATCAGATTGTTAGGGCATGGTGCCTAGTATCTTTTATTAATGCTTTATGACTTTGTTGCGACTTGTTGTGCTTAATGCTTGTCACTAGGGCCCGAGTGCCATGATTTCAGATCTGAACATGTTATTGATTCATTATGATAGTATTGTTTTTGGTCTTATCTTCAAGTTGTATACACACGTTGTTGTTCGGAACCAATGGCCCCAAAGTGATAGAAATCGGGATAACTGGAGGGAATGGCTTTGATGTGAGGATCACATGTGTTCACGGAGTGTTAATGTTTTGCTCCGGTGCTCTATTAAAAGGAGCACCTTAATTGCCAGTAGTTCCCTAGAGGCCCCGCTGTAAACGGGCTGGCAGGACAAAAGATGTTGTGCAAGTTCTTATTGCGAGCACGTATGACTATATATGGGACACATGCTTAGGATTATCTAGTACTTGGATGGTTTATCTTATTTATCTGCAATTGCCCTATGTTTTGATTGCTATGTGAATTGTCTTGTCCATGCAACGCCCGTTCATCCATCCCTATGCCTACCGCACTCGAATCCCACTGTTTACTGCTATTGTTACTGTTGTCTTTACTTCACTACTGCTGTTACTTTGCTATTCCTACTACAAAACTGTTGCTACTGATAAACTGCTATGAGCAACATTGTTTCCAGGTGCAGCTGAATTGACAACTCAGTTGTTAAGGCTTATAAATATTCTTTGGCTCCCCTTGTGTCGAATCAATAAATTGGGTTTAACTTCCCTCGAAAATACTGCGATACACTCCCTATACTTGTGGGTCATCAAGACTATTTTCTGGCGCCGTTGCCGGGGAGCATAGCTTTATTTATCAAGTTCACTTGGATTCTCTATTGTTCGCTGCTATCCATCCATCATGGGTAAGTCTCGTGATGACAAGTTTCCTATTTTACCATCCACTACAAGAAGAGGTACAGTTCTGAACACCTCTGCTGCCCTTGATTCACCGTCTGTTATAAGTAAGCTCGTTACACCACCACATACACATGCTATACACACTGCTACTACTGCTGAATCTGAAACTTCTGATGCTTATGATGCTGCTTCTACTACGCTTGATAAGAGTGGTTCATTAGGTCCTTTCCTAGATGCTATGATTGCTAGAACTATAGCTGGAAATACCGAAACTCCTAATGAAGACACTACCACACCTATTAGTTCACCTGAGTCTAGTGAAAGTTATGATATTGAAGATGGTTATGTTGAGATGACCGATGAATTTATTAAAGAATGTAAAAACACCCATGATAGGAGCGCTGCTAAGAGTCTCCTTGAGAGGAGTACTATTAGACCCAAATTGTCTCCTATTGCTGAGTTTGCTGCTTCTCCCATAAACATTACAGATAAAGATTATGATTTCTCTCTCGATCTATCTTACATAGCTATTGTCGAGAAAGAACCTTTTTGTGGGACTAAGAATGAAAGTGCGGTAGCACATATGAATGAACTTTCTACCATGAGTGGCTTGTTTTCTGATGATATTAAGATGCGTACTTACTTTGTTGCTAAGATTTTCCCCTTTTCACTGAAAGGAGAAGCTAAAACTTGGTTTAGTAATTTACCTCCTGGATCTATTGATAGCCTTGAGTGCTTGATTAGTACTTTCCTGTAGAAATATTTTCCTCCTAGTGCTAGACATGCTATTTTGCAGAAACTCTTTGATTTTAAACAGGGAGAAAAAGAGGTGTTGCCCGAGTCTTGGGCAAGGTTTTGTGCTTTGATTCATGCACAAGCTGGAAGTCCATTACCTAAGAATGAGCTTCTTGATATATTTTATAATGGACTAACCGAAGAATCTAGTACATACCTAGATAGTTGTGTTGATTGTGTTTTCAGGAATAGGACTCCTAAGGAAGCTGAGGATTAATGGCTAAAATAAGCAAGAATTATGAAGACTGGACTCCTCCTAAACAAGCTATACCTGAATTAATTGTACCTGAACCATCTATTCCGGTGCCTATTCCAACATCAAAGAGGAGGGGAGTTATTGAATTAAATGATGAAGTGATGAAGGAAGCTAAGAAATGTCTTAAGGAGAAGGGAATTAAAGCTGGAGATGTCAAGAATTTACCTCCTATAGAAGAATTATGTAAGCCTATTCCCTACTCATCCACTATTGAGGTACACTCTCTCGAACACTTTGATGAAGGTGATATCCCCTACTCTAAACCTCCTGATCAATGCTTAGAAGAATTCGATATCTTTATTGTTAAGCAAGATAACTTTAATAAAAGGGTGCAAAATCATCTAATGGAAAACACTAGAGCTATTGTTGAGTTGAAAGATATTGTGGAAAGAACCTCTAATGATGTTAAAATGATTGTTGAACACTTTCAAATGGTTTAAACTCAAATAAATCAACTCGTTAAAGTGCAAAACGACTTGCTAGTTAATGCTGCTAAAGAAAAACATGCTTATGAAATTAGAACTAGAAGTGGTGCTGCTACCCAGGATCCTCTATATCCTGAGGGGCATCCCAAAAGAATTGATCAGGATTCTCAACAAGCTGAAAATAGTGGCTCTACTCGTAAGAAAAGGAAAAAGAAGCATAAAACTGTTGTAGAACCCTCTGAACCTGCTATAGATCCTAATAGTATATCTATCTCTGATGCTGAAACTGAAAGTGGTAATGGAGAAAATGAAGTTCCTAATGAAGAGAAAGTTGAGGAAGAACCTGAAAACCACACTAAGAATACTAAATACACCAAAGAATATTTTATTGCTAAGAAACATGGTAGTGAAAGAGAACCTTGGGTCCAAAAACCTATGCCTTTCCCTGATAAGAAACACAAGTCAAAGGAAGATGAGCACTATAATAAGTTTTGTGAGTGGATGAAACCTTTATTCTTGCAAATTCCTTTGACTGATGCTATTAAATTGTCTCCTTACTCAAAGTATATGAAGGATATTGTCTCGAATAAAAGGAAGATCCCTAATGAAGAAATTTCTACTTTGCTTGCTAATTATTCCTTCAATGGTAAGGTTCCTAAGAAACTTGGAGACCTAGGGATTCCAACTATCCCTTGCTCTATTAAGAATAGTTATGTTAGAACTGCTTTGTGTGATTTGGGAGCTGGAGTTAGTGTTATGCCTTTCTCTCTCTATAAGAGGCTTCAGCTTGAAAAATTGATACCAACTGATATATCTTTGCAAATGGCTGATAAATCTACCACTATTCCTGTGGGTATATGTGAGGATGTACCTATTCAGGTGGCTCACAATTGCTATATTAACTGATTTTTTTGTCCTTGAAATGCGTGAAGATGATAATATGTCTATTATTCTTGGGAGACCTTTTCTTAATACTGCAGGAGCTGTTATTAATTGTAATCAAGGAAAGGTGACCTTCAATGTTAATGACAAGGAACATACTGTCTATTTCCCCAATAAGATTGAAAGGACTTATGGTTTGAATTCAATTGAACATGTTGAGGGCATTCAAGTTGGAGAAATATATTGTCCCATACCAAGAGAAAAATTTGAAACTATTATGATTGTGACCATTGTTATCAAGGTTGAGGTAACACAATCACTAGTAGAATACAAAGTTTTGTCTCATATGCAATTGTTTTGGTAGCAAGACTTGATCAACCTTTTTAACAAAAGGATTCCATTGAACAAAACAATGTTTTCATTATGATTATCTTCGTTTATTTCTACCCTTTGCATTAGTTTTTGCTTTCGTTTAGTTTTATTTTTGTTGTTAGTTGCTTGCTTGTTAGAGTGTCTTAGAACTTCTGTAGTTCTAGCCTTGTTTTGTCCTTGCATCTTGTTTCCAAAATAAAAAAATATGTCTGTCAGAAAAATCATTCTCCTATTTCTGAAAATTGCCTAAAAATAAAGTGTCTCGAAAAATTCTAGAAAATTCATATTAAATTTTTTACGTGAAAAAGGGGCAGAGGAGTACCTGGGAGGTACTAGGAGGGGCCGCCAGGCAGGCACACCACCTGGTGGCGTGGCCAGCCCTGGGTGGCTCCATGCCCTAGTGTGGGCCACCCCTGGCCCCCCACTAACTCTCTCACCTGCCACTATCTTCTCGCTCCCGAGTAAGCTCTAGTTCATTGCCCAAAATCGCGCTCTTGCTATGCTTGCTCTCGATTTTTTCAATCTCCTTGCTCAGCCCATCTTTCTTGCTGAAATTTGGAGCATTTGTTCCCTGGTATGTGACTCCTCCCCTTGTCCAAGTAGATTTGTGTTTAGTGGATTATATCTTGAGTATTTTGCTGCTGTAGGTGACTGGCTATGAGAGCTTGTAAGCTTGTTTGATGCTTAGAGATATAGTTTTTGATGCATGTTTAGGCCTCTTGCAAGTCCCTATGAGTAGAATCCTTCATTATATTTACTTTGCAATCACTTGTTTAATAGGTGTTTAAATTTCAGAATAGAAGATGAGTGAACACCACCTAAACCAACATGAGCTTTGGGTACCTGAGGTCATGAAGGTCCACCGGGAGGAGGAAGTTTTTCCCTCCATTTATCCATGCTCTGAGTTCATGAGAGCCGCAGGAATTCTACAAGATTTCCACACTTTGGTTTCTAATGCAGGGTTAGAGCACTTTTTGGAAGATGAACCTTGTCAATTTGTGAAGCTAACCATGTCTGTGGTGTAGGATTTCCAATTTAGTCACTCTTTGCCTAACCCCATGGTCCATTACAAAATTTACAATATTGTTGTCAACCTTTCTCTTGATGATTTTTGTGCAGCTATTAAGGTACCTCGATGGGGATCATGCAAGAAGATTAAGGAGAGACCTGAACCACTCATGGATTTATATGCAGAAATTTGCCAAGGGAGTAGCTTCTCGAAGGAGAGTGGAAAAATACGTAACATTCATCTTTCCTCCATTCGCTACTTTGCCTACTTTATTGCCAAGTGTGTTCTTGCTAGGAAAACTGTCAATAAGTTATCTCCGTTTGATCTAGCATTTATCTCTGCTGCTCTTAGACGAGATAGGTCTTACAGCTTGGGTGCTTTGATAGCTTTCCGTCTTGCTGCTAACCGTGAGAAATGTGGAATTTGTGGATGCCTCATTGCTTCTCGTTTACTAGCATTTCATGGTTTAGTGCCTCATCATCTAGACCTGCAGTTTCCCATAGAGAGGCTTGATCTTAATTTCATGATACAGCATAAATTTGTTTCCTCGTGGGCTAGTATGAGTGAGTTATCTTATGAAATAACCTTTCTCAAAGCTGGTTGGAGAAAGAGCAAGTCCGAGCGTGTTGTTCTTTTGCCTGCACCTATTTTATTCAACCTTGATAACAGGGAAGGATGGTCCCTCACTGAGGAGGAGCTTGACACATACTTGGGAGAGCTCTCCCAACAGGAGCAGGACATTAGAAGGGAGGTCACGGATGATTCGGTCCAGCCCTCGAATGAGGGAGAATCTTCATATCAGCAGCCTGCTTATGATTGGGGAGATTCTTCTTCTTCTCATGGGCCCAGCTACGACCATTCTTACTAAGATCCGCCTGCTTGGAACCCCTATTCGTACATGGATTGATACCCACTTAGGCCAAAAGCCTAAGCTTGGGGGAGGTACGCCGATAACGCACTCATCTCCATATCATGTTGCGTCGGTACTTTGTATATTCATGTTTTCGTTCTCTTTTTAGTTTTAGTTTTTCTTTGCTTTTGTTTCCTAAAACACAAAAAGACCAAAAATATTTCTGTTGTTTCTCTTTGGTTTGCTTCTTCTTTTTGCCTTGGTTTGTTTTTCCCTTTTTGCTTTGTTTGAACTATTCGAAAAACCCAAAAAGATTTTTCTTTGCTTGTTTTTCCCTTTTGGTTCTTGTTTAAAAATCGAAAACACCAAAAATATTTGTCGTTCTTCTTTGGTTTTGTGAGTTTGCTACAGGGTTCAGCAGTCCTCAGTGGAATATTGGTTTCATATTATTATTCAAGCCACACAAGTGAAGAGCAATAATGAGGATTAATGACAACTTGAGGCATTATAAGAGGCTGGTAACGAACTCTATTTGTTTTCATTTTTGTACATATACTCATCACTGTGAGCATGCTTAGTCTGTTCGTGTAGGGAGTATGTTATCTTTGGATGCTTAGTAGTTTTTGCTTTTTTAAGATTAGCTCCAGCTCGTTAATAGTTTGTGGCATGTCTTATAAATGTTTGCTTGCATTGATCTATTCATAAATTGGTATGACAATGTGGTATACTCCTCTGAATGTTTCATTTGAATTGACTTGGCACATGCTCACGCATGCACATGACTGTAATAATCAGTTGAGCCTCGATGAATTATTTTGCCTTGAGGATCTTGAATCACTTTCATGCCATGAGTAGTCATGTTTTGTTGCAAGCATGATAATGAAAGTCATTGCTCTCTCGTTTGTAGCTCCCTTACTATTGCTAGCCTTCACTTCCACCGAGTGTTTTACTCATGTTTCCAACTCCCTTAAACCAAATATTGCCAAAGTCTCCACCATACCTACCTATTAGCATCATTTGCTACTTCCGTGCATATTCAATATGCTTTGTTTTCTTCCGAATAAAATGTTTGCTTGTTATGAGAAAATTAGTTAGTAAAGCTCTCACGAACTTGATGGCACACTTTATTTCCTGCACTTAATAAACCTGAACCATTGTGAACTCTCCATGAAAGTTATATGCTTGCAAATTATAGGCTGGGGATTAGCAGAACCGTGCTGTCACGGGGAACGCTTTCAACACTTGTAAATATATACCCAGTTGATACCTTGCTCTTTTGTTTGCGGATGTCGTCGGTGTGAAATAAAAGGGGAGCTTGTAAGTCCATTGAGTTATGTATGTGTGTTAGAGAAACGCCTGGGCCGTTGGTCTAATCCATGCTGACATGGTGGAAACCTGCAACATAACCATAATGATATCTATGAAGCATTCTTCTTATAAAAAAAGAGAGATATAGCTATTGAGAAAAAAAGGTGTTTTATGAAAAGAGGAAAGAGAGAAAAAAGCACCATTTTCCCATGGTAAATAAGAAGATTGCTGAGATACTCATTGTCTGCTTGCCTTATCATTTTGATATGGGGATTCTTCCGTATCATCGGGCAAGGGGTACCCCGTTGGCGGTTCTCAATGATACGCACATACTTACGATGACATGAACTTACCGGTAACTAAAGTTGAGTAGCATGAGGAGCGGCCCTCGTACTCAAGGGACTTGGGATTTTCAGTTTATAGTTTGTCAAGCATATAACTCAGATTGGACCTCACTTTCACCTTAACCACATTAAAGATGCTTATGATAGGGGCAATGAGAGCTCAAAGCTAATGAGTACCATACTTTCAGCATTTGGAAGCCTTTCAAATTATTCAAAACCTTTTCTTCTACTTGTTGAGTCTCCACATATTCTTTGAGCACCTTCTTGAAGAGCATAGTTGTCATTCTTTGTGTTTGCCTCACTACTTGATTATTTGTGTTATGACTTTGATGCTTGTATCCTTGATATCTTTACTTCTAGTCATCACTTGAACTTCAGAGGTGCCTTTACATTCATAATCAAAGGCAAGCGAGATACCACTCTATCATACCTTTCTATGAGCATTGTAATGTTGCTTATGTTTGTGCCTCATGCTACTTATTATTTTTGAGTTGGAAACTCTTCATATCTTGCACTATTAAGTAGACTCAGTTGCATACTCTTTATTATGAATTGTCTAAGTAGTTGATCACATTGCTGATAATATTTACATCATATGAAGCAAATGTGTTTGTGAAAGTTCTTTTATCGCACTTAGTTTTCAACTGAATTGCTTGAGGACAAGCAATAAGCTAAGCTTGGGGGAGTTGATACATCCAAAACGTATCTACTTTCCCAAACACTTTTGCTATTGTTTCTCCTCTAAACTTGTGTGATTTGGATGCAACTAATGCGGACTGACGCTGTTTTTAGCAGAATTGCCTTGGTGTCTAATTTTTTGTGCAGAAAATCAATTATCAGGAAAAATCCGGGAAACTATGTATTCACATGTATTCACGGAGTGTTAATGCTTTGCTCCGGTGCTCTATTAAAAGGAGCACCTTAATTGCTAGTAGTTCCCTAGAGGCCCCGCTGCAAACGGGCTGGCAGGACAGAAGATGTTGTGCAAGTTCTCATTGCGAGCACGTATGACTATATACGGGACACATGCCTAGGATTATCTAGTACTTGGATGCTTTATCTTATTTATCTGCAATTGCCCTATGTTCTAATTGCTATGTGAATTGTCTTGTCCATGCAACGCCCGTTCATCCATCCCTATGCCTACCGCACTTGAATCCCACTGTTTACTGCTATTGTTACTGCTGTCTTTACTTCACTACTGCTGTTACTTTGCTATTCCTACTATAAAACTGTTGCTACTGATAAACTGCTGTGAGCAAGATTGTTTCCAGGTACACCTGAATTGACAACTCAATTGTTAAGGCTTATAAATATTCTTTTGCTCCCCTTGGGTCGAATCAATAAATTGGGTTTAACTTCCCTAAAAAGTACTGCGATACGCGCCCTATACTTGTGGGTCATCACAGGGGCACGGTAAATCCCATGCCCCTTGATCTTTTGTAACTGCTCCCCATAAAAAGGGTGAGGTTGTTAATATTCTCCACTTCATCTTCTCCACCACAACCCCAACACCTTTTCTTCTCCGCTGAGTGCATCTGCCCCACATCTCCAATGTGCGCCTTGGCCCTGCTTCTCCCATGCGCGCGCCTCCGGTCTAGCTTCTTCTTCTACCGTGTGCACACCTTCTTGGCCGCACCTCTCGCTTGGGAAGGGTCCCCCCACCGCCGCCGCCATGCCTCGTGGCCCTAACGCGTGGGAATGGGCCGCGACTGCCGCTGGTACGTCTAGCCTCCCGCCACCGAAGGAATGGTGTCAAAGGGGAAGGGCCCAGTTGCGTGGGCGCAAGTACCGCATGGACAATGGGAGAGCTCTGTTGTGATGGAGGATGATATCTTTCGTTTGCAGCGAACGAAGCAGATTCTTCCGGCAACGCACGTGGTGTGCCGCCTAGCGAAGAGCGAGTTGGCGCTGATGTTGCGGGCGGGCATATTCGTTGTCTTCGTCCCACTTCTCCTGTGGCTTTTGCACTCAGGCAAATCAATTGTTTCATTCTTTACTTGATTTTATTGGCCTCCAGCCGCACCACCTCGGTGCTAATGCCATACTATATCTTTCCTGCTATGGCTCCTCCTGTGAGGCCTACGTTGGCCTCTAGCCATCGGTGGGCCTGTGGGGAGGCTATTCTACCTCAGGCCCCAGACGATCAAGGCGTCGATGGTGGCCTGCGGGGCAGCCTCCATTTACCTTCGGCCGAACGACGGCTTCCCGAAGGTTCCTATCATCGATTCTTCCAAGAAGTGGCAGAAAACTTTCTTCTAGGTGAAGAATCTTGACCCGACGGTGGACAACATCAACTTGCCACCCTTCGTCAACTCTGTTCCCACCACCAAGCTGCACTTGGGCCATGACACGAAGAAGAGCAATACGAGATTATCGGCGTGGTCGCTCAGCTGCAGCTTCTGATGGAGGCCCAACACTTGGTGGACACAGACTTCCTAGCCTCCTTTGTGTCGTGCCGGGTGATGTCGCTCTAGAACCGGTCGCACTAGATGTGCCACATGAGCGGCCAGAAGGATCTAATCTAGACCTTCACCATCGAGCTGACGCCGGCTGCGGTGGCCTGCTGGGTCAATATCATCTCCAATGCCAAGCTTGAAGATAACTTGGAGTGGGGTATGAGGCCGTTTGACTAGAACAACTGGCCACCCGTGGTAAGTTTACAACTTTCCCTTGGAATCCTTGGCATTTTTGTTGAGAATTTGCCCTAGAGGCAATCATGTATGATGTTATTCCCAAAGTATCCATAAAGTTATCAAGTTGTCCTATTATGAACATCTAATACGTATCATTGAATATGTGATTCGGTTGTGAAATTATATATTCATGTTGTTCATACTATTCGTTGAGGTTGTGTTGTTGGACACACAACTTAGACTAATGTGAAAGTCGGCTGATGACTAGGTTCCACTTGTCATGGGCATGGTGATGCTACTTCCATTTACACGGACTCGGCTAAAGAGTTTAGCAAGTTGAACTGGCCCATATTGAGATACAACAAACAAGTCAGCATTTGTATGTCTCAATCAATGTAATCATTAGACCTGAGGTTATCACCGACTTAGGTTCTATCAAAAGATATTCCATAACAAGGCAGTTATAAAGGCAGAGTTCAGGTCGGCTAAGAATCAAGCTGCATGATGTGGATAACCAAGATGGGATTTTCCCCTCCAACTGGAGAGATATTCTCTGAACCCTCTCGTGTGATATGATTTGGAAGCATGGTCATGCAGGACTCGATTAAGTATTAACCAACGCAATCGACTAAGAGTTAGTCGGATGAATCACATATCACAGATCGAGAAGAGAGTTGATCTATTTAAGGGATGACGTTAATTCGCCTATAGCTCAACAAGGTATATCATGAGGCAAAGGAGAGTAAGACCTAAGTCACATTGGAAGGTATGTCGTCATGACTCTATGGTACTTGAGAATCGACATGTTCTGCTAGGATTCGCTACTGATTGAATGATTGTGAGTTGGACTCCAATCGTGTCCAAGTCTACATGAGCCTGCGGGGTCACACACTTAAGAGCGGGAGAAGGTATGTCGGTCGGGTTGGACCTGAACCAGACACGGACTAGGTCAGTGAGTCAGACAAAGTCTTCGGATAAGATCTTGAGACAAGTTCTTCAGACGAGGTCTTCGGACAAGGTCTTGATACAAGATCTTCGGACAAGGTCTTGATACAAGGTCTTCGAACAAGGTCTTTACTCGCGATGATTTGTATTGGGCCTTAGTGTTTAGGCCACAAGTGTTGTGGATTCCGCTTACACTGCCTATATATAGTGGGGCGCGGGTTGCCTAAAGGGCACGGTTAGACACTTCCATGTGTTGGAAACCTACCCCCATTCAGTACAACCGCCGTACCGGATCTAGCAGTTCGCCGTCGGAGCTCCTCCTCGCACGTGTGGATACCGGCAAAGGTGTTGTACGTTCAGCACTTTGAAGATCGTGGGATTGGATCGGATCGTGGGACTGCACTGCATCAACTAACGTGTTTCATCAGTAATCCGTACATGCGCATCTAGTGTTAATCCTCGTGGCCTTTTACCTTGGCTAGATCTTAGGTATACCGTGTAAGGAAAAAGTTTTGTTTATCTCTATGTGGCCCAACAGGAACTACTTCAGTTAGGGTCCGGTTTCAACCGCGATGGGGACGAACGGACCGGTTGTGGATCTGGTTGGAACCAGAGCTAGGACCGGACATCCTGATTCAGCTTCTTCTTCTCTCCTTGTCCACGCTCCTCTTGTCCATCTTCCGTGGTGACTTAGCGTTGGTCTTAGGGTTCAAATCTGAGTATGCGAAGGCTATTGGTATGTGTTAGAGTATTAGGCATATATGAAAGAGTATGAGTTTGGCGGAATATGATGGATGTGTTATTGACCCTCATGGGCGAGTATATATAGACATACAGGGGATCATCTTAGAGTACAAGTCAAGTTAGTATTGTACATAAACAGATCCTAACTCTATTTAAACTACTATAACAATCGTATATGCCTAATACTCTAACAGTATGAAGTAGCAATCCATCCAAAGAGGAATTAAAGTCAAACATAGATAGGAGCAATTTCATCTTATCATGAAGAAATTTGACTCGAGTGCGAGTCATCGGTCCACTTAGGAGATTTGGTGGTATAGATGTAGAGTCGTCTGTAGGACATAGCTACATCACTATCGGTCCCACTTTAGGACCCGTTGCACTCTACATGCCACAACATCATTGGGGGCCCTCGATGCCTTAATTTTCATCAGTTTAGCATGATTTGGAGTAGGGATTTGGTGCACATGGGAAAAACCGAAAATCATATTTCTAAGTTAACAAAAAATGGGGGGAAATTCGGATGTAGCTAATGGTGTATCCCACCAACGATGTAAAATATTAATTTCAAATACTTTGTATCATGACCTACACAAAAATGACAAAAGTGTGGATCTAGGTATGAGTATTTTCAGATCTCCAAAAATTGTCAGATCTTGTATAGTCTAGGATAAAAAATTGGGTTGCGATTTTGCATGCATCAAGAGAGGAAAAAGCTAAAACCCATCTAGGGTTTTGTCTCCCTCGCCAGCGACGTCGCCGGTCCGCTCCGCCTCCGGTGGCCCTAGGGCCTTGGAGGTGTGGTGAACCATGGCCTCTCGTCGGCGAGAGGTTTTTCGTTGTTCGTTTAGCCTTGTTTTTAGTGTCTTCTTCGGGATGTTGAGGCGACGGCTACCTCCTGGAGTCAGAATAAGGTTCTCTCCGCTCTATCCTCGCTTCGGTGGTGCATCTAGCGCCAGCGGCGAGCGCATGGAGTCGTTTGTCCGGTGGATCTCCCGGGATCCAGTCCGTCTTCGTGTTCGTTGGTGTGATTCAAGGTCAGTCTCTTCCGATCTACGGTTGTCATCTTTGGCGATGGTTGCTGCTCTGGTGTGCTGGTCCTTTGTGGCCTTAGCACGACGACTTCCTGTCTGTCTACTACAACAAGCTCTACTACGACAAGCTTTGCCCGGCTCCGGTGATGGAGGGGCGAGGACGACGGCGCGCCTTCGGTTCGTGCTAGTGGTTGTAGTCATCGCTAGGTGGTCCAATGACCTATTTGTAATTTTTATTACTTTTGGGTCTCTTTGTACTACTATTGATGATTTTTAATAGATCGGTGGAATTTCGCAAAAAAAAAACTATACCTAAAATTATTCTTGGCTCGACTCCAAAAAAAAAAACCCTTCTTCAAGTTTTCCTAGGGTGGAGGTAAGGGAGTTATTTGAATGATCCTTACTAATATTCATTTTCAGATATTTCTTCTTTTGAAACTTGTAAATGAGAGAAAATACAGAGGGAGCACTAGAGCTCGAGAACCAAAGACACTTTCCGCTAGATTTGCCTGGATAGACGGAGTTGACAAAACAGCAATAAGGAATTGTTCCCGGTTATGCATTATCTAATAGCTTAAGCTTGGTAACATGCAAGCATTCTGAGACCATCACCCGCTACCTGAGACTGCCATGTGGGCACATTTTTTATAACTATAGTCCATTTTCCCAACCGATAATCATGTCTAACCATGATTGTCACGTATCTAATAACAGTGTGCACTTTCTACGCTGTGTCCAGGAACGAAGCTCACCTATTTGTCTAGTACATATTGGTGGCTGGCAATTTAGCTAACCCCGTGATTTAATTGGATCCCAGTGTACCACCTTCACAGTAATATAATCCTACCTGCAACAGAGGGTGTAATCGAAATCCAAACTTGTATTCTCTCCGTCCAAAAATAAGTGACTTGGATTGTCTAGATTCCTACGTATCTACACACTAGAACACGTCCAGATACATGCGAATCTAGACAAATCCAAATCACTTATTTACGGCCAGAGGGAGTAGTAGCTTTCAGTTCTAATCCCACGCCAAATGTACCCTTTCCAAATCCAAAACCAACATAAATGGAAGTGGTCACAACCAGTGTGATCTCTCTTTACAAACTGCAAGCCATGATATAAAGCAGGGTTTACAAAGCTACATATCACTCCTGCTTTGCGCCCCTCCCATCCTGCCCAGCGAGGATCCGCGAGATCTGCAGACCTCGGCTGAAGGCTTGGTTGAAGAGCAGACGCGTCTGGAACTCTGACATAAAGGGGAACCACGAGAGGACAGCGATGGGCAGGAAGATGAGGATCCCCATGGTGTACTCGTACATTCTCGCCATCTCACGGATGGAGTCCCATGGTCCTATCTTACGGAGCACATCCCCACTCCTCTGCCTGAACTTGGCGCAGCAAGGACCTCTGCATGCACCACCAGAGCAGCAAGAGCAACACAGCACGCCAAGTGGCTCGATGACTAACCTCCGAAACAGCGGTCCACATAGTTGCGCGATCTGCAAGAAGCAACAGAAGGATATGGTAGCATGAACTTGAGAATGTAGACGTGTCAATACAAGTTAACATTGCATGTAATCTTGTTAAAAACTTGTACAATAATGTTTTTTCAAAAAGGTTGTCAACTGTGTAGTTTGAAAAACTAAGGTTGGTTTCACTGCAAGAAAATAGCTAATGGAAAAAGAATGCAGAAATTACTCACCAAAAGAATAAACCAGCCAGTTGGGATGAAGGCCAAGATACTGGCGCCAACGTCCGACACAGCGAGATCAAAACCAACGAATAAGAGGACCATCAGACCGACAAGGACAAGAAAGACAATACCCTTGAGTATGCGGAATACAAGTTGAAACTTCGTAACAAACTTCTCTCTCCCTAATGAAACAACCTGGAAGAATAGGCACAGACAAGTGTGAATGTCTATAATATGGGATCCAATGAAATACCAAAGTTAATTGGTTACCTTCAGTGAAACTAGAATAATAGCAATAACCAGCCACGATAGTGCATATATCTGTGTGAAAGAACAAATCATTACTCTATCTGAAACGTTCAAATGGGCATTGTATAGGATAAGTAGTGACTAGGCACGAATAGTACCATGAAGCTTTTGTTCTCGTGCACTATGTGTAAGTGGTATACAATACCATATTGGTAGATCAGGAGGCGGAGTGACAGGATGAGCTCCAAGAGCAAGCTACGTATTGTTCCATTCTTCAGGTGCTCATGTTCACTCACCCACCAAGACTCCCAACTTTGCTCAGGTGCCAGGCCAATACCACCTCTATTGTTCATCCACTTCCACCAATCAGTCCAGTCATCAACAGTCTTGTGCCACTCAAAGCATGATGGGTTGAAGACAAATGGTGCAAACAGCCAACAGAAAACAAGGAACCACATCGAAATTGTGACGTATATATACAAACTTGAGCTCCTGTAAGAACTCCCGTATGCTAGATAAACAACCAAGAGAATGAGCAGCTCCAATGCTTTCACAAAGTGGCTCCGTGAATACATTCTGTAATTCTCAGCAAACTTTGCATGCCGTACAACAAACCCCCGGCCTGTACCTCTGTATTTCGCACCACCATGAAGTATAGTCCTTCCATAGTAGTGAGTCTTTGTTCCAAGATGAAAAGTGAAAAACATAGGAGCTAACTGAAGTTGCATCATTACAAACTCAGCCAATGCTTTACCAAACCCTTTCTCCAAGCCAACTTCCATTATCATCGGGAGGATGAGCAACGTCCCAAGTTGGAATACAGACTGAGTGGCAAGTGCATTTTCAAAGGGCTTGATGTTTTTAATCTGTGGATCTTGGAGAATGGACTTCTCTAAGCCACTCAAAACCAGATATAACCTCCCATATAAAAATACATACACTGTAAGAACGGCCACCTGAAAATTAAAGCCGTAAAATGTATGATGATTTATGTGCCTTATGTACTTTGAACGAAACACATCATGCTTTCTATATGCTGGTCATTGCTTTAAAAAATAGAAACATCGTGTCAGTTTATACCTAATATGAGATGCGAGCTGTCATGAATCATCTCAATAAATGTGAAGCAGAGGTAAGAAGGCATGCTTGTGTTATGCAACATGGTCTTATGTGCATCAAAACTGCTCAAGTCAAAATATTGATTTCAATCTTTATGAAGCAAATAACAACGGTTGCTATTTCAGCAGATTGCTGAGAAATCAAAACAGAAGTGTACATATCTGGTCTGCTGTGAGGCTCACAAAGTAAATCGATCTGATTTTCTACCTCCTGGATGTGTATATAAAGTTGAGATGTCCAAGCATGAGATTCATACCAGGCTATTGAAGTAGAAGCCAACTGTGGTGAAGTACATAGACAACATCCTGTAGAAATCGAATCTGTGTCCTAGGCGATAAACATCACGACATAGTGTTTGTTCACCATTTCCATTTGCCACCTTGGCCTCAAAGTTAGATATTTGGTTCATTCCAACATCGCGTCCTTTACCCAACTGTATGTATTCATGATGGGTAACATTTCCTTGCCGTAGGGTTGAATTGAACCCTAAAATTTATCAGAACAATTATTAGCTTACTAGGAAAAAGGAATAGAAACTGCAAAATGCATATTCTTTGGATATGGTACCTGCAAAGATGTCCTCACTAAGGTTAATAACCTTTGAGGCCTTGCTTATGCCACCCCTCGTGATGTGAAAGATTCTATCGAAAACATCAGGGTGACCATAATGGAATCGTACCCTGCATCATAATTTGAATTTTCTTTTAAAAACTCCAATGTCCATAGTACAATGATCTCCAAAACAAGGTACACCTAGATCATTCTGGTCCAACCTATCTACCTATACTTTTTGTGTTTCCTACATGTATATTGAATTTCCCGTTTACAACTTGGACTCACAAGATTCCCCATATCATCTACAATTTACTTCCTACTACCCTATCTCATTTATTAAAGTGTACCTGGCCAAGCTGGCAAGATCAGATGCACCCTATCTACTGGACCTCACTTGTTCGAAACAAGTCGGTTGTCTAGCAGTTTCCAAATTTACCCAAGGTACTCTCAGTAAGTTGGAACTTGTGAGAAATTTGAGTCTTCGGCATGAATAGACGAATAGGAAATCAGCCTCGCTGTGCGAAAATCAGAATAACTCTCTAGACCAGTGGAAAAACCATCAGAATCAGATTTACGGCCCCTGGCCAGTTGAGGTGGTCAAAACATGACAAGATTATATAAAGTATACAAAATGAAAAGGCCAACTGAATTTTAAAATTGGAAGGAAACATACTTTAGAGGGTTTGCAAGAACACGTTGTCCAATGGTAACAAAGCTGGTCTCTTGATTGGACATAAACCAGGCAAGTGATGAAACACTACATGTGAAGTGATAATGTCAAATTAAATATTGCAACAGAGGTACGCAGAAAAAGAAGAAAAGTTACGAGATGATTAGTAAAATAGAAAAACCAACCTTCCTGTAAAGATATGCTCACGAACACCCAATATTGTTGGTTTAGACTTTCCATGTTTAATAAGGAACTCTTCCAACAGATTTCTCATTTTAAATGCTTCTTCAAGGTAGTTATCCTAGACAGCAGAAAATGTAAGATGCAATGCTAACTCAGATTTAATACTACAATACTGATTACTTACCTGGTTCATGTCAATTGCTTGAAGTGCCTCTCCTCTAGTGAAGATTATGGCATGATTTTGATTATTAGGCTTCCCCTCTCCGACTTCTGTTGGTTTACCGGGCAACTTTATCCGGTAAATTTCCTATAAACATGTTAAAAATTCAATGGTCATGCACCAGCAGTCAGTCCAAACCCCCAGCAAACTGATGGCAAGATCAATCTATAATAGAGCTATATCTAATATTCGTTGCACACAAAACTTTTAGATAAGCAAGCGATGAATCAACAGGGCACTGTAGGATAATCAATACACTGTTACTTTTCTGAAATGCTTGACGCTTATACTGTGAGATTGCTTTTATTGCATGTATTCCAAATAAATGTTGTGAATATTACTATTAGTACGTAGCAGATACAATATGTGAGTCAAAGGTGAAAGTAAGCTATAGCCATGGATAGTAAACATCTATAGAAAAAAGTAGGTATTTAAGTTATGTGATGTAAATGCAGTACCTCATCGTCACCTTTCACAAGAACGGAGTAATAATGTTTCTCTAGTTTACCATTTGGTAATGGCTCTTCCTTCTCATCAATGTAAGCAATCCGCAAAGCAGGATACCTGTATGATTTGAACATAAAACTCAAGGAAGCTATTGAATATATATTTGATAAGATAATGGAGGGTAAGTGAATTACGTTAGCATCAGATTTAAGATGTTCTCGTAGAGACCCCTTTCTCTGGAATCCTTGGATGCCTTGTGCATGCCATAGAGTTGACAGGCAACAACATAAGTGAATTTGATATCAGCAATGGCCTTGGACCTTGCAGATTCGTCTCCGCCCAAATCCGCTATGGCGTAACCAAATAACACATTCATCACAGCATGGACAAGGCTATATTTTCTCAGGCATGCTCACATAAAATGAAAAGTGCAGGACCAGTGATCAAAACCATATGTGGCTAACCTTGATTAATTTTCATATCCTCATAGCATTGTAATTCAAGAGCTCGTCTATAGTACATCATTCCTTTCACTAGATAAAGATGCAACAATATATAAGCAGAAAGGTTTAAAAAATTGGGAGCTTATAAGAGATTATTCATGTTACCTGTCCTGGCAAGTGTTTGACCACGGTAAGACGCCCATATACGGATATCATCCATGCATCCCTTTACTGCCTCTTCATTATCTGGATCACCTCCAATGCGCTCTAGAAAGTTCTTCCATTCGTCTAGAAACATGGCAAACATTACGTAAATTTTACTATGTGTAAAAAAACTGAAACATGCTTCAGAACCATAAAAATAGAATTGGCAGCTCACCGGGATAAATCTTTTGTAGATAAAATAAAATTGAGATACCATCTTCATTCTTTCTGTTTAGTTCGTGGGATGAATAGAGCACTTCCTCATTATAATATGGTGTCAAAACACTGCACAATGGATCTTGTTAGAATGTAATTTATTTAAAAATGGATGTTGAAGATACTAAATACATAAAAGGAAAAAATCACAGCTATATGAAAGACTTTGTGCCAGATGTAAAAGATCTAACAGAAACATCAACTTGTGGATACGATCACTACCAATATGTTTCTACTCTCTCCATCTCGAAATAGATGTCAGAGAACACGCGAATCTAGAGAAATTTCCGACATCTATTTCTAGACGGAGGGAGTAGATATTTATGTACCCTCTCAATCTTGCAAGATTACCTTATTTTCCAGAAAATATCCTGCAAGAATGCTGAAAAAACAGTCACGTGATAACTTCCGCGTGTGTGGACAGATCTATGACCATTAATCTTAACAATAAATATAAACGTTGTTTATGTTTGCTTATGTATTTGGATCTTGTTATTAGGATATAATTCAGTCTCAAACTTATAATTAAAAAGTCAAATTAAGCAAATGTGTGCATGAAGTGTTGTTGACATATAGGAATAATGCAAATTTCAGTACATAAATTTATTTAGTTTGTAAGCTTGTTAATATGTAATATGTTAGGATTTGGTGCTTCAAAAAAGTAACTGGTCATATTATGGTACCTTTTTTTAACAGTATCCTAAGTATTAGATTACTGCTGTGGTCATAATATGACCAGTTACTGCTGTAACTAGTACTTGATCGCAGTAAACTGCAGGTTCATAGTGCTTGCGGATTTTTCAACTGCATGCTATCCTATAGCTTTATATTTTGAAAGATGCCCCACTGACTGGCTGTGGACATCATTGGTGTGTTTTTGAACCACAAATTACAGGGTGGGATGTATCTAAAGGCCCCTAAAGGACAATAATTAGAAAAGTACAACAACCATATGGCTCACTAAGCTGAGTAACACAGAAGATAAAATACACACCTAAAGGATATCATATCATGCACTTGAGGTGCTCTTGGCATTTTCATAAAAAGTGAGTTTGCAAAGAAAGTAATCCTTCGGCGAGCATCCAAATTTGCAGGGACGTCCATTGCAGAATCCTTCATAGTTAACAATAAATGCAGCCGGACAAACTGAGACCAAAACAGTTAGTTTGGTACGAAACATTAGCAGTATAATTAACTAAACCACAGTGATGATTGCATACCTGCTCCCTCCAAAAGGCCTCCTTAATCACGTTCATATTCAAATTCGTGAAACTCTGCTTTCTCTCATTCTCATCTTTCAAAATACTGCCACAATTTTCCGGACAAGTAGGACATCATAATTTAATTATGGCGAAATTTCTTACAATGCTAGCATAAAGGACTATAGTTCTCACCCATGACCATCTTTCATAAAATCTCGTGTGATAATTTCCATAAAATCTTGCAATGCATTGACAATTTTTCTCTCTGTAGAACCGTCAGTAGGTTCACTCTTCTGCAAATATCAGATAGTGCTTAGAAACAATCTACATTATATGTCAAAAGAAACTATAAATAATTTATTATTTAACTGAAAACATAATCAATCAATCATCAAAGGATTACCAGTAGCTGTAGTAATTTTGCCAATGTGTTGCTGACTTTGCCAATCTCTGCCATTTCAAAGTCCTCCAAAAGTGTGTTATTTTGCATACTATTTTGCGCTATACTATCGATATCATGGACGATTCTGAAATTATTTGAAGAACATCACGGATTAACTGAGGCCAAATTTGAAAGGAAATAAAGACGATGGTTCTTACTTTTTATCGTTATAGTCCAGCAGAAGACTAACAACTATATTTTTCAAGGATTCATAGCATTCTATAACTGCATTGTATCTGTCCTTGTCTAATTTGATTTTTTCGATCAGCTCATGGACATCCCCCTCTTTGGAAGTCATGGCCATATGGAGAGCTGTGGGAACCTGGTATATTCAGAAGAACATGAGCATCTCTTGCAAAAGCAACAACAAGCATTTGACAATCCATATCTGCACACATATGCCTATTTTCACCTTACTAGCAAGGAGGAAAGGAGGCCATGGAATAACAGATAAATTATTTGAAGATGATGGAGCCATCAATATGTCCTTCTCTCTGAGAAACAAGGTATGTAAGATTTAGCAGGTGAATGTCATATAAGAAAGGTCACAGTTCCAACCTATCACTAATGAAGTCTTCCTCTCGTAAGGAGTTGATGAATGAATTCCAAACACAAAAGAAGCTCCTCACATCAAGTGCTCGCTGGAACGTAGGACATCAAAGTCAGGCAAAACCATCTTTAGCAATCGGAGACATGGGTTAACTTACTAGTATTTAGAGTAAACAATAACACATATGTAGGTCTTTTGGAAACATACACATGGGCTAACAACGATTACAAAAATAACTCAGAAGATACTAAAAAGTTTGCAAGTACAAAAACCTCTTTGTGTGTTGCCACGTGGCATTTCCTAAAAGCATCTGGCATTGATTTGAATCTGACCCTCAACATACCTAGGGTACGTATCTGCATCAAAAGCAAAAGGTAAGATCTGACAACTATTTGTTTCACAATTTTTTTTCTAGAGCAGCAGGCAATCTTCCGGTTCCATTTCACAATGGAACCACCAGAGTTTGATATTATACACACATAAGTCCCATAAAAGGGACCCCAACCACAGAGAAATGATAAAAGACAGAAGGAAGGATGACTGACCTCACCAACATGACTGAGGGCGCCTGAAACACCCCCAAAGACGGTGGAGAAAATGGCATACCATATTTGTGTGTCCATAAAATACACCTACAAGATGAGAGGGGTAGTTAATATGAAAAAGAGAATAGCATAAGAATTTCTGTAGTTATTACATGTAATTACGTACCAAAATAATTGGTGCCCATATAGTAATGACAACACCGAGGTTGTGTGGCACTACAAAAAAGTTCACACAAGTACTGTAAGTAGAGTATATACCCTCTGGAAAAATTAATGGCCAGATATCCCCACGGCTAAAGGAAAAAATCTACTTTGCAAAAATGACCACTATCAGTCCGGAACTCTAAAACGTCTGATTGCAACCTTGATCTATCGAAACCCTAGCTTTACAACCTTGGGTGAATTCAGAAATGGTTTGGGCTGAGTGGATAACATGTGTTCACCACGTCACCGCTATATCATCCATCAGTAGACGCAGCGTCCCTCCTGCCTGGGAGCTTGCCCGGGCTTCGCTCCTGCCCACCTCTTGCGCGACAGAAATCCTAGCACCAAAATCTCATCTGACCAAGGGGCAAAACTGTTGGCTTGGTGGGCCTTGCCTTGGGTTGTGCCTCGCATTAGAAAAATAGGCTGGTAGCACTCGATTTGTCTTCCGAAAAAAAGAGTCCGATCTGTTTTTTCACGTACGAAGTTGTTTTGGCCAGATGGATGGAACAGATTATTTAAACAGGTACAAATATTGCTAGCTAGTAAGTAGTATGGCACTAATCCGCGTGCAGTGTGTCTGCTCCATTACAGCACCGACCATGTGATGGTAAGCTCAAAACGAAAAAAAACATGGTACAGTTGGCCAGATGGTGCGATGATGGAGCGACTATATCTTTTACCACCTTGTTCTGTACTCACTCCGTTCTAGTTTAGTCTGCATCCTAGAAAAATTTAGACAAACTAGTACTGCATCTATTAGTACACATGTAAAACCAATCCAAACTACATCTATACCACTATATAGTGCACGAATAACTTTGAACATTGACCGTTGGATAAAGATTGGCAAATCCCAACATTGCTGACCATTGGATCTTCTTTTCCATACGTTAAATTATGTCACATCTAGCATTTAGAAGATTCTATTGTTAGCCTTTAGCACAATGGACACTATGCACAACCCTCAAAACGTACTTCTCCATAATTCTAGAATCTTCTATGCCACAATGGACACTATGCACAACCCTCAAAACATACTTCTCCATAATTCTAGAACCTTCTATGCTTATAATATCCCAACTTACTTTTCTTAATAGAACTGTCATTTTTTACTTTGTTATTTTCTCTTGGTTCAAGACTATACCTTAAATAAAATTCATTTATGTTTTGCATACGGAGCAGTAGCAATTCATGTTATTGTGCACTGTCAATACGAGATACTTAATTATAACAGACACCTCCGGACAAAATGTGTTTAACATATTTTAGCTATGTTTTCTCTAGAGTATGTTACGCAGTTTTCGAGTTTTAACTAGCTAATAACGGTTGCTTTATAAATGATATGAAGTGGTACAAGAACTAATATAGACTCGATAGTTCATGGATGTGGCTCAAAATTATAATTATTTTTTTGAGTTTTACCAATTATAATTCGACATAGTGATGATATGTCATACTCCGTACTTCTATTATCTGAGCTCTCACGTGCAAGACACGTGCAACTTACTAGTTAAAAGTAGTGACATCCAATAGAGAGAACAGGAGCACTTTGTTTTATGTGTTGACGACCATTCAGTTAGAAGTCAAGGATTTGCTTCATTCGGTTGATGACCATTTGGTCAGATGGGCGAGACGTTTAGCAAATGGAGTAGCTCACAGACTAGCCAAGGAAGGCTGTGGTTTAGAACTGTGTAAACCCTGGTTTCAGGTTCCACCTGAGTGTGTGAACTTATTGGCTACGGATTTGTCCAAGCAGTAATAAAAACGCAGCAAATTCCTCTCAAAAAAATATTCACAGAATCAAAAAACGTCATTGCTGAAGCACATGAAACTTTTGAACCAATCTCTGCGCAAGAGGGTCAAAATTTGCGTCAACCCAATCTAGCTATGTCACAACATACTTACAGAAAGGGAAGACTTCATGCCATTCATAATTCCCGACTACTTGATTAAGAATGAACTTCGTTGGTTCAATCATGGGGGATATCTGTAAAAATGGAACATGTTGTAAGAAAGCAATAAAGTACTAACATGCTCTCTTATCTTTCCACTTTTCGTAATCATAACAATCAGAAAACAGGATTATTTTACAAAAAACAACCAGGAAATAAAACACAAAAGGTCGAAGTATGGATTAGAAAATGCATGAGTTCAAATGGGCAGACAAATTCCGTTTTCAACAAAGACCCTACTCATTCAGTTTGTATTTCCACTTTTCCAGACATGAGCTCACACTATCTCTTTCCAAGATCAATCCTTCTTTTCATGGAATGTTTCCAGATAAAAAGTAACAAAAAAGGGTATGCCCAGGTTTTATTCTACCTGAGCTTCTTACAACCTCGTGTATAAGCAATTTCCAGGTCACGAGCTCACACTAGCTCTTCCAAAGATCAATCTTTCTTTTCATGGCATGTGCCTCGATAAGAAGGAATAAAAAATGGTATGCCCAGATATTATTCTACCTGAGCCTAGAACCTCGTGTATAAAAATATTTTCATTCAACCTCAGGAGAAATGTATGGAAAACTCCATGGGCCATATTTTTCATTAGTTTGGACTGGTTACTAATCAGAACCCCACATGTAAGTGACACGAAATTATTTTCAAAAAAGTACTCCTGAAGTGTTTAAGAGTTACCTCAACATAGAAACTGAATGCAAGCTTGCAGGTGAGCAACACAACCCAAAAGAAGACATACCTGTTGATATTCATTGAATTGTCATTTTCAACTGAAAAGAAAAAATAATAATTTGACAACGTAAGACACGCTTACTTAAAAATGGACAATATGTCTTCATGCATACCACGTGCAACATACAATCTCGGCTGAAAGGCAGCAGAACATTATGTTAGCACTAATGATGCTCAGTTTCCAACAGTTCACTTGTTAGAAATAAGAAAAACTGACCTGAATCCACCACATAAGAAGAACAAATGCACGCGAATTTGAGCGTTCCATGAAATTTTGAAGTTGTGGCAACAAGAAAAGCAAGGCAGCCAAAATGGTCGGACTCATATATATGACAATTGTGAAATTATATACTGACTGGTCATACCAATTCCCCGTCCAACTATTCAGGAGTTTGCCAGCACCAGATGGATTTTTAATGGAACTAGAATATGTTACTGGAAGAATTATTATCCAAGCAATAGCCACAAAGAATTTTAGTAGGTATCTGATTATTTGTGTCCACTCCATATTTCCCCATGCTTGAATAGTAAGCATTATATCCAAAGTCACTGCAATAGTTTAGCTACGGAGTTTCAGAAATGGCATAATAATTCACAGAACAAAGTGCACGTGCATTGTGATCAATGTAATGAAAGCACTGAGAAGTTACAACACCTTTTATGAAGTTGAGCAGGGCTGCAGTTATAAAGACACTTAAAACACTTCTGAAAACAGTTGCATCCGCAATTCCAGAAAGAGATCCAGAGGAACTCCATGAAACTATTAGCATTGCCTAGAAAATCAAGCCATTTTTTATATATTTACAGGTTAAAACAATATGGTGTGCTTAAGAAAGAGGAATCACCTGGAACGCCAGTATAAAAAACATCCACATACGATTAAAACTTCTAAACAGGTGGAGAAATGTTCGGACTTCAACAAAATTTGTTTTTGGCTTTCTTCCTGTACGACCCTGTAAGAAATCAAAAAACAAATAGTATCAGAATAGCCGTTAGCATAACAGTTAGTTCCAGTAAACATGAAGCCCTTCCAACTTTGAAGATTCGAACTAACGTGTATGGGCTTTCGATACTGGTTCCATTAGCCTAGACACCCGCATAAGAAATCGCTCGATTATCTGATCGGTATGGAATCAGTGCTTGGGTATGAAATTTTTACACACTATTTTTCCGATTGTCAACCCACTTTCAAGATAAATAAACGATTCGATGATTAAATAATAATACTAGTCTACTATGGTTCGAGGAGGTAGCAAGATCCGCTGAATGAGTGCTGAACTCAGTTTGAATTCATATAATTGACTTCCGTAATTAATGCAACAACAGTTTATTTTTATGCAACTACCTCAAAGCAATTTAATTTTTTTAAAGCAGTTTAAATCATGATAAATTTTAAATATTTTGAGTTTGACAACTCAAATACATTATGGGTACGAATTGGTGCCCTCATCAAAAGTTGTGAACCTCGATACACACCAGTGGATATTTAAGGGTCACTAGGTTC
This sequence comes from Avena eriantha, assembly GCA_910589775.1. Taxonomy (NCBI): domain Eukaryota; kingdom Viridiplantae; phylum Streptophyta; class Magnoliopsida; order Poales; family Poaceae; genus Avena; species Avena eriantha. The sequence continues at coordinate 440,128,816 of OU342741.1, forward strand.
CATGGTGCCTACAAATACCTGCCCTTTTTTTCTTCATAGAGATAATAGGGCCTAGAATTTTTTTTAATCTATACCCAGAGGTTGCATATAATAGTGAAAACACTTGCAGTAGTACATTCCCTCTTTCACCCCTTTCTTGTACATATTTTTTTGTCTCAATAAAAAATTATTTTCGGGGCCTCCCCTATAGTTTTTAGCTCAAAAAAAACACTTGCAGTAAGATTCCTAAGTATTTGAATCAAATTCTGTGTATAATGCGTAACTTAAATGTTTTTATAAATTAATTGTTTTCATTGGTATCCTAAAATACTTTGATGGAGAAAACTATGTCAAATGATTTTTTGATGTTTGCACTTGGTTAGCCATGCCAGTATCATTGTTCATTAGAGCATCTCCAACAGACGCGCAAAAAACCATCGGCGCACAAAAAACCGCTTTTATTGCGTGCAGCAGAGCAAAATCCGTGCTCCAGCAGACGCCCAAAAACCGCGCGCGCAAAACAAAATTTACCGCACGCCGAAAATTACCCAAGCGCGCGCGGAATATTTCGTGCGTGGGATCCAACGCGCACAATAAAATCCACCGCACGTGCGCAGCCAACCGCCCACGAAACTTCCTTTCCCCTCCCCGCCGCCACCGATTCCTGCCACCACCACCCCTCTCTCAGCCGCCCTCCTCACACCCCCTAGCGCCGCGGCCCCTTGAGCTCCTTTGGCTTCCGCGGCGTGCGCGCCGCCACGGCCCCTTGAGCTCCTCCGGCTTCCGTGGCATGCGCGCGGCCAGCAGGGAACTTCTACGCCGAGATTAGGGTCGCTAGCTACCGCTTGACGCTGGGCACCTTCGACTCCGTGCACGAGGCCGCGCGCGCGTATGACGCGGCGGCGTGGAGGCTCGGCCGGCAGCACCGCGACAAGAATTTCGACAACGTCAACAGCCGCGTGGAAGCGAAGATGGTGATGCCGCCGTCGCGCCTCATCACGCGCAAGGAGCAGCAGCACCATTGCCAAAATCAGCGGCGCCTCGTCATTGCTGAGGAGGACGAGCGGGCCATGGCGGCATGGAAGGTGAACTTCCCGGATGACGTGCATGCCAAGCTCAACTTCTACGACACGAGGAGGGCGGAGAGGAGGACCGAGAGGGCGGAGAGGAGGGCCTTCATCAACGTGCAAGCCAACGATCCATCGACAATCGATGACAACAATGACCAGTGGCTCGACTTGGTCACCTTGACGGACGAGTAGTTAGTTTATTTATGTGCCGTTTATGTATTATGTTAATCGTCGAGTAGTTTACCTGCCATTTATATTTACTATGTACTATGTGCATCACCGAGTGATTTAATTTTCAGTTTATTTGCTCTTTTTTTATCTTCTTTTTGATGCACATATGTCAAGAACATAGTTGGAAGCACAGATAGGACTAGGAATGAAGGTTTCAGACATGGATAGTTTTCGCTCCTTAAGGATCTTGTGGTTCCATTTGGAGGGGCATGGGTAGCTGCGCATCATAAGGATCTGAAAATACCTTGTGTGGACAAATACTCCACCCGGGTTTATAAGGCACGTTTATCTTGTCTTAAGTAAAAACATCTTAGGTTTAACCAAGTTTGTAGAAAAAAGTGTTAACATATAAAATACCAAATCATCACTAGATCTATCATGATATATGTTTTCATAATGTATTTATTGGGCTGGATGTTGGTCAAAGCTAAATAAGTTTCGCGAAAAAAAACTTGCCCACAAAAAAAACTAAACAAATTTGTCTTAAGGCAAGATTATTATTTTTCCTTCGAAAAGGGGAAAAGATCCAGGCCTCTGCATCAAGCGATACATCTCCCTTTATTTATTATTGGACTTCGGTTCACACAAGAGTACTGATCATGGGTCGCATAGGTTCAATACATGTACCAACCATCTAAAGATAAAAACAATATTTTAAGGCAAGATTAATGGGCCTTATAAACCCGGATGGAGGGAGTAGCCTTTAGAGTTGAGTCGTTGCTCTAATTTGTATCTTGTTGCATTTAAGAAAATATTAGGACTTGAATGATGTTAGTCTTTTCCCCTAATTGTGGAGTAGTGAACTGCTTCTACTGCACATTGTACAGTGTGATCTGACAGAATATTCTCCTTTGCTTTCACAAAAAATCAGTTGTACATAACTTCCAAAGAAAGCATCATATTTTTATTATGTTTCTGCTGTTGCAATCCTGAGCAACAGTTCAACTGAAATAGTGCACAAAATATGTAGTTGAAATAGTTGTAAGCCCCTAATCCCCACCCATTAAACCCTGGATCTACCACCGCTTATGAACACTAAGCTGGCATCACAAAAGAACTTATTCATTCAGGATGAAGCCATAATGGGGTTGATCAAAATCTCGACAGTGAACACCCAAGTAAGATAATTGCACTCAGATTTTAATGGGCAACTGCAGTGGCTGAATTTAACGATGGATAATTCCAAATCTACATAGGTCTAGTACAGGCAAATTAATCAGAGTTTTTACTTACCGCCTGATGAAAGAAATCCGCTCTGAGATCCCATGGCCAGCCAAGCTTCATAAAACATTTCTTTGACCTATAAGGAAGAAAATATTATGGCAGACAGAAAAGGCAAGCAATAACAAATAATAAAATGGGATTACCAAAATTGTTCATTCAAGTCGTCATAGTTTCTCCAAGCTGAGTGACCAGCTGTACCACCTTTACTTCTTTGTGATTCCTTTAGAGGGAAAGAAAATGAAAAATGTAAGAACAATAACATCTCCTGAAAGGATAATCTAGTTGTCTCAAACTTTACATACTCACCTTCTGAAGAACCTTGTAGATAGGTTCAATGGCAACTTTTAGGAATGATCCCTCTTCTTCAAACCCAGGTGGTGGCTGAAAATAGTTTTCTTCAACCATCTGATTCAACTGCTCTGCCATCTGCCAAATTAATAAACTTTCATGAATTGCCAATATTTATGTATAGTAAAGCCTGGCTAAATGGATGTAAAGCTCATGGTGGACTAGTATAGTCCACCTTCACTATTTTATGATGGAATTGCCTCGTAAAGTGGTACTATTCAGATAGACATGCTTATAATCTTTAACTGGGTTGTGGTGTGATAATCATGTTCCTGGCAGCTGGCTAGTGATTAAAGCCACTTCTGCACAACCTTGAGGTGATGGAAGTATGGAACTGCGGTAAAATGACAATATCCATTTCTTTGAGAGCATGCATAACCCATATTTTTCAAAATCAGTAGAAGTGGAACAAGGGGACTGCCAGTAAATATTGAGTTGTTTCTGTTTGGTTGGGCAGAAACTGTACATAGCATAAAGATCTAAGTGATGCAGTTTGATCTTTTATGGCATGATTCAAAGTGCAAAGTTGTGCTTTATAATGGATGTAAATGCTGAAGGAGCTACATGCACACAATTCTCTTCAAAAAATATTGCAAAAAAAAAGTTAGAGCAAGTAAGTTGGAATCAGTCTAGAAATTATGAAAGTATATACCAACAAACAATTTATTTAACTGTGGCCGGAACACTAAGCACGTAACTTAAATAGATCAATCATGATCGATAAGCTATTTAAGTAAGATACTCGATTGGATAAGTTATGCGGAAGCTCGAAAAGCTCTTTCTTTTTTAAGGGAAACTTACATGATGGAATATGTAGCATAAGCACTCAGGCATAAACCGAACATTTGAAGCCTCGCCCCAGATAAGAAGGTACAATCCAATGTAGAGGAGCATTAGCTGCTGCTTCTTTAGTGCATCATCATAATTGACCCTATGAAACAGAGAAGTGATATTAAGATGTCGAATGCTACAGGAAATTGAGGGCAATATTAGAGAAAAAATCTTGAAACCATCATAAAAGATAGAGAATAAACTTGAGGAAAAACAATGGCACCACTTACATGATTCTTGAACTAAGATGCAAATAGTGACACCATGATTCATAATTTCCAAATATCTTTTCACCCAAATCATTCACAGTGTCAACCTGAAAGTTACCATGCCACCTCAGTGTCAAATTTCCACCATATAAGTACACAGCAAACAAGATTCAGTTGAACAAAGCATTGATATGTTCAGAAGATAACATGGCTGCAACGAAACCTTCCAAGGAGCATATATCTTACCAATGGAAGCCCTTCCTGTCCTGAAGTCCTTGTGCTAATATTTGCAAGCAGTAATACTATGTTTTCTCTCTGATTTTCCACATTCGAATTCTATAAAAGTAATCATAAAGAAGAAGTCAAATATGTTTGTCAGGCCTAACATGTGCACCAGTAAGACTGGATATAATATCCATTACCTCAAATACAATATCAGAACATGAATGGGCAAGCAACCATTTACCTGAAATCCAAATGCTAGTGAAAGCCAGTCAAGTAAATCCTGGATGGATTTCCCTTCCCTGTGTATTGAAGACATGTGTGGCTTTGGAAGACCATATATGTTCCGTATTGCATCAATAGCACTTTTTACCTAAACCATTTACAGCACAAATAGGATCATAACTTGCTGATTTCATAAAGAGTGGAAACAGTGGGAGCAAACAAAATATAACTAACCTCCAGGAGTTCCAGAACTGCTTCCGAAGAACCAGGAAAACTGAGGGGGAGTATATTGTACCTGTAACTCCTGAAATGACCACTCTTCTCCTCGACCACTTTAGCACGCTTCATCACCTACAAAATAAAATATGGGAGACAGCGATGAAGAAGCTCATGAAGGGAACAGGTGACTGAAAACCTATAAAATAATAATCTACAATGGTACCTCAGAATCAACTTTGTTGTTTGTAACATCTCTTAACACTTCATAAAGAGCAGATGCCACTTGGTAATATCTAGCCAATTCGTCACTGATTTTTCAATAGTAAAAAGAAGGTGATTAAGGCAGTTCACCACAAAAGAAATAGATTATGAGTGCATTATTCCTTACAAGTTTCTTCTTTGGGAAGTTCTGCTTAAATTATCACAGTAGTGCTTATAAAATTGTTGAATCTCCTTTGCATCATTGACTAGAAAATGTGTGTCGTCCTGTCGAACACAGACTAGCATCAGGTATTGTGTGTCATCATTAACTAGGCAGGTTTCAAAAGGAGAAGAGACGGGGCAAGTCTAGACTTCAGAGTAAAGCAATTTTGCAAGAATAGTCACAACAATGGTCATGTATGCTTTCGACATAAGACACGCAGCAACAGTATTTACTTTTCTAAATCGAACTGAATGAAAGAATGAAAGGACATACAATATCTCATGAGTCAGACTCCTGAGGTAATCTCCAGTCTACTCCATTTGTGAGGCTAAGAAACAGCTAGTACAACTCTATATCGTAATTATGCATTCGACAAAAGACTTCTATCGAGTTAGGCTAAGAAGAAAACCAAAACAAGAGTTTTGGTGGACTCCCACTTGGTCAGAACAAGAATAAGCTACCCAAAGATATGCAGTAAGTTGTTCCCTTTTGTTGTTGTTGATCAAAGCCTGAAAAGAGTGGCTTTGCCGCAATGAAGAAAGGGTAGTAGCAACATCATAATTTCAGATACGTGGTTACCTGATCTAGTTTAAGTGACATGTATGTTTTGAACTGCCGAACTCCACGCTGGATGGATGATGGATCCATTCTTTGAACTTTCTTGTAGGCATACTTGCGACCTTGGTACAACATGCACGGCAAATCCAATTTCATATCAGAAAGCCATGCACTATTTGATGAAACAATAGACGAAAAAGGAACTGACAAAGTGAGATGCTAGATGAACACTGAAACAACCACCTTAGCAACAAGTTTGTTCATGATGCAACTCAGCCCGCAATGAACCAGAACGAACGGGTTGAGATTAAATTTTCAAATCTGTCAGGAGCATGCATGGTGCACCTAATTACTAGTTGCATTGAGTAGCCTTATCTGAGAAGACATTTTCCACGGGTAAGTGCAAGATTTGTTGTGATTTCAACTGGTTGTGGATGAACGAACGGTTTGCAGGGAGTGAAATGGGATAAAATGTCTGCACTCTGAAAGCAGCATACTCAAATGCCAGCACAGATGAAATTGGTGTAAATAGCCTTACATGTAGCCACATCAACTGTATCTAGATAGACTAATCGTATTCGAGCACGCATATGAAATAACGAAGCCCAGATTTCTCACACAGTAACGTCGTAGTATGTACTGGATGATGTCACGAACAAGGTACTGTATAAATAAGTCCTAACACGAAACGAAAATGGAACAAACATCAAACACGAAATGAACCGTCAAACAAAAAATCAAATGTTGGGGTCGTGACTTACATAGAAACGCGACGCGCGGGTTGAGCGGCTCGACCTCGTCGGCGGCGCGGACGAATGGCATGACCTCGGGGGCAAGGGCGTCGGGCACCCGCTCCCCGGGCTCCGCCACGCCCTCCGGAAGCCTCCTCGACGCCAGAGTCTGCGCCAGAACGTTCCGCCTCCGCCTCACCGCCATGGCCGCCATCTCCGTCGACGTCGCCGGACACGTGATAGTGGGGGAAGGGTGGGCTCGGACACGATTTATACGCCATTGGGGGAGGTGGTGGTGGTAGGGTGCTTGCGGGGATGGACAATGGGTATTCCGATTCCTGTACCCGCCGCGTCGAGGAGGCAAGGAATTTTGTTCGTGGCGTGGGGACAGAGGAGGACTGACCGGCGGCGTCAGGAGGGAAGCGCGCGCTTTCTGCCGAGGGGGGAATATGGATGATAACCCCCTATCCCTTTTCTTTGTCTGTCTCGCCGATGAGCCCCTTCGCTGATCTGCCTCATGAACATATAAGCCCCTTTAATTGCAAGTTTAAGTATTACTTAAAATAAAACCGCCTCCCGGTGCGCCCCCAAGTCTAGGCAAAGCCGCCGCCTACTGGCTTCCCTGGCCGCTGCCGCCACCAGCATCGGCGGTGGCGGCTGCTCCCGGCCGTCAAAGGCGGAGGGAGTGAGGGCATGTCCTGGCGGAACCTCTTCGCGCGGAGGGAGGACATCGACCGGGTCACGCATCTGCAGTGGAGCAGCGGAGGGTGGGCGAGGTGGCGGTGGTGGTCTGCGACAGAGCCTGTGGCGCGGTGGTTCGCGGCTCTGAGCTCCATGGCGCTGGGGGCAGCGGCGCGGCCCGGTTGGGCCCCGATCTAGGCCCATGGGGCCGTGGCGCTGAGCGCATCTGGCGGCTCGAGCCAGCGAGGCCGGGCTTCCCCAGGCCGTCTCTCGTGCGTGGTGAGCCCCTAGGTCAGCGACGAGTGGGTGGCAGATGTTTGGGCCATTTGGCCCTAGCGACTGTGGCTCCGCCCGCGCAGCATCGACTGGGAGCAGCGGAAGACGGCAAGACAACTTGGAGCGAGCTTGGAATAGAGGACTGTGTTGGAGGAGCGTGAAGCAGAGAATGGCAGGGAGGGCTAGGGGCAACCTGTTCGGGATGAGGAGTAGGATATGCGCCAGGTGAAAATCTAGTTCCTGGTGCTATACCGAAAGCGGCAATAGTGACATCGACGGATGTCCTCATCTTCTTGAAGACGTCAGTGTGGTCGCATGATCCTCTCCTCCTCCCGGTGTTCTTGCCCCGAGGGAAACCTCAGATTCCGTTTTTCTGGATCGGACAATGATGGTGTTCCACGCCATTCTCCTTCTTGAAGGCATTGTCTTTGGAGTAGACGCCGGTTGGGGGACAAGTAGTTGACGGGGTGGTGTGAAGGGAATATGTCCTGAGAGGCAATAATAAAGTTGTTATTATTGTATTCCAAGTATATGATAGATGTTTATTTTGCATGCTATAATTGTATTGATTAGAAACGTTAATATATGTGTGTTTAAACAAATAAAGGGTTTCTAGTTATGTCTTTGTTATAAACTAGCTCGCTGATTAACAAGATGATCAAAGTTTCCTGATCATGGATATTGAATGTTGTTAATAGCGAGGTCACAACATTTTGTGAAATGATGTGATAAACATTCATCCGAAGTATAGCAATACGATCAAAGTTATTTTGTTTAAATTGCTATAACATCTTACAAAGTAATTCTAGTCCTTAGACCATGAGATCATGTCAATCACTAACACTAGAAGAGTAACTTGATAACATAAAACGTCACACTATAACAGAGTGACTATAAAGGTGGGTTCAGATACTCTGAAGGTGTTATGTAGAGGCTCATGGATTAAGAGTGGAATTTGTCCATCCGAATGACGGATAGATATACTCTAGGCACTCTCGGTGATATCATATTAGTTAGCTTGTAAGCAAGTGATGTGATCACTAGAATGTTATATCATGGGAACGAGAAAAGAGTGCATGCCGGTAACGAGATCAAACTAGGTAAGGAGATACCGATGATAAAATCTCGGACATGTAATATATCGTGAGACAAAAGGATTAAGTTACTGTTGGATCCGCAGCATAGAAAACAAAAAATTTCCTACGGTGTGAACTACACGCCAAGATCTATCTACTAGGTACAAAGCAACGGGTGGACATACATCCAACGAGAACTTACCCTCGTAGACAACGAGTTTTGTTAACGAGTAGGAACTCGTGGTTGATGTAGTCGTACACTTCCCGATCTCAAGATCGTGAGGAAGTCCAGCGGGTCCGGCTCCAGCACGTCCATCAGATCCAGCTCCAGCAGCACCAAGTCCAGCACCGCAAAACAGCGGTGCATCCGTGATCGCACACACGTCCGGTACCCTGACAACCTCCGTCCCTCGCTCCAGCAAAGCAGCGAAAGCAGCAACTCCTTTCCAGATAAAGTCACCGGGAATATGTATCTCGCTAATCTGAGACCATGGGGAAATAATACTAGAGGGGGAGAGAGATCCTTCACAAGGAGGTGTGAGGAAGAAGGGGAGTGAGGGGGCCTTTTATAGGAGGAGGGGGGTGCCCCTCTCTCCATGGCCGGCGCATGGGGGGGTGACTCCTCACCTCCCCCATTCATGTGGTGGTAACCCCTCCACATTAAAATGCCCCTTCACATTCTCTTTTAAAGTCTTCACTTTAAATGCATTAAATTTCTCCAAATTTAATGCTCTCTCATTTAATAAAACTCTTTTATTATTTTTATTCAGAATTTTGTTAATTACTTTAATTAACGAACATTCACATAAAACCCCCTGCAACATTTCAATATTACATGCAGAACCAATTTCAGCAATTTCACCCGAAACAGTTTCGGTGTCTATTGAAATAATTTCAGCGCTTTCTTAAATCTTTATCTGAAACATATTTGCTCCAAATGATGGCGGTATCCCTTAAGTGTGTCACCCTACGGTTCACGATTAATGCAGACATGATCGAGACCCCTCTCAGATCAATAATCAAAAGCGGGACCTGGAGATCCATACTGACTCCTACACATTCAACGATGACTTCTGTGATCGTGAGAACCTTTAACGCTAGTAACTAAATCCCTTTGTCTCGTGATATATTACATGTCCGAGATTCGATCATCGGTATCTCCATACCCAGTTTGATCTCGTTGCCGACATGCACTCTTTTCTCGTTCCCGTGATATAACATTCTAGTGATCACATCACTTGCCTGCAAGCTATCTTAATGTGATATCACCGAGAGGGCCCAGAGTATATCTATCCGTCATCGGGATTGACAAATTCCACTCTTGATCCATGAGCCTCAACATAACACCTTCGTAGCACTGAACCCATCTTTATAGTCACCTTGTTACGGTGTGACGTTTGATGTTATCAAGATACTCTTCCGGTGTTAGTAATTAACATGATCTCATGGTCTAAGGACTAAGATTACTTCATATGATGTTATAGCAATATAAACATAATGACTTGATCGTAATGCTATACTTCGGATGAATGTTCATCACATCATTCCACCAATGGTGTGACCTTGTTATTAACAACATCCAATGTCTATGATCAGGAAACCTTGATCATCTTGTTAATCAACAAGCTAGTCTATAAGAGAGGCATAACTAGGAACCCTTTTTGTTTATTAAACACACATGTATTGATGTTTCCGATCAATACAATTATAGCATGCAAAATAAACATTTATCATAAACATGGAATAAGATAATAACCACTTTATTATTGCCTCTCGGGCATATTCCCTTCAGTCTCCCACTTACACTAGAGTCAATAATCTAGTTTGAAAAACTTTGCGTATTGAAAACCTATGGCTTTCTGGTGTTGCATATACGCTAGTGCTAGTGGTTATTATAATCTCCGGATCTGACAGTTTTAGGTCCGTGTGTATTTGCATGTCTTTGCGTCTCTACGCATCACTCATTCTCAAATGAGATGGCATTGTATAATTTGGTCCTTTGGTGAGACCTTTAGTTCGTTCGGCTCAAAATATGTTGATATTATTGTCACACAATATATCTTCATAGTATTAGCCCACTTTGAACCACACCTAGTTTGATAACAAACTACTTAACACAAATGCCCTCCTTTGCTGCTACTATAGCAGTCATATACTTAGCCTTTTTGTTGTAGTATCCGTCACAATGTCTCAACTTTGGAATTCATCCAAATCCATCATGGAACATCCTTTCCATTACATTATGCCACCCATAGTCTAAATTGAGATAAATTTAATTTGTATCTTGTGACAAAATTAGTAATCAATGTAACACTTTACAATGAACTACATTTAACTATTTGTCACTTATACATGATATATTCTTAGTTCTTCCAAAGCTCATAAGAATATCTTTACTATTGTCCAATGATCATCTTATGAATCATTCTGGTATATGCTCATAACATTTAGAGCATAGGACATTCTAGATACATATCATGGTATAATCGATCAAAATCTTCATGTGATTTTACTCACTAAGTGTTGAAACACTTGAATCTTGATACAATTCTTTCCATGCAACAAGAACCTTTCTTGTTGTTTCCATATTGACCCTTTCAATATCTCATATTGAACCTTTTCAATATCTCATATATGTATGTCTGGCACAACCATATTAGCGCCTTAATCTATCCATATAGATATTGATGCCTAATATTCTGGGTTTGCCCAAGTCTTTCATCGAAATCTTATTTTAATGAAATTCTTAACTTGTGTCAATACAAGATACATCATTTCCAATCAACAATATGTCCTCTACATAATGTATTAGAAATATGTCTCAGCGCTCCCACTTAATTTCTTGCAAATGCAAGCATCTTCATCATCTCCGATGAATTTAAACTCTTTTAACATTTTCATCATGGTGAAGATTCCAACTCCGCTATGCTTACTTCAACTATTGAAGTTTGCATGCCCTTTTAGCACCCTTTGAATTAACAAAACCCTTCGGACCATGTCATGTACACGTCCTAGGTTACCGTTCTATTAGAAGAACCTTGTTTTTTTATTCAACTACCATATACCAAATTATATGTAGTGGTTGCTACATTAATCCGTCAAGACTAAATATCGATATGAAAGATCAAATCTTGTCATAGTCAACTCCTTGAACATTGTCGTAAACTTCTTTCCAACATGTCGACTATTTAATAGATGTTAAACATCCATGTCTATTTATTTATAGATCCAAACACAACCGATAGGCTTCACGCCTTTCCGGAGGGTCTTTCAAGTTCAGAAACTTGATTTCTCGTGTATGGATACTATCATGGATTCTATGACTTCTAGTCATTTTATGGAGTCAGGGTCCATCATCGCTTCTTTGTATGTAGTCGGTTCATCATTGTCAAAACAATAACGACTTGCTTATCAAATCTTACTATTTGATTCTTACCGACCCACACAGTTCTATAGGAACTCTAATCTCCGAGATCACACCTTTTGTAATCACGAGAGCCATGAGCATTGTGGCCGCCACCGGGACACTTTCCGGTGCTGTGCTACTTAGCACATATAGCTAAGGTTCAACAACCTTATCAAAGTTCTATTGTCCTCCCACTTAACTTTTCACGAAAATTCCTTCTCAAGAAACTTGACGTTCCAAGTAACAAACTCTTTTGTCCTCGGTGTTATAGAGAAATTCCCAACAAATTCTTTGGGATAACCTACAAAGACGTGCTTATCCGACTTTGGTTGTAAACATTTTACTTATGCATAGCATACCAAAATTTAAGAAAAGACAATTCGGGTTTTATCCCAAACCATAACTCATATGGTGTCATTTCAACGGATCACGATGGTGCTCTTTTCAGTGTAAAAGCGGTAGTCTCTAAAGCTTCAATCCTTAAAACATAATGGCAGTTTTATAAATGACACCCTTCATCTTACCATGTCAAATATGGTTTGATTTCATCTCTCGAATATGTCATACTCCTATGGTTTATCGGGAAACACAAATCATGGAACAATTCCTCAAGTCTTATGTGTTTTTGCTAAACATGTAACTCAAATATCTTCCTTTACGATCAAATCATAAACTCTTTTATTTTCTTGTTACAATGATTTTTCACTTCATCTTGAAAGTCTTTGAACAAATTTCAAATGTTTCATACTTCTTCCTTATTAAGTAAATATACAGATATATTCACTCAAATTTTTGAAGAAAGCATATGAAGCAAAAAGATCCATCGCATATGGCTACACATAATGGACTATGCACATCAGCATGCACAATTTCCAATAAGCTAGTCATCCGTTCCTCTCTGGCCTATGGACGGAGTTTCAATTATCTCGAGGAAAGTCTCACATGCGTCAATTGATCAAAATCAAAGACTCCAAAAATCCATCAACATGGAGTTTCTTCATGTTTTCTTTCAAATATAATTTAAACAGCGATGTCACTTCATAAGTGATCTTTCAATCATTTGTCTTGCGACATTTTAGCAATAGTGTTTATGGATGTGATTTCTCCCACTAGACTTGTAAAAGTTCATCCATCCTTTATGGAATACGGTAATTATTTGAACAACCATTGTTCTCGCAATACCGGAACAAAATAACAATTATTAAAACAAATCTTAAAGGCTTCGTTTGATGACAACGAAAAACACAATAACACTTTATTTGTTTTCGATGAACATCATCACTCATTCTCTTGCTAGTTACTTAGGCCATTGTAGTTCATGAATTGCCTTGTCCTGTATGACACTTTATACCAACCAATTCGGTATCCAATACCGGTATCCAATACCTAAGAACCACATTGTTTAACAAGCAAGGAATACAACCATAACATGTATATCTTCTATATACCTAAGTTGGACATCTCCAACCTTTTATTTTCTGCCAAATATTTTATAGATTCTCTTTCAGCAATTCCTTTTCTTTTAAAAGAATCTATCAATATCAATAGTGGTGTCATCAACATGACACATGGTACAAAGCGTATATAGTCAAATACTAATACCTTTGGACTTGCACTTTGAAGCGGATCACCATCATCAAATGTTTGGTGTTCTTTCAAAAATCCATTCTTTAGTAATCTATTAGTGTAGTAAACATTTTACTTACATCTTCTATTCATCCTTATCATGACAACTTTCATGATCAAGCTACTATAGCTTATAAGGAAGAATCACGAGTATAATATCAGTTCCCAAAACCTTTTTGGTAGATTCGGATGCCTAGCATCTCCATCCTTCACAAATTATCATACAATATGAGAACATGTATTTTGCTAAATTATACTCTATCATAATGCAACCAAAAAACATTGTTTCAGATATCACAATATCTTTCACACATGATGGTTTCTGAAACAATTTTCAGCTCCAATATAATCTTGATATTAAAACAACTTTTGAATATCAATAATCATGGAGGCAAACATGATACTTTAGATACTAACATTGGAATTCTTACTCTTGATTTAATACTACTTATTAAACTTCATGGAGTAAATAGAGTTTGCTGAAAGTTTGCAATAGGACTTATAAACTTTAAATTGACATTCAAAACAATACGATAACAGTTCGTAAAGTAAATATCCAGAATTTTATAGTTCTATTATCTCAAATAAAAACTAAGCATAAGGTAGAAAACGAATGCCAATGACTACAACAAACTATGCAAATTCACTTTGATTTATTTTATGACAAATTTAGTTCGACTAATCTAAATTAGAAATGAACTCACACTCAAAAACGACATCCCTCGTGCCTTTTTGGTGATTACATGAACCAAATCCACTACACCAAGTCCGATCATCACGTGAGTTGATGTAGCTTCAAAGGCGAGCATCTATATGGGCATCATATCAATTATATGACTCATGCTTAACCTTTCGGTCCGTGTTCCGAGGCCATGTCTGTACATGCTAGGCTCGCCAAGTAAGAACCTTAGTACTCGCATGTGTAAAACTGTCTTACACCCGTTTGTATGGAATCGTAGAGTCGAGTACACCCGATCATCACATGATGTCTAGAAAAACGATCCACAAAATGGTGCATACTTAAGGAAGAACACATTTTTATCTTGATATCTAAATGAGGGATCATCTTACAATGCTACAGAAAGCACCAAACTAGCAGTATAAGATGCTAACATCTAATGTGTAAAGTGAGATGATATGGTCCATGCATTTGATCTCTATCAATTGCATCGTGGTATGATCTCTATCATTCCTTTGTGTGTAAGGCCAAGGTCTATGGAACTTACACGTTGAATGTGTTGTAAGAGTATCTGTCAGACATCTACTTACAACAATACCATATCAAGACACTAGGCCAGCAACGATCTAAACTAGACGCCTCTAATTTATCAATTGCAAGTTTTACGTGGCTTAGGGCTTTCGGAGATAGAACCGTTCTTACCTACGAACATGAACCACAACGAGAATAACCAAGTTATTAGCAACTCGTTGTAAATCAGATATTGACTATAGTAGGAGAGACAGACACCCGCCAGCCACTTATGCAAAACTAGTTGCATGTCAGTCGTGGAACCGGTCTCATGTACGATGACATGTAAGGTTGGTCCAGGCCGCTTCATCCCACTATGCCACCAATATCCAAAATACATAGAAGATGCAATAACATGATCATCATCGCCCACATCTCAACATATGTGTACTACCCGTGTTAAGCACCTACGCATAGATTAGGTTCTGATACCACTGTTGGGTCCGCAGCATAGAAAACAAAAAATTTCCTACGGTGTGAACTACACGCCAAGATCTATCTACTAGGTACAAAGCAATGGGTGGACATACATCCAACGAGAACTTACCCTCGTAGACAACGAGCTTTGTTAACGAGTAGGAACTTGTGGTTGATGTAGTCGTACACTTGCCGATCTCAAGATCGTGAGGAAGTCCAGCAGGTCCGGCTCCAGCACGTCCATTAGATCCAGCTCCAGCAGCACCAAGTCCAGCACCGCAAAGCAGCGGTGCATCCGTGATCGCACACACGTCCGGTACCCCAACAACCTCCATCCCTCGCTCTAGCAAAGCAGCGGAAGCAGCAACTCCTTAAGTGTGTCACCCTACGGTTCGCGAATAATGCAGACATGATCGAGACCCCTCTCAGATCAATAATCAGAAGCGGGACCTGGAGATCCATACTGACTCCTACACATTCAACGATGACTTCTGTGATCGTGAGAACCTTTAACACTAGTAACTAAATCCCTTTGTCTCGTGATATATTACATGTCCGAGATTCGATCATCGGTATCTCCATACCTAGTTTGATCTCGTTGCCGACATGCACTCTTTTCTTGTTCCCGTGATATAACATTCTAGTGATCACATCACTTGCTTGCAAGCTATCTTAATGTGATATCACCGAGAGGGCCCAGAGTATATCTATCCGTCATCGGGATTGAAAAATTCCACTCTTGATCCATGAGCCTCAACATAACACCTTCGTAGCACTGAACCTATATTTATAGTCACCCTGTTACGGTGTGAAGTTTGATGTTATCAAGATACTCTTCCGGTGTTAGCAATTAACATGATCTCATGGTCTAAGGACTAAGATTACTTCGTATGATGTTATAGCAATATAAACATAATGACTTGATCGTAATGCTATACTTCGGATGAATGGTTATCACATCATTCCACCAATGGTGTGATCTTGTTATTAACAACATCCAATGTCTATGATCAGGAAACCTTGATCATCTTGTTAATCAACAAGCTAGTCTATAAGAGAGGCATAACTAGGAACCCTTTTTGTTTATTAAACACACATGTATTGACGTTTCCGATCAATACAATTATAGCATGCAAAATAAACATTTATCATAAACATGGAGTAAGATAATAACCACTTTATTATTGCCTCTCGGGCATGTTCCCTTCAGTTACATGCGTAAAAGGTTCTCACGATCAAAAAATTCATCGTTGAATATGTGGGAGTCAGTATGGATCTCCAGGTCCCGCTACTGATTATTTATCGGAGAAGGGTCTCGATCATGTCTGCATTATTCGAGAACCGTAGAGTGACACAATTAAGGGATACCGACACCATTTGGAGTAAATATGTTCCAGAGAAAAAAATTCCAAAGCGCTGGAATTATTTCAATAGACACCGGAATTGTTTCGGGTGAAATTGCAGAAACTGGTTTTGCATGTGATATTGAAATGTTGCAGTGGGTTTTATGTGAATGTTTATTAATTAAATTAATTAAAAAATTCTGAATAAATAAATAAAAAAGTTTTATTAAATGAGAGTTGTATTAAATTTGGTGGAAATTTAATGCATTTTGAGTGGGATTTTGAGTGGTGAAAATGGAGGGCCAAATTTATGTGAGTGGAGCTTCCACCACATGAATGAGGAATAGGTGGGGGAACCCACCATTGCCGTCGGCCATGGGAGGGGCTGCCCCCCTCTCCCTCCTTATCACTCACACCTCCTTGTGAATGATCTCTCTTCCCTCTAAAATTATTCCCCCATAGTCTCGGATTAGCGAGATACATGTTCCCAGTGGCTTTTCATCTGAAAGGAGTTGCTACTTCCGCTGTATCGCTGGAACGAGGATGCAGAGGTTGTTCGGTGGACCGGACATGTGTGCAAACACGGATGCGCTGCTGGTTTGCGGCGCTAGGACTTCCTCTCGATCTTGAGATCGGCAAGTGATCCACTATATCATCCACGAGTCAAATCTTGTTACATTTTGTCGGTCTTCAAGGGTATGATCTCTATAGATGTATATCCACCAGTTGCATGTATCTAGTAGATAGATCTTGGCGCTTAGTAGTTCACATCGTAGGAAAAAAATTGTATTCTATGTTGCAAACCCAACATGGTGGTCGGTGACCGGCAATACTGCAGCGCGGCTAAGCAGCCGGTGACCGGCGATGTTGCGACGCGGTAGTTTTGCATGGGGTGTTGGTGAACGGCGATGTTTGCGGCACGGCAGAGGCGATCGACAACCGGAGATACAGCAGAGCGGCCAAGTGGCATGTGTTGCCGGCGACCGACGATGGTGTGGCGCGTCAGAGGCGGCCGGCGCGCAGCAATACTGTGGCGCGTCAGAGGCGGCTGGCGATGGACAATACTGCGGCGCGATAAAGGCTGCCGGTGACTGGCAATACTGCAGCGCGACTTAGTCTTTTGGGCTATTAGCGATCGACGATGTTGCGGCGCGACAGTGGCAGCCGGTGATCGGTGATATTGTGGCGCGGTCGGGCTCCTGAGTTGTTGGTGTGAGCTCGCTTTGCTTGTATCGGTTTTTTTCCTGGTTTTTCTGATAATAAACTAGGCAATGTGAGGTTTTTGGGCTCGGTTTAACTATAAACTAGGTCAATTTGGTCATCTTCGATGTCTTCTTATAATGAACATAATACAATAGTTCTCATGCTATCATTCGAAAAAAGTACCAGAAATCTATGTTCAGAACGGTCTGAAAATGTCACTCGGCGGGCTAACAACAACCGTTCGATTGACATCTGAGCGTTTGTAACGATCCCGCATGGTGGGTGATGGTTTTAAAGTGCCACGCCTGGTCCGGACAAACTGTTCACTTGGGACCCCACACGTCAGCCTCTCTCTTCTTTCCCACTTCTCCCGTCTATTTCGTGTTTTCCCCTGCACCCTCACCTTCTTCTCTGGCGATTCGGTCGTGGTGCGGCAGTTCCCGGCAATTCAGGTTCTCCGCGCTGCCGACGACGCACGCCCTTAAGGTCTACTCTCTGGTTTACTTCTCCTCCATTTTACCCTGCATGCGCGCCTTGTTCCGCTGCTCTCTCCTCCTCTGTTTTGGGCGGTTTCGGCGGTTCAGTCGGTTTTGTTGCCGGCGTTGCTTCCGACTGGTTCTAATTTTTAGGGTTGCTTCAAGGTAGTTAGGTGAGCCATTTTCCCCCTATTTGAATCCCCGATTCCCCCACGCTCTCCCATTTTGATGTGTTTATTCATCAATGTTTGCAACTCTCCCCTATGCAGATCTGCTGCAATCCCTGTTTATAGTTCATCTGTGCTTTTTTCTGGCTAATCAGTGACTTATTATTGCTGATTGTGTGGTTCTGATATATTATGGTTGTTTGTATGCTTGCGGGGTCTTAGGTGTGTGTGTAGTAGGTGTGTACTATGAGAAACATATTGGGTGCCCATAATAGAGCACATATGAAAAATATTTGGTGCATACTAATCTACATGATATAAACATGATGTGTTGCTCTAGTTGTTTTTGGTTTTTGATTTTTTTGTTAGATTTTAGTATGTGTAATTGATCTACACTATATATGCTTCGAGTGGGTAATTTATTATACCCCCTATGCGTAACTTTGGAGTAAATACCTTGATAACAATACCCCTAACCATGTTGGTAGTGTAATTGATAACTTTTGATTATCTCTGTTGGTAACTTTTGAATAATTTGCATGATAACATTAGTTTATGAGAATGGGTAACTTATGTCTAATGGTAGGATAACATTAGATTATCTCTTTTTGGGGGTAATTTTGGAGTAAATCCCTTGATAACAACACCCTAACCATGTTGGTAGTGTAATTGATAACTTTTGATTATCTCTGTTGGTAACATTTGAACAATTTGCATTATAGCATTAGTTTATGAGCACGGGTAACTTATGTACTAATGGCAGGATAACATTAGATTATCTATTTTTGGGTAACTCTTTTATACATTTTTTGCATCGTAACATTAATTCATCTCTATGGTAATTTTTAAGTATTGTCTCATTATGTTTTCATTTTAAATTGTTTGCAGGATCCACGATGGTGAGGAAACAGAAAGATGTTGATGATGTTGTCGAGGGTGAAGAACCACCTGCTCATAAACGTGGGAGAAACAGGGCATCTCCTTCTGCTATAACCACTCTTTTTAGATGGTTATCATATGATTAGAAGGCAGCAATCAAAACAATGGAGTTTGATAGTTTGCTGGACATCAAGTGTTCCTCATTGCATGACACACTTATGACCTGGTTCGCTGGTTTATATGACAATCACACATGTGAATTTGTTGTCCCGGGATGAGGAAGGATACCCCTTAATGAGGACATTGTCTTTAGTTCCTTTGGATTGCCGCTTGGGGAAGAGCTGGTCCTATATTATGCTGATCCTGATATTCAAGGTGCCCTTGCTCCTGTTCTTTTTTCTAAAGATGATGGCACCCCTCTGAGAACTCGAGTGTTTGAAATCTTGAAGGATATGACTTCAGTTGACGATGACTTCAAGCAAACATATGTCATGTACATTGTTTCTACACTCTTGTCACCGACCACCCGAAACCATGTTTGCCATAGGTGATTCCCTATCATGGTTAGTTTCCCTTGGTCCTTATTTTATTTTTAATTTCTGGCTTGGGGGTAACTTATATGTTTTTGTGTGGATAACTTTTTGTTTGATATGTGGATAACTATTGTGCTATCATCGTGTTAACATTTTTTAGTTGGGGTGTGGTGGTGTGTAACATATATTTCTTGTAAGTGTGATGTTATGATAACAATTTCTTCCACTACAAGAAAAGTTGGCTTTTACAACGGACGATTTTCGTGGTTGAAGGCCCGTTTTTCGTGGATAAAAAGTCTTCTACGACGGATGCCCATCGTGGTAAAAGCCCCGTCACAAAAGAATCTAAACGGTTTTTTCCTGACCATGACGGATCGCACCCTTCAGCCACGAAAACTTGTTTCGTCGTAGATCTGTTCACCAGCCGCGTTGACTGCTGACGTTATGTAAAATGCCACGTGGCAAACACCGTTAACGACTAGTTACCGTCATTAACAGCCACAGAAACCGTGGTAGAAGCCAGGCCTAGCCAAGGCCTGCTCACAATTAAGTGGGCCGGCCCATCAAGAGAGCCCAATAAGATTACGGCCCTTTACTATTTTGTCCGACACTGTTTGACATGGGCCCAAAGATGTGGTCAGCAGCGACCCATGAATGCCAGGCCTGTTACTGTTTCGGCCTGCAAAAGCCCACCGTTTTTGAAAACTATGCGACCCGTTAATAGTCTACGACAAGTAGGCCTGATACTGTTAAAGCCCACTTTCAGCCCGTCACTGTTCTCACAGCTCATCATGGGCCGCCTATGAACGGCCCACTTTTGAGAAGGTACGATACTGTTCTGGCCTTTTACTATTCTGGCTCGTTACTGTTCTGCCCGTCTACTATTGATGTTCGTCACTGTTGTGGCCCTTTACTGTTCAGGCCCGTTACTGTGCTTACTGTTGCTGTTTAGGCCTGCTATTGTTTAGGCCTGCTACTGTTCTGGCATGTTTTCTTTTTTGGTCTGTTACTATTCTGGCCTGTTACTATGCTGGGTTGCTACTATTCTGGTCTGCTGGTGTTTTGGCCTGCTACTGTTTTGGCTTGTTACTGTTCTTGGCTGTTACTGTTCTGGCTTGCTACTGTTCTGGCCTGCTACTGTTTAGGCCTGTTACAGTTTTGGCCTGTTATTGTTTTGGTCTGTTACTGTTTTGGCCTATTACTGTTTTGGTCTATTACTGTTTTGTCCTGTTACTGTTCTACCCAGTTGCCATTACTGTTTCGGTAATTCTGATGGCCATGCAAATATCATATAAGGAGTATAATTAGCGATCATCTTTTATTGTTCATGGAAGGTGCAATAAAATAAGGGCAAATAACAAAACCCTATACATTTACTTGATCGACCTGGTTGGCACAGTTATGGTACCGCCATCATGGACGACGTCACTAAATGCCTACATGGCCTATGCGAGTTATCTAGATATTACATCAGCTACAAACTTCTTAAAAATATTACATTATATGAACAAAATGGGAAGGAAACTCAGCATTTCAGTTGCCAATCGAGTTGATAGCAGAGTCCTCAATTTGCTTTCTCAATCCATCAACTGCATCTCCCTTTGAGTGTGACAGCTACATTGGAAAACAACCTTGAGATGTGATCTTGTAGTCCCCTCTTTGGTGGCGATAGCAATAATTGTAGTCTGAAACTAACTAATAACAAGTTAATACAACAAAGAAGAAAAACTACTCATAGCTAAGAATGAACCAGATAGGAATTATAACTGCATAATACAAACATGTAGAGCAGGAATGCAAACCATGAATTAACTATATAGTAGAGGATAGTTATGTCGTTGCCTAGGACGAACTAGAACCAGATACGAGATATAATGGTGTGGCTTGTGAACCTGTAGAACAGGACAACCACACATTAGACAAGTATGCCAACAATGAAATGAGCAATCAAACAAAGTGTTTCTTAGAATTTCAGGATAAACTAGCCAGGTCATTTCAGCAAATATATATGGAAGCAGTGGTATCTCCTGGAATGCAAGATTCGTTGGGTGACTCGGAATTTGCGGTGATCTACAAAATGGCATGCAGTTACTGTCGTAGCTAAGCATGAACCACATAGAAATTATAACCACAACATACCAGAACTTGTGAGCAGGAATGTAAAACACGAATGAACTATATAGTAAATAATAATTATGCCGTTGATTAGGACGAACCAACACCAAATATAGAAAATATATAATGACATCGCTGGTGGACCTATAGGCTGTGCAAACCAACATGTTCAGTGTTGCCTTTTTGAGCTCTACGCAAAGAAAAAGAAAATAGTAAGTGTTGCAACTTTTGAAGAACTAGATGTCAACAACAAAATTATAATCAAACTAGTACGAAGAGTTTGAACAGGTACTACAGGATAGCAGAACAATGCCAGGGAGGAAATAATAGTAGGAACTTAGATCAGGAATAACCAGATAGAGTCAGTAACTGTGGAGCAGGGAATCAACACTAATATTTTCCACTGACATTACATTTTGCAAGAACTACACAATAACAGGCAATTACTGGCGTACGGAGCAACTAAGATAAGAACATGTGCATGACAATATAACAGACATGTGCATGACATGAAATTTGTAGAGCAGTGAATGCAAACCAACATGTCTAATGACATTGTATATACTAGCACGAAGAACAGGTGTGCCCAGTGACTTGCATGTACTGGCACGATTACAAAAATGCAGTTTACTTTACAGAATTGAACCTGCTATACCGTTGGCAAAACAAAAACGGGTTGGAGATTTGATTACCTTGGTCGGAGAGGCGTCTAAGCATCGTCGGTACTGTACGAGTGACGTCTAGGTCACCGAGGGTGTTGCGGTTGCGGTGGCTGTTGGCGTTGGGGAAGCAGATCTTGGGCGGTCAATGCCGGTGCAGTCAAAGGCGACAACCGTGTAGCTGGTCTGGAGCAGTGGACATGGAACTTGTTAAAATAGATCCCGTCTGGTGGACAACGATGAAGCTGCTCCGGTACGGTTGGGTAGCTTTCGGCGACGGGGAAGCAGAGCGTGGGCTGTCGATGACGCCATAGGCGCGGTCAGCGAGACCACAACTCTAGTGGAGTGGCAGAGAGACCTGATGAACTAGATCCGATAGGGTGGGCGTCGATGAAGCGGCTCCAGCAGCCGTGGAATTGCCGCTAGGTGGTGCGCGCGGTCGTCGTGGAGGTGAGGGCGTGGGAGAGAAACCTGGGATTTTGGGAGGGCCAGCTGGAAAAACTGCGCGAATCGGGACTATGGAGGTGAACAGAAAAATAATGACGATCGTGCCCCCAAGCTACCGACTTTAGCGTTCCCATAGGGCGTCTGAACAATGGGTAGAATGGGAATTCTAAAGTCAATAGTTTTTGAAACGGAGGAGCATGAAATGCTTCAAAGTCAGTGTGTTATTTTGCCGCTCGACAAAGATTTTGAATTTGGCTACCGGCCAAATAATAATAATAGAAATGTGGTACTCCCTGGTGGGAGATTTCGGCTTAAAGCTTTTGAAACAGTGGGGCGGGAAATGCTTCAAAGTCGGTGTTTGATTGTGCCGCTCGACAGAGATTTTGAATTTGGCTATCGGCCAAATAATAATTAATAGTAAAGTGGTACTCCCCGGTTAGAGATTTGGCCTCAAAGTTTTTGAAATAGTGGGGCGGGAAAAGCTTCAAAGTCGGTTTTTGATTTTGCCGCTCGACAGAGATTTTGAATTTGGTTACCGGCCAAATAATAATTAATAGAAAAGTGGTACTCCCCGGTGGGAGATTTCGAAAGGGTGGGGCAGGAAATGCTTCAAAGTCGGTGTTTGATTTTGCCGCTCGACAGAGATTTTGAGTCTGGCCACAGGCCAAATAATAATTAATAGTAAAGTGGTACTCCCTGGTGGGAGATTTGGCCTCAAAGTTTTTGAAACACTAGGGCGCGAAATGCTTCAAAGTCGGTGTTTGATTTTGCCGCTCGACAGAGATTTTGAGTTTGGCTACCGACCAAATAATAATTAATAGAAAAGTGGTACTCCTCGGTGGGAGATTTGGCCTCAAAGTTTTTGAAACAGTGGGGCGAGAAATTCTTCAAAGTCGGTTTTTGACTTTGCCGCTCGACAGATATTTTGAATTTGATTACCGTCCAAATAATAATTAATAGAAAAGTGGTACTCCCCGGTGGGAGATTTGGCCTCAAAGTTTTTGAAATGGTGGGGCGGGAAATGCTTCAAAGTTAGTGTTTGATTTTACCGCTCGCTAGAGATTTTGAATTTGGCTACTAGCCAAATAATAATAATAGAAAAATGGTACTCCCCGGTGGGAGATTTGCCCTGAAAGTTTTTGAAATGGTGGGGCAGGAAATGCTTCAAAGTCGTTTTTTACTTTGCCGCTCCACAGAGATTTTGAATTTGACTACCGGCCAAATAATAATTAATAGAAAAGTGGTTCTCCCCAGTGGGAGATTTGGCCTCAAAGTTTTTGAAACGGTGGGGCGAGAAATGCTTCAAAGTCAGTGTTTGATTTTGCCGCTCGACAGAGATTTTGAATTGGCTACCGGCCAAATAATAGTAATAAAAAATGGTACTCCTCGGTGGGAGATTTGCCCTCAAAGTTTTTGAAACGGTGGGGCGGGAAATGCTTCAAGGTCAGTGTGTGATTTTGCCGCTCTATTGAGATTTTGAATTTGGCTATCGGCCAAATAATAATAGAAAAAAGCTAGTAGACCGTACACTATCTGTCCAGGAATGCAAGTCCTAGAGTCACATCAACTAATCATCCATGAGCATAATAATTGTGCAGACTGATAATTTGAATTTGGCTAGCGTCCAGGCAACATTTGGATAAAAGGTGTACTCCCTTTTCAGGAATTGAAGGCCGAGAGTGACATTAACTTATCATCCATAATGAAAATTGGATAACTCCGATTCAAATAGGGTTGGCTGCAGGTTTTGCCCCTCGACTGAGATTTTTTAATTTCGTTAATGGTACTCCCTCGATACGAATTTAAGGCTGATTCACATCAACTGATCATCAAAATACTTACCATATTGGCAAAGAAATTGGATACATAATCTCCGATTCAAATGGGGTAGGCGGTAGGATTTGTCGATGGACTGAGATATTGAATTTGGCGGTTGTCCAAAGAAGAAAAAACCTTTGTGAGGTTCATGAATCCAAGGCTGAGAGAGTGAGGTTGGGGCATAGGATTTTTGTCAATCGAGCATACGGTAAATAGATAAAAGTATGATGCAAAACAAATACTCCCTCCATTTTTGTTACATGGCCCCAAATACAACCCATGCTCTATAGCAGGAACCATTTCACAGGACCATTGTACTCACATTTCATTGTCAGGGATCATCTTCAATTTAGACAAGTCTCTTCATCTATGGGTGATGACCCACAAGTATAGGGGGTGTATCGCAGTATTTTTGATAAGTAAGAGTGTCGAACCCAACGAGGAGCAGAAGGTGCTGGCTAGTGGTATGGGTCAGGAATTCTCTACAAATACTTAGCAAACGGATTTTTAGGGGTTTTCGATAAAGCAAGTAAACAAAGTACGAGTAAATAAAAGACAGTAAAAATGAATGCAGCAAGTGGCCCAATCCTTTATGCAGCAAAGGACAAGCCGGTTGTATTTCTATAGATGACCAAACGTTCTCGAGGACACATGGGAAGACTGTCAAGTGCTTTCGCTTCATATAGTCGATTAATCTTCTCTAGCTTGCTAAGTGCTGTGTGGGTGAACCTGTGCTAATGTACCGTCCCATCCAAGACTTAATACATACTTGTGATTAAACCCCCTTGCAAACATCCGTAAGTACAAGAAAGTAATTAAGGTAGAAACCTAACCACAACTTTAAACTCTAAGACCCTTACGTCCCTTGAGCAATGGTTTCCTAACGGGGGTTCAGGTTTCTGTCACTCCGGTAACCCCTACGATTAGTAGCCAAATACACAATGCATTCCCCTAGGCCCATATAGGTGAAGTGTCATGTAGTCGACATTCACATGACACCACTAGAAGAAGTACACCACAACTTAAATAACAATCTATTGAATCTTTCTCAACGCAATTCCACTACGAACAACAAGACTTCTCCCATGTCCTCAAGAACAAAACGAACTACTCACAGGACATCATATGGATCATGATCAGAGATGAAATAATGATGTATAACAATCTGAACATAAACAATAATTCAATGGTTCACTCAATAGCATCAACTACAAAGAGTAATCAACACCGGGAAAGTTTCCCCTATGAACTATAGCAAGATTCAACCAATTGTTACAGCAATATGGAGATGGTGATGAGGGTGCTGATGGTGATGATGGTGGTGATGATGATGATGATGATGATCCCGATGAAGCCCAGCTTGATGATGGTGTTGATGGCGATGATCTCCCCTCTCCGGGAAGGAATTCCCCCGGCAGAAATCTGTCTGCCAGAGAGATCTTTCTCTCTCGGTGTTTTCTGCCCCGCAGAGGCGGCGGAATCTTTCTATGGTCGCTCCCCGAGTCTTAGGGTTTCGGGAGGTTGATATACGCCAGAGGGGAGAGGCTGGAGTGGGCCAGGGCGGCCACACCACTCCCTGGCGCGGCCTAGGCTTGCCCGCGCCATGGGGTGGTGTGGGCCCCCTGTGGCCCACCTCCACTCCATCTTCTGGCATTTTGAGTCTTCTGGAAAAATAGAATTTTCCGTATATTTTCCCGGATTTTTTGATCTTCGCGAATTTTGCCTCCAAACAACACTTTTTCCATCAGAATCCTGACTGCAGCGGTCCATGCTCCAAAAGTCATCAACCATGCAAACATAGATGAAATAACATAAGTATCACCTCTCAATACGAAATATATCAATGAATAATAGTGAATTAGTATATAGAATAGTGATGCAAAATGGACGTATCAATGGGCTCTCGAGAATTCTACTGATCTCGTAACATCTTCAACTCCGCATCACATGCTAATGCTTTCTGTCTCATATCATCGATTGCTCATCTATGCACTTCCTGTTCTGCCCGTAGTGCTACAATTTCTTCCTGACTAGACAAATACGGCGACTTGGACTTGGACTTGGACTTGCACTGCCACAACCTAGCATTACGCAGGAACGTGCTTTTACGATGACCTTCACCTTTTAGTACCATTTTAAATGTTTCCAGACATTCTTCTTGGGTTTGTTCTAGACCATCTTTCCCAGGTTTTGCCATCTCCTCATTCAATTTAATCTGTAAGGTTATCAGTTGGTAGACATGGGTGAGAGAAGAAAAGCTAATACAGAGAAACATGCAGACAACACATTTAACCTGTCTATGAACAAATCTTACAAGTTGGCATGGCCGATTACACATCATATATATTGTAGTAAAAGTATAGCTATCTGATCATACTGATAATAATTTTATCACTAGCACGCAATAACAAGACTATGCCAACATGGGCATCTGCCTGTTTCTTCATCGTCAGGTGCATGATATACACAAGATAACTCTTTGTACAGCTGAAAACTGAAACTCACACTAGTTGGAAATCATCTAGTACTTAAATTAAAAAGAAAACTAGGCTGAAGTTCAGGCAGTGTTGCACATCTAACTATATATATAAATCACTGCAGGTGTGTCATCACAAAATATCAATCGAACAGAAGACTTACGATAACACTCGTAGCGGAGGGATTGAGCCCTTCTTTTTTGCTCGTCTGGCATGCCTGGAATATTTTCTGCAGACTTACCGCACCTTTCTGCAAAGTGGGTGGAACACATTATCAAAATATAAGAAGCACAAAGTCTGTAGAAGATTAAAAAGTAATTATTCTTACTATTGTGCTCAGGTGGCCAACCAATGCACGAGATCCAGTTCGGTTTGTTAAGCGTTGTGCGGCACGGTTTCTTTTGTTTTTCTCAGCATTCATCTGCAAAAGGAGACTAGTGATACATATGTGCAAATAGGAATTTTGAATGTGATATGGTATCAGTCTTCACAAACCATACCATAATCTTTGGATCAAACCAGTGGTTGAGAAGATCTATCCAGTGTTGGTCAGTCATAGTGTGTTACATAGGAGTCGTTCTTTGAATATCCTTGCTTGCCTTACCATAAAAGTATTTACTCTTTAGCCTATGGCGCTGCTGGCACAAAGAATAGGAGAACATGTCCATGAGAACATACTCTACATCCTCATTATCCTGATCGAAGTTGAATTTTGTCTGTCGGCAAGAATGAAACATTTGATGTGTTATGTGACTTAGAATAGAACTAAGAGCAAGCTTGAATGCATGGGACGGAGCACCATGACTTACATGTAACTTCTGTAGTAATGAATTGTAATGGTCAGGGGTCTGTTGGTGGAGCTTGAACGATGCGAAGGTGGAATTATCATTCCTGAAAAAATGCCTATTTCGGATGCTAGAAAAGCATATTCTTCTGGATCTTCTGGCCTTCGCTTGCCAGGCACAATATAATTGATGCAATATCTAGATTGCGTTCCGAAAATTTTAGCTTCAAGCTTTTTTGCTACCGTTGGCCCCTTTTCTTAAATCTTCGTGTAGCTACCAATTCAACCATTACATCAAGCTTGCACGATATATATAAGGAAGCATGCATCGATAATCCTTGGAACACATACCTTGTTTGGTGACGGGCTGATCAATAGGTTGGTGATCATCGCTAACTTGTTGGTGTTGTGCCAGCAGTGTTAGGCAAATAGAGGTCAAAACTGGTTCGGCTGTCAATTGTTGCTAGGTATCTTGATTGGCAATTGGTGATTGTGGAATGTGTGGGATGCTATTTGCTACATCTACTACTGTTGGAACCTGTGGTGTGCCGCCAAGATGACACTTTTTAGCCGTATGTGAGTTTCCTGATTTCCGTTTATTGAATTTCACGGCGTGTGTTTGTGTTCCACCAGTAGCATTAGCAGGACTACATGTCGACGCTTCGCCTTTGGTACCTGAACATGTCTTACATGAACCAGCTGATTCCTGACACACATAAACAATACTTCAATCTATTATAGTTCTATATGTAATGAGATGCACATGAAACAGAAGAATAGTAAGGAAAAATGTGCTCTATATATATGATGCATGAACTAGGCATAGAGCATTGCAAAATATTTGGTGGTATTGAAATACAAAACATGGAAAATGCAACAAATATCACAATTAAAAAATAGAGAAAGCACCTTGGGGGGTGGACAAGCTAGCGTACTAGCAGGGAGGTCCTCGACGGGTCCAACTTCCTGAGTTAGGTCTCCCTCTAAATATTGTTCATTAACAGAAACTAATGCTGCCGATCATAGTTTTTCTCCCTGCTGGTACCTGGAAGGGTCTTAGGTGAACCAGCTGATTCCTGACACACATAAGTGATACATTAATCTATCAAAGTCCTATGTAAAATGAGACACGGATAGAATAGAAGAACAGTAAGGCAAGATATGCTAAACATATATGATGCATGAACTAAGCAGATGGTATTGCACAACATTTGGTGGGAATTGAGGTATGAAACATGGAAGATGAAACAAATATCGCAATGACAAGACAAAGCAAGCACCTTGGGTAGTGGACAAGCAAGCGGATTAGGGAGGGGGTTCTCGACCGGTCCATCTTCCTGAGTCAGGTCTCCCTCTGGGTTTTTTTGATCTTGAGGATAAAATTCTGCATCAGAATCCTGGACTTCATGATTGGTGGTGGTAGCTACGAGAGATCTAACCCTCTACAGGCCGAGCGACTTTGCATATTTGGAATTCTTTAATAATCTATCTTCCCTAATCTTCCGTTCTTCCTCATCAGGCGGTCGCAAATCACCTTACATGCATCAACAAAAACTATACCTTATGAGATTTAAGAGCAAGGTGTGTGTAGAAGAGGAAGTTAGTACAGTGCTAGTAAGAAGTTGAAAGCTCTGAAGGAACAATGACAGACATATGCTTAATTGCTTATACGATGCCTCGACAAGAAATGTCGGAGTACAAGATAAAAAAACTCAGTGCGAGAATGCAGTGAAACAAGCGATGAACTACTTTCAGACATCAAATGCGTAAAGAGCATATGAAGTGTATGGCGCCAACCTTTGTGAACGTGATTACGTGATTTCCTTCCCGTGCCTTTGTCGGACTTATGGTGAGCTACGACCTCACTGTTCGCCCTTGAGCGGGTTTGCCTCCCCATCTCTCCGGCGCCGTGGACAAGGTCGAGGAAGAAAATTCAGTGCCGTGGAGTCGGGGAAGTGGATCCAACGAAGCTGCGACAACATTGCTGAGCCGGCTCTAGCACCGTGGACCTCGTGTACAGAGGATCTGATTTGGTGCGGGCTGGCGTCGGGAGCTGGTAAAACGTCTTCGCCGTTGCTACGGTGGCATGCCGGTGGAGAGGCTGTGAAGGGGATATGGGATGGAAGGACCACGGTCGTGGTCGTGCAAGGTGATCTCGAGGGATTTGGCCCGAAGGGCGCGGGTGGTACTAGTATGTTTGAAACTTTGAATTATGTGGCACGTGGGAATTTACAAGAGAAACCATTTTGAGGAATGGCCTTTGGCGCGTTGTTTTTGGACTGAAGGGCAAGATGAAAATTTAGTACCGTTTGAATTTTGGACGCAGGAGCCCATTGCAGCGGGTGTTTCTGGCGCACTGCTTGGTGGAAGAGGTGATTTCGGCTTGTGGTTTGTCGCTTAGTTGATTTTTTCGATCTACTACTACAGCCTAAAAGTTTGACTTTAGGGCCACATAAGTATATAGTGCACGAATTTATTCACGGTAATGG
Source organism: Avena eriantha (assembly GCA_910589775.1). Taxonomy (NCBI): domain Eukaryota; kingdom Viridiplantae; phylum Streptophyta; class Magnoliopsida; order Poales; family Poaceae; genus Avena; species Avena eriantha. The sequence goes on from OU342741.1 coordinate 440,159,208, forward strand.
GCACGAACTACCTTTCATGGTAATGTGTTAATTTTTGGCAAAACATGTTTCTACAGATCTAAACGAAAGTGCAAAATAAGGCTTTTCCATTTTCCGAATGGCTAGAATGAGATTGGGATACATTGTCCAGATGAAGCAATTAGGTACAATACAGTTTCATACAGCGTGGCAAAGAAAATATCAGGCTGACAACACAATGAAAGTCATCCTCATTATTTGAAATAACAATCTATTCGCATGGCGGCTCTTTCATCACCCTTCGAAAATCATCTGCCTGCAAAGATGCATGGAGAATCTCTGCTCATGCTTTGACGTATTCCAAAACCGTCATGTTGATCTCATTGACATCTGCATTAGCCGAATTGAGAACACGATTTTCAGTGACTAACTTCTGAAGATCAACGGTAGCATCAAGGCCATCTTCAATAGTAGAAATCCATCCTCGGTTCAATTCTCTGATCCGCCGAGTGGCTGTGTCCAAATCCTTTTGGAGAAGCCTAATCTTAGCTTCGGCCATGCACCATACTTTGGTTTGGTTCGTAGAAATGGTTGTATCACTGGCACGATGAATATCTGTGTTGCGAGCCTCCTTGGCAGGGACATGATCATGCACTTGCTTCTGCAAATTGCAATGCAACAAATCAATCAGTAAATAACACGCAAGATGCAACAAATAGCCATGTTTAGGGTACTCGACTAGGCCATGTTTCTATACCAGTTGTGTTGTGCCGAGCGGGGCTAGATCCGCATGTCCAAAACTCTTCAGGATTCCTTGGCAAGACAGGGCATGTTTCAGCGGTACATCATCTTCCATGCCTTACAAAAAATATATATTAGTATGACAAGACAGGGCAAACAAAGTCTGAACTACTCTCAAAAATAAAATGCATAACGACAGCGCGCGTATATGCAAAATGGAGGCAAACCATTGTCTGGGGAGGATTGTTGGGGGTTATCATTGGGCTGGCGAGGCTTCATACTAGTCCGAGGTAACCAATTTGGCTTGACGGCTAGCAGTTGCCGTCTTTTCTCTTTGAACCGATCCCGTGGTACTGCAACTAGCATGCATTAGAAATAATTGGTAACGAGAAGGCACAACAAGGAAGCGATGAACTACATTCGGAAGTAGTAGTAGTAAAGTGCAAGGAAAGCAGGCATAGTAAGTGTGCAACAACCTTCGTCTCGGTTGTACGGAATTCTAACCATCGCCCTGGGGAGGGGTCCGTGTGGCTTACACATCTCTCGGTTGGGGTGGTGGGGAAGCTAACACTCTGAGTGGGGGAAGCAGATGCGACGAAGCAACGACGGTAGCATGGATGACATCGTCGCTGAGTAGACTCTGGCGACCTAGAAGTCGGCTAAGGAGGGATGGGATAGAGAATGATGTCAGTATGGATTGTGGAGTCGGTGGGCGAGCGAGCGAGAGGCCCCGTCAGTATGGAGGTAGCTAGCGTTTGCCGAGAACTGAGAAGTGAAGGAAGGGTTAAATTTTGGGAAAGGTAGAAGGGAGGGTGATACGTTGCTAACGTATCCATAATTTTTGATGTTCCATGCTTGGTTTCATCTACTTTCTTATGTTTTGTCCACAGTTTGGAGTACTTTCTATACACTTTATTGGATTAACCTATTAACAAGAGCCACAGTGCCAGCTGCCTGTTTTCTACTGTTTTTGGTTCCAAGAAACTCAGAAAATGAATATTCTCGGAATTGGATGGGACAAAAGCCAAAGTCAGTTTTTCACCGAGGGACACATGGAGCCAGAATACGAGACGGAAAGGGGCCAGAGGGCGGCCAGGCCTGGCCCGCGCCAGGGGTGGTGTGGCCAGCCCAGGCACCCCCTCGGCCTCTCCTTTCGCCTATAAAATGCCTCTGATATAGAAACCCTAAGTACCCGATCAAAATTCCACGAAAGAGTCTGTAGCCGCCGTCATCTCCATCCCTAGACCGGGAGGGATCTAAAGCTCTTCCTGGCACCCTGCCGGAGGGAAGAATTCACCCTGGAGGCCTTCTTCATCACCATGCAAGCCTCCGGTGTGATGCGTGAGTAGTTCATCTCTGGACTACGGGTCCATGTAGAAGCTAGATGGCTGGTTCTCCTCCTTTGTGCTATCATGTTTAGATCTCGTGAGCTCCGTTCATGATCAAGATCATCTATTTGTAATTCTACATGTTGTGTTTGCAAGGATCCGATAGATATTGAGATGCTATTTCAGATTGATTATTGATTCTATCATGTCATTGTTATTTGTGATCTTGCATGCTTTCCGTTGTTAGTAGCTATTGATACGTACAAAACGTATCTACTCTCCCGAACACTTTTGCTATTGTTTGTCCTCCAAACTTGTGTGATTTGGATGCAACTAACACGGACTGACGCTGTTTTCAGCAGAATTGCCTTGGTGTCTAGTTTTTGTGCAGAAAATCAACTATCAGGAAAAATCCCTGAAAATATGCCAAAAATCCTATTTCACCAGAAGACTCCCGGAGCTAGAATACGAGACAGAGGAGGGCTGGGCCCAGGCCACACCACCTGGCCGCGCGGGCTAGCCCAGGCTGTGCCAGGGGGTGGTCTGGCTGCCCCAAACACCCCCTCGGTCTCCCTCTTCGCCTATAAGAAGCCTTCTGACCTAAAAACTCAGGGGGGTTTGACCTTTTTTCCAGAAGGAGTTCCTCTCCGCCACCACCACCAGATTTCACAAAACAGCACCAGAAACTCCGTTCTGGCACCCTGCCGGGACGGGGAATTGGAGGAGATCATCGCCATCATCATCACCATCGCTTCTCCATCGACCCTCCATGTTTCCCTAATCTATGAGTGAGTAATCCCCCCGGTGTAGGCTATGGGGATGGTAGGGATTGGATGAGACCGTTCATGTAAGGGCATCAGATTGATAGGGCATGGTGCCTAGTATCTTTTATTAGTGCTTTATGACTTTGTTGCGACTTGTTATGCCTAATGCTTGTCAATAGGGCCCGAGTGCCATGATTTCAGATCTGAACATGTTATTGATTCATTATGATAGTATTGTTTATGGTCTTACCTGCAAGTTGTAGACACACGTTGCTGTCCGGAACCAAAGGCCCCGAAGTGACAAAAATCAGGATAACCTGAGGGAATGGCTTTGATGTGAGGATCACATGTGTTCACGGAGTGTTAATGCTTTGCTCCGGTGCTCTATTAAAAGGAGCACCTTAATTGCCAGTAGTTCCCTTGATGCCCCGCTGCAAACGGGCTGGCAGGACAAAATATGTTGTGCAAGTTCTCATTGCGAGCATGTATGACTATATATGGGACACATGCCTAGGATTATCTACTACTTGGATGCTTTATCTTATTTATCTGCAATTGCCCTATGTTCTGATTGCTATGTGAATTGTCTTGTCCATGCAACACCTGTCCATCCATCCCTATGCCTACCGCACTCGAATCCTACTGTTTACTGCTATTGTTACTGCTGTCTTTACTTTACTACTGCTGCTACTTTACTATTCCTACTACAAAACTGTTGCTACTGATAAACTGCTGTGAGCAAGATTGTTTCCAAGTGCAGCAGCATTGACAACTCAGTTGTTAAGGCTTATAAATATTCTTTGGCTCCCCTTGTGTCGAATCAATAAATTGGGTTTCACTTCCCTCGAAAATACTGTGATACACCCCCTATACTTGTGGGTCATTAAGACTATTTTCTAGCGCCGTTGCCGTGGAGCATAGCTTTATTTATGAAGTTCACTTGGATTCTCTATTGTTCGCTGTTATCCATCTATCATGGGTAAGTCTCGTGATGGCAAGGTTCCTATTTTACCATCCACTACAAGAAGAGGTACGGTTCTGAACACCTCTGTTGCTCTTGATTCACCATCTGTTATGAGTAAGCTCGTTACACCACCACATACACATGCTACACACACTACTACTACTGCTGAATCTAAAACTTCTGATGCTGCTTCTACTACGCTTGATAAGAGTGGTTCATTAGGTCCTTTCCTAGATGCTATGATTGCTAGAACTATAGCTGGAAATACCGAAACTCCTAATGAAGACACTACCACACCTATTAGTTCACCTGAGTCTAGTGAAAGTTATGATATTGAAGATGGCTATGTTGAGATGACCGATGAATTTATTAAAGAATGTAAAAACACCCATGATAGGAGCGCTGCTAAGAGTCTCCTTGAGAGGCGTACTATTAGACCCAAATTGTCTCCTATTGCTAAGTTTGCTGCTTCTCTCATAAACATTAAAGATAAAGATTATGATTTCTCTCTTGATCTATCTTACATCGCTATTGTTGAGAAAGAACCATTTTGTGGGACTAAGAATGAAAGTGCGGTAGCACATATGAATGAGCTTTCTACCATGAGTGGCTTGTTTTCTGATGATATTAAGATGCGTACTTACTTTGTTGCTAAGATTTTCCCTTTTTCACTAAAAGGAGAAGCTAAAACTTAGTTTAGTAATTTACCTCCTGGATCTATTGATAGCCTTGATTGCTTGATTAGTACTTTCCTGTAGAAATATTTTCCTCCTAGTGCTAGACATGCTATTTTGCTGGAACTTTTTGATTTTAAATAGGGAGAAAAAGAGATATTGCCCGAATCTCAGGCAAGGTTTTGTGCTTTGATTCATGCACAGGCTGGAAGTCCATTATCTAAGAATGAGCTTCTTGATATATTTTATAATGGACTAACCGAAGAATCTAGGACATACCTAGATAGTTGTGCTGATTGTGTTTTCAGGAATAGGACTCCTAAGGAAGCTGAGGAATTAATGGCTAAAATAAGCAAGAACTATGAGGATTGGAATCCTCCTGAACCAGCTATATCTGACGTAATTATACCTGAATCTACTATACTGGTGCCTATTCCAACATCAAAGAAGAGGGGAGTTATTGAATTAAATGATGAAGTGATGAAGGAAGCTAAGAAATGTCTTAAGGAAAAGGGAATTAAAGCTGCAGATGTCAAGAATTTACTTCCTATAGAAGAATTATGTAAGCCTATTCCCTACTCATCCACTATTGAGGTACACTCTCTCCAACACTTTGATGAAGGTGATATCCCTTATTTGAAACGTCCTGGTAAATTGCCTCCTTACTCAAAGTATATGAAGGATATTGTCTCGAATAAAAAGAAGATCCCTAATGAAGAAATTTCTACTTTGCTTGCTTATTATTCCTTTAATGGTAAGGTTCCAAAGAAACTTGGAGACCCAGGGATTCCAACTATCCCTTGCTCTATTAAGAATAGTTATGTTAGAACTGCCTTGTGTGATTTGGGAGCTGGAGTTAGTGTTAGGCCTTTCTCTCTCTATAAGAGGCTTCAACTAGAAAAATTAATACCAACTGATATATCTTTGCAAATGGCTGATAAATCTACCACTATTCCTGTTGGTATATGTGAGGATGTACCTATTCAAGTGGCTCATAATTGCTTGATATTAACTGATTTTGTTGTGCTTGAAATGCCTGAAGATGATAATATGTCTATTATTCTTGGGAGACCTTTTCTTAATACTGCAGGAGCTGTTATTAATTGTAATCAAGGAAAGGTGACCTTTGATGTTAATGACAAGGAACATACTGTCTATTTCCCCAAGAAGATTGAAAGGACTTATGGTTTGAATTCAATTGAACATGTTGAGGGCATCCAAGTTGGAGAAATATATTGTCCCATACCAAGAGAAAAATTTGAAACTATTATGACTGGGACCATTGCTATCAAGGTTGAGGTAACATAATCATTAGTGGAATACAAAGTTTTGCCTCATATGGAATTGTTTTGGTAACAAGACCTGATCAACCTTGTTAATAAAAGGATTTCATTGAACAAAACAATGTTTTCATCGTGATTATCTCCGTTTACTTTTATTCTATCCATTTTAGTTTTGCTTTCGTTTAGTTTTCTTTGTTGTTAGTTGCTTGCATGTTGGAGTGTCTTAGAACTCCTGTAGTTTTAGCCTTCTTTTGTCATTGCATCATTTCAAAAAAAAAATCCGTCTGTCAGAAAATCATTCATCTATGCCTAAAAATTGCCCAAAAATAAAGTGTCTCGAAAAATTCTAGAAAATTCATATTAAATTTTTACGTGAAAAAAGGGGCAGAGGAGTGCCTGGAAGGTACCAGGGGGACCCACCAGGAAGGCACACCACCTGGTGGCGCGACCTTCCCTGGGTGGCGCCATGCCATGGTGTGGGCCACCCCTGGCCCTCCACTCACTCTCTCACTTGCCACTTTCTTCTCTCTCCCGAGCAAACTCCAGTTCATTGCTCAAAATCGCGTTCTTGCTATGCTTGCTCTCGATTTTTTCGATCTCCTTGCTCAACCCATCTTTGTTGCTGAAATTTGGAGCATTTGTTCTCCGGTATGTGACTCCTCCCCTTGTCGAAGTAGATTTGTGTTTAGTGGATTATATCTTGAGTATTTTGCTGCTATAGGTGACAGGTTATGAGAGCTTGTAAGCTTGTTTGATGCTTAGAAATTTAGTTTTGATGCATGTTTAGTCCTCTTATACGTCCCTATGAGTAGTGCCCTTCATTATATTCACTTTGCAATCACTTGTTTAATAGGTGTTTAAATTTCAGAATATCAAGCATGAACAACCATACCTTTGGAGAGATATTTGAGAGGGATGCACCTAGGAGGTCGAGGCCCTCAAGATCAGCCTCTCAGTTTAGCCATCATACAATGAAGATCTCATTGCAACTTGTATTGGTAATGAAGGGGATGATGGGGATGCTCACCCATCTACTTTTCCTTGTTTTACTTTCTTACAAGATGCAAGGATTCTTGATGATTTCTTGCTACCGATTCAGAGGGTTGGTTTGACCTCATATATGCAAGATGAGAGTGAGCAATACGCTATGCTCACCAAATTTTTTGTTGAGAGCTTCGTGTTTACTAACACGCCCTATCAGTCAACTGTCTCTTTCAAAATTTATAACCTGCCCTTCACCATGTCATTGGAAAGATTTTGCAGTGTTGTAAGCACTACTAGGAAAAACGTTATCAGTGGCGCACCAAAACAACTTTCTGTGGCGCATCTAGCAGTCGCCACTAAATTGCCGCCACTAAAATTATATTTGTGTGGCGCATATGCATATGCGCCACAAAATTCTCCAAATTCTGTGCCGCATATAGCTATATGCGCCACAAAATTCTATGGTACATTCTGTGGCGCATATAGCTATATGCGCCACAGAATCCTTTTTTTCAGAATTTTGAAATTTTTAGAATCTGGTACAAATACAGTATATAACAGGCATATTTCAGGAAATACACAAAAATTAACAGAAATTCACAGAAAAGCTGCACACAGCAGTACAAATGTTCCAGTTCACATATAATACATCAACAAGCACGAATGTTCACAAGTGTTCATCAATCACGTCACTTAGAACCGAATAAGTGTAATTTCACAAGTGTTCATCTCACTCACATAACTTACAATTACGCAATGTTGTCACCGCCTATACCTTAGGACAGAATATAGTACACCGTAACCGCGATGCCGGTGAGGAGGATCGGCACCAAGATCTTCGTCCGGTTCTTCTTCCACACGTGTCTCCTCCACTTGGCCACCGCCTCCTCTCTAGTCGCATATCCCTCGTAGCTGTTGCCGCTAAACTTGTCCACTTGTTGGTGGCAGTCCACCCACTCCTCGTAGACACCTGGAACCCGACCCTTGTACACAACGTACGTCGGCATCTCTATTGACAAGGCATATTAGTACATCATGCAAATATATATGTTGATAAATATTAGAGCAAGGCATTCATAAACTTAAAACAATGCGTCGATGACAATGAAAGAAACACGACAACATGTCCGACACAATAACAACGACGGTTTCAAGCTAGGCAAGTTAAGTTTTTCGACACACACACTACATGTCCACCGATACACACGCTCTCTCGGTCAAGTAGCCTTCTCCTCGGAGGGCATCGGGAACGGCTTGTACATGTCTTTCGTCGTCCACGTCCTGAAGTCACCCTGCGCCTTGAGGCGGGCTTCGATGTCCCTCTTGGTGAACGACCTGGGCTGGTGTAAGAGCCCACCATGTGTGTTGACCTGTTCCATGATGATATGTGACAGCTTCACCTGCGTATCATGGAAGTCTTCCCTGAGATTGGGGTCACTGATCCCATGCAACTTTTGGGCCCATCCTTGGAGAGAAGATGACAGCGTTAGCATCTCGCAATCCCGGACAAACCCTTTGAGGTGATGGCAAACGTAGAAGGCCTCCTTCACACTGTCAGACGGCTGCTTGACGCAAGGGAACTCGAACACATGCTTGAACTTGTGTCGGCCATCGTCCCTGTAAGCCTCCCCCTTATAGTTGAAGGGGCCTCCCTGATTGGCATAGCCCTCGATAGCATCATCCAGAACGCTCCTTACTCTGGAGTAGTTCTTCCTCCTCGCACTCCCCGAGTCGAAGTAGGTGGCAAGCGAATACCTCGTGGAGAGGACGATGAGCGTGCAGTACTTATCTCTGCGCAACACACAATGTGGAACAGGATGTTGGAAAAGAGCAATGGAAAGAAATAATTATGTGTTACGACGGCGGTAGGAGGATGTGTACACTTACTCGGGAAAGAAAGGCACAAGGATGTTGTCCTTCCTCTTGTTGTCCATCAATAGCTTCTGAAGGTAGGACTTTGCCCGGGCCCGGGTCCTTGTTCCTTCTTCCAGCTGGCTATCCCACATGTAGTAGGGATCCGCTATCGCGATGAACGGGGTGTCCTCTCTCTTGACCTTCATCGCCAGATTGAGCGCGAATAGGCGGACCAAGTTATAGTCCAGCCGTCTCGAGTGGAACAGCTTGAAGATGTCCTCGTAGGCTATGAAGAACACATCCGCGGGGGAATCAGTGATGAAGCCCACGTCCTCCGGCACCTTGGCGGTGAACACCGGGTAACTCGGGTCCTTGTCCTTGAGAAGGAGGCCCTCCAGTGTCAGGACACCTTTATGCAAACTCATCATAGCTCCCGAAGCCAGGCGGCGCAGTTCCGGAAGCAGTATGGGCTGACCGGCTTCGTGCACTCTGGTCAAGCCATCCTCGCGGGGTGGTACAATGTCGTCCCTATAACGGATCGGAGCAGGCTGGCTCGCAGCCTTGTCCTTGTTCCTGTTCGGCCTCTTCCTCACCCTCTTCCTCTTCACATCAGCAGCCTCCACTGGCGATGCTAACCCATCACCGGCCGTCCTGCGGAGTGTGTCAGGGATGAAAATGATTCCGGCCGATGGAGGTTGTGTCTCGGCGGCCGGAGGCGTCTCCTGAGAAAACCCACGGAAGACCAGGCGCTTCTTGGGATGGCTAGCTTGATCGCGGAATGATGGTTCTTCAATGAGAGGAGGCATGAACGGTCCTTTGCTGGCGCCGGTGTTGACGAAGGCATTGACGTCGACCGGTGCATCATCATCATCATCCACCTCGATGTTGGCATCGAAGGCCACCATGTCCATGTCATCCTGGGGTGGTGGCGATGGCTGTTGCGGTGCCACGGCCTTGCCTTTAGGCGGGGGCGATGGCGGTCAAGGAGCAACCACGCCCTTGGCTGCTTGTGGCGCCGGTGCAAATGCTCCCAAGAGTCTCTGGTGACGGCTTGTGGTGGCGGCGACGACCGGTGCAGCAGGAGGCTTCGTCCTTGGCGGCCGGACGACCGAGGTGGCACCGGTGGAGCGAGACCCACTACGAATCTGGGTCTTTGGTCAAATCATGGGATAGCCATGGCAACCTTCCAGGGTCAGGTGCTCGTTAGCTCCCGGAGGTTGCATGGGAGGGTCCATGTCTTCGCACCCCCCCAACACCCGACCCAACTCGACGCGCATCACGACATCATCCATGGACTTGCAGTGCATCGTGCGGTTCGCCAGTTGTATTAGCTTGCCAGTGGCAACATCCTTCAACTCGCCGCCGGGCACCTTGTGCAGGAGCATGCACGGAGTGTCCTAAGGCATACAGATATGCATCATGAGATGGCAGCCAATCAAAGGCATTAAGTAGAGCACACTGACTAACTACTTATTTTACCTTGGTGAGGGCGCCGAGCTCGGCTAATGTCGAGACACAGGCGGCCGGTGGCTGATCCTTCTTCTTCTCCGTCTCGGGTGCATTAGGAAGCACCGCCACCATCGGCTGCTGCACCTTGGTAGTCTCGGCAGGAGAGGGCAGCTCCGGCGCATCCAACTCCATCGGCTGCACCGCGGGGATGGAGGGCGGCGGGGTAACCATGTCTGGTGACACCTGGTGGCTCGAGGTGCTGCCGCCGGCATTGGGAACTTGTATCGGCCCCACCTGACCATCCGCATTCCATTTTGCTATCCCCTCCATCAGCCGAGGGGGTAGCATCTCAAGGATCTTCTGCTGCACTATCGCGTTCACCTCGTCCTGGTCCACCTTACTGGCCTCTAGATGCACGAGCTTCCGCTTCAGCTCTTCCTTCTCGGCTTGATCCTGAGCCACCGACTGGGTCCGCCTCTCCTTTCTCTTCTTGGCTTCCTCGCTATAGTACTCGCCGAACTTTGTGCTCGTACCAAAGCCAGAGATACGGCCAAATGACGTGGGCGGCTCGGACTGTGGCCTCCCCTTGAAGGCGTTGGTCACCCTATTGAAAATCGTGTCCCACAGCTCCGTTGAGCCCTGGGACGACGAGTCCGGCGCCTCGCGTGTAGCCTTGATTTCAGCGTCCTGCAGATAAGGAAAGGAGAACCCATTTAGGAACTTGCCTTTATTATTCAAAATGAAAGCAAATGGACCGCGGGTAAATTCCTTACCAGCTTACTCTCAAACTTCCTCACATCATCATCATCGGTGACGAATTCCTTGGAATCCTTGTCCAGATAGTAGCGGGCCCAGATAAAGTTCCGGGTCTGCTCATCCGTGATTTTTAAAAACGGGTTTTCTTTCCCAAGACGCTCAACCTCGGTGTCCTCCCTTGCCCATATGGCCTTCTTTCCCCTGTAACCGCCGCTTCCACATCGGTGGTTACCTATGTTCTGTTCCCGCATTTCCCGACCCCACTCCGTCCATGCCTTCGCTTCGTCAGTCTCCATCTCCGCCTTGAATATCTTGAACTCGTCTTCGTCGATCATGGGCTCACCCTTTTTGATCTTCTCCCAGCTTTCCTTTTTCGCGATCTTGTTCTTCACCCGGGTTCTCCAGCTTCTCAAGGCATTGGCCATCTTCGTGATGGCTAACCTGTTCACCTTATTGGATTTTTCCAGTTTGTCGGTGTACGGTGCTGGGAACTTGTACCGTCGGTGAAGCTTCTTAAGGCAGTTTGCCACCAACCGCTCATTCGCTTCACTTCTCAGGTGCTTCGTGTTGATCGACATGCTTTCCCGGATGATGCACCCGAGTTGCATGCCGTACCCGGCGGCAACATCCGGAGGCTCCAACGGAAGGCCACTTTCCGAGACCAGAGTGATCTCGTTGGTGGTGTCGGCGAGCTTTTGCGGCTTCCGATCCTTCCTCGGCTTCTTATTCTTCTTAACGAACGGGTTGCTGCTACCTCCATCCGTGCGGTCCCCTCCATCGGTCGTGCGGCCTCCGCCATCGGTTGTGCGGCCTCCACCATCGGAGGTGGTCACATCCTCCTCCTCGACTTCATCTATCCGGTAGTCCTCGTCCCCCTCTTGCTCATCATCCCCATCGTGGCCCGCAGTAGCTGCCACATCCTCATGCTGAGACTCCGCCGCCTCCCAGAAAGTGAGGTTCGCCGCTCTAGCTTGGTCTTCGACGCTCATTGCGGCCTTAGAAGTGCCGGACCCATCGGCGGCCGACATGTTTGCACACTTCTAAACAAATTAAAATAAGGAAGTTAGTATTAATTATTGTTGACAATATTTAAAATGAGCTGTCCATTTCTCCCGAAATGTCAATTCACTTCCACTTCGGTCGAGAAATGGGGCTCATATGTCAAAAAATTACTAAGTGTCGACCGAAAAATTCGGCATGACCTTCACTAAGTTTTTGACATATGAGCCCCATTTCTCGACCAAAATGGATCGAAATCAACATTTCAGGAGAAATGGGAAGCTCGGGTGATTTCCCTGCAAACATTTTACATACAAAAATGCACAAATTGTGCTCCACAGCCACATATGGTGCTCCAACACCATATAATCCAACAGGGTACAGAGATTTCTGTCATCGTATATATACACACTGTAATTTTTTTGGTATGTGTATATATAATATTACGGTTCATTAACTTGGGCTGATGTTTTGAGGTCCCAATGGATACAGAAAGATGAAACATAATTACTATCGTTTGTTTGGTGAGCTTGAGGACAGATCATTAACCTGAAACACTCGATTCTCTAGACTGAAGTTCATTCATACTGTGTGTGTACATTAATGTAAGAGTTTCAACTACAAAGCTGTTAGTTCAACGCCTCAATATATAGTTAAATAAATGAAATTTATAGGCAATAACTAGAAAGAAAATAATTTATATGCAATCATAATCTGTACACCCATCCCTGAACACAAGAACCACAGCAGTAAAGTAACAGAGACTTGTGGCAACAGTTGGGTTAGTATGGAGACCATTATTTATCCGTTTGTCGTCACCGACTAGCAGAACCTCAACCTCCACTGAAGACAAATATATGGAAAACACAAACACATATCTAATACTGGGGATCTTAATATCCTATACCGAGAGGACTGAAACTGTCCACACCAGTTCAATTTAAAACTGAACACATGAGATGATCCATCACCCATAACATGCATATGTGTGAGTGTATAAACAAAGCCATCCGACCAGTTACCAGAAAACCAAGAACCGACCCTGGCCGAGACATGCTTTCATGGGGCAGGAGCAGGGCATCACCTACAAACTACATCCCCATGTGCATTGAACTGCATACACAGATCAATCCCGCAATTCAATGATTACTTCTCCATAAAACCAGATCTATGCAGACATGGGCAGTAGCTAACCCGCATTACAATACAGATGCAACCCATAATGCACTAGTATATACTATATAGGCCTTAGGAAACAAATCACCAGGGCAGTTGTGTATTTTTCCAAGTGGTCTGCAAGATTGTATTGTTGCCTAGGAAAAGAACAAGCATCCTGGCAGTTAGAGGAGACAACAAGAGACACACCAGGATAAGAAGCTTGGCACAATATGAATTTTCATGCAAAAAATAGCTAGATCACAGTAAGTTTCATCATCTATGCACGCAATCAGAGGGGGTCACCTGCGGGGTGGTGGTGGCGGTGGTCCTAGACGCTGGAGCGGGCCTCCTCCTCCTGGTGTTCTGTGGGGTGGTGGTGGTGATGGTGGTGGCGGTGGTCCTGGACGCCGGAGCGGGCCTCCTCCTCCTGGTGCTCTGCGGGGTGGTGGTGGCGGTGGTCCTGGACGCTAGAGCGGGCCTCCTCCTCCTGGTGCTCTGCGGGGTGGTGGTGGCGGTGGTCCTGGATGCTGGAGCGGGCCGGCCTCCTCCTCCTGGTGCTCTGCGAGGCCACGACGAGGCAAGGCGGGTGCGGCGCGGCGGGGCGGGCGAGAACGGGGGAAAAAGGGGCGGGTGCGGCGTGCTAGCTAGGGTTGATCTGTGGGATTGGGTGAGATTGAAAACCCTAAGTCAAAAATTCTGTGGCGCATCTGTATAGATATACGCCACAGAATTGTTGGAGATGGTACATAAAAGGCGCATTGCGCTGTTGTTTGACAGAAACACTTGCTTACCACACTGGTTCAGCGCTTGCTCCTTTGTTCTGAACCTGGGGTGGCTAGGTTAGATTGCTGGCTGCCACATCTTTTTTTTTGACTTTTTAAAAATATTTTCAGGATGGTAATAATATATTAAAAGCAAGAAATAATATATTTGCCTATTAAAAACAAGAATTAATATATTTGCCTCGATATTATATTATATATATATGCTTGTGTCACACCCACATCAATATCCGCATACATTAGTTTGTCAAAGTAATACATATATGCAGGCGCGCGAGCACACATGTGCATTAATTAGTACAAAAAAGGCGTCAAAAACCGCTAAGTCGGCTCCGAGGTAGCTAGTGTCTTTTCACAACAACTTTCTTGCCCTTCTTCTTCGCGGTAGAATACTTTAGGCCGGCAACCTTGAGATTTCTTCTTGTGTACGGGCAACCTTTAGCCGGTAGGGTAGTCTTCCTTCTTACTTTAGCATAAGTAGTTGGCTTGTTGAAGTACTTGTCGAATTCCTCTTCGATCTTGGGATCGCTGTTCTTGTCGATGTCTTGCTTGTTGGCGGGTCCTTCCATTCTGATGATGCTCCTCTTGCCCCTCCTCACGACAACACGGCTTGGCTTTGCCGGGTCGGTAATGAAGAAGCATTGGTCAACTTGGCTAGCGAGCACCCATGGCTCATTTTTCGTGGAGGCGTTCTTCGATTTGGCATCGGGTATAACCATGGTGGTGAAAAACCGGCCATCTTTTTCGACACTCTTGGCCCATCTGACACGAAACATCGGCACCGTCACTCCGCAGTAGTCGAGTTCCCATATCTCCTCGATCCTTCCGTAGAATCTTTCCTTGACATCAGTCTCGTCATCAACGTATGATAGCATAGTTACTCCTGAGTTTTGGTATGCGCTATTCTTGTCCTTCTCCTCGGTGTAGAATCTGTAGCCATTGATTTCGTACATCTGATAGGTCCTAACGTTGCACCCGGGGCCCTGTGAGAGTGAGAATATGAGTTTATGATCTTCAGTATAAGGCGTCAGCATGGGACTTTCCAGCAGCCTTTTCTTGAACCACCCCGTGAAGCTGGCGTTGTGCTCTCTGGTTACGTCTCCCTTCTTCCTCGGCTTGCCCATGTTGGCGAGCTTTTGCTCGATTAAGGTTTTGTGCTCATCCACCCAGGGGCCGACCAACTGTATGTATTGTAGCGCGACTCGGTTTGCCCTATCAAAGTCGGCGTGTTCGAGTTCGATGCCGACGTGGAGTGTGCGGTAGCCCTCGCGGTGACCAAATCCAGCGAGCCTCCCGAGGTGCTTCCTGGTAGGCAGACCGACATCCTGGTTCTCGGTGCTTAGGTAGTTCTGGCAGAAGGAGATGCACTCGTAGGTCAGAAAGCCCTTGGCTATGCTTCCATCTGGACGGGACCTGTTGCGAACGAATCCTTTGATGACACCGTTTAGCCTTTCGAATGGCATCATGTTGTGCAGGAACGCCGGCCCGAGATGGATGATGTCATCCACGACATGGACAAGCAGATGCACCATGATGTCAAAGAAAGCGGGAGGGAAGTAAATCTCGAGCTCACATAGTATCTCGACGATCTCTTCCTGTAGCTTGCCGAGCTCCTTCACGCAAATAGACTTCCTAGATATGACATCGAAGAAGTTGCAGAGGCCAAATAGCGTCTCACGGACGTGCTCGTCCATTATCCCTCGGATCGCAACGGGGAGTATCTGCGTCATCAGCACGTGACAGTTGCGAGACTTCATCCCACTGAACCTCTTCTTCGCTACGTCCAGATATCTGATTATCTTCCCAGAGTAGCCGTGCGGAACCTTGACTCCTAGGAGGCAACGGAAAAACCTCTCGAGCTCGTCCTCGCTTAGAGTGAAGGATGCAGCTTTAAGCACCACCTCATTCTTCTTAGCCCTTTTGCGGCGACCCTGGGTCCCTTCCGTCTGTTCATCGTCATCGTCGGCATCGTCACTCTCGGGGTACTGAAGTTCCTTCTTAATGCCAAGCAATTTTAGGTCGCTTCTTGCTTTCGGCCCATCCTTGGTCCTATCCGGCATATTCATCAGAGTGCCGAGCAGGCTCTCGGTAACATTCTTCATGATGTGCATCATATCGAGGCTATGGGGCGTCTGGAGGACCTTCCAGTAAGGAAGGTCCTAGAAAACGGACCTCGCCTTCCATACTCCATGCAGCGGTGATGGCTGTTCCCTCGGCCGCTTCTTTCCTGGCACAGGGCACTCTTCCCAATTGTCCAGAAGCTCCTTGATTTCTTCGCCGCTTAACGGTCGACGTGGGGCATTTTCGAGCTCGTCTTTGCCATTGAACAGGTCTCCGCATTTTCTCCACGGGTGATCCTTGCGGAGCCACATTCGAGTCCTTTGGAACACGGTTTTCAAAGACCCAGGATCCCTCGGCAGCTGCAGATGCGGGGTCTTATCCATGCACCTGACACATGCACAAAATCCGTGGTTCACCTGACACGCTACATATCCGTAACCAGGATAGTCCTGCACCGTCGTGAGCAACGCAGCTCTCAGGTCGAAATAATCTCCAGTGTAGGCATCCCACGTACGTGCCGGTGTCTCCCACAGCGTTGCTAACTCCTCTTTCAGGAGCCCGAGATACAGATGCATGTCGACACCTAGTTGTTTTGGCCCCTGGATAAGGATACTCATGTGTATGTACCGCTGCTTCGTGCACAACCAGGGTGGGAGGTTGTACGGCCATACAAACACGGGCCAGGTGCTATGCGTGCTACTCTGGTTACCAAAGGGATTGAGTCCGTCGGTGCTCATGCCCAGCCTAATGTTCCTTGGATCGAGCCCGAACTCATCTTGGAATTCGATGTCCAGCGCATTCCACTGGCTAGCGTCCGCGGGGTGTGTCAGGATCTTGCCCTTCTCTGGATCATCTTTGGGCTTCTCCCTCTTCGCGTGCCATTGCATAAGCTCTGCTTCCTTAGGGTCTACGAAATACCGCTGCAGACGGGAAGTGATAGGAAAGTACCACACCACTTTTCGAGGAACTTTCTTGTTCCCTCTCTTGTACCGTCCCTGGCCGCACACCGGGCATGTGGTTTTATCCTTGTACTCGTTCCGGTAAAGTGCGCAGTCGTTGATGCATGCGTGGTACTTCACGTACGGTAGGTCTAGTGGGCAAACTACTTTCCTCGCCTCCTCGATACTTGTTGGCAATGTGTTGTCCTTGGGAAGACGAGCGTGCTAGAATTTCATGTGAGCGTTAAAGCTAGTGTCGGTCCATTTGTGCTCCGCCTTCATCTCCAGAGCCTTCAGCGTTACACTCAAGCGTGTATCCTCGGGCCGGCACCCAGGATACAATGGAGTCCTCCCGTCTACCTCCATCTGTGTCAACTTGGCTTTCTCTCTAGCTGCAGCTCTCTTGTTGGCCTTCTGCTTGAGGAGTATGTCTTGAAGATGAGGGTCCCGCAAGGCCGAAGTTAGCGGCATGTCCGTGATCCCGTCTTCTCCACCGCCACCACCACCATCTGCTCCAACATTGTCTCCTTCATGATGATTGTGTCTGCTGGCATCTCCTTCTTCATGATGATCATGTTCGCCGGCATCTCCTTCGTCATGATGACCATGTCCAGGAGACCCTTCGTCTTCTCCCCCGCACCCGGCCTCTTCTTCATCATGGCCACCGCCATGTACCGACGGCTCCTCATTCACTAAGAAGCCAGGCATGAAACCGCGCGTCAACAAGTGAGACTCCAGTTGTCCGGAATCAGGGTTGATCCACTTCCGGTGTTTGCACGTTCTGCACGGACATCTTATCTTGGTCATGTTGTTCCGAACCATGTCGGCTACCGCGTCATCCTTGTATCTAACCACCCAGCATTCGCTCATATGGATGACCATGGTCACCTGCGCGCGAACATAGACCAAATTAAAGAGAGTATGTTAGAACCATGCATACACACGATGCGCACACATACATGCATGCATGATCGCCCAGGAAATTTCGGCATGACGTATCCTAAAAATAGGACGTATGGCTAGTGCAGAAATTTGCCAAAATGGACGTGAATCAACATTTCGGCAAACCTCCATGCACCCGGCGCCGGCAACATGCATTCAAGCACAACACAACCTCACTCCACAAGCAACATGTATTCAAGCACAACACAAAGCGAAGGAACATCATCTCTCGCCATCGCACACCGCCCGCGGTACCATCTTCACCTACAAAACATCCATACACACCGCGTCGAGGCCCACCGGCCACACAAAACATGCATCACACAAGTACCCATGCACACATGCCTCACAAATCTACAAACCCCATATGCATATATATAGTGTAGCAAGAGGGGGTGTTGGGATGTGTGGAGGAGGAAAGTATGAGTGGTTTACTACCTTTACAAGTAGGAGTAGCTTCCCCTCACAAGTACATGAACCAAAGTAGGTCTAGCTATCAACAATGGAGGTGAGTATGAGCAAAATGGAGTGGGAGGGAGGAGGGGGACGAGCTAGCTTGTTGGAGGTGGTGGGAACAAGGGAAAGGGGGGCTGCCACCTTTTGTAGATCTATTTCGCACATTCTGTGGCGCATATGGAAAATGCTCCACAGAATGTCAAAATTCTGTGGCGCATATAGCTACATGCGCCACAGAAAGTGAGAATTCTGTGGCGCATATGCTATATGCGCCACCGAATTTTGACATTCTGTGGCGCATATATTCATATGCGCCACAGAATTCTGGCCTGCCCATGTGCTGGGGTCAGGCCCACATGGGGCCACAGGAATTCTGTGGCGCATGTAGCTATATGCGCCACAAAATTCTCACTTTCTATGGCGCATATATCCATATGCGCCACAAAATTGAAGGAATTCTGTGGCGCATTTGCTACATGCGCCACAGAATTAATTTTAGTGGAGCATTTTTTGCATATGCGCCACAGAATTAAAATCTACCTATAATCATTTTCCTAGTAGTGAGGTGTAAGCATAACAGAGACCGTGAAGAAGATTCAAGGGCGACCCGCTGATTTGCTGGAACTTTACCGAGGGGTGACCAATGATGATGACCGCGTGGCGCAACGCGAAAAGATAAGAAATATCCTACTCCCTGCTCTTAGATACTTTGCATATTATCTTGCTACTAGCGTTCTTGGTAGGGAGAATACGAGTAATATCTCCAACTATCATTTTGCCTTCCTTGCTGCTGCTCTTAACAATGACACTCGGTATAACCTTGGCTCGCTTATTGCTCACCGCCTAGCTGCTAGGGGGCCTATCTATGGGGGCATCATTGCCTCACGTATGGTCAATGCATTAGGGCTTTCAGTGGAACCCAATGATACTATATTAGCGCCACAAAGGCTTGACCTTATTGCTATGAAAACCCATCACTTTGTCACTGTTGATTCTGATTTGGACAGTCTAGTATATAGGATGCTATTTACTGACGGGGATGAGAGGGAGATCCCTTTGCCACAGTCTTCTTTGTTTAGTGTTCACAGGAGACCGTGGTCACGCTCTAAGGAGGAGGTGGATGAGCAGCTCCGCTTGCTGGGTTTCCACGAGCAACATGAGGAGGATGTGCCCTCCTACGATTACTCCACGCACTACGGAGGGACGTACTCGAGCTCGCATCAGGGCGAGGGTACCTCCTTGTCATACCACGGTGACACTTCATCCTGGCCAGCTTGGGATTGATACCCACTTAGGCCAAAAGTCTAAGCTTGGGGGAGGTACGCCGGCATCGCGCTCATCTTCATATCATGTTGCGTCGGTACTTTGTGTATTCATGTTTCGTTCTCTTTTTAGTTTTTGTTCTTTCTTTGCTTTTGCTTTCTAAAACACAAAAAGACCAAAAATATTTCTGTTGTTTCTCTTTGGTTTGTTTCTTATTCCTTTTGCCTTGGTTTGCTTTTCCCTTTTGCTTTGTTTGAACTATTCGAAAAACCCAAAAATATTTTTCTTTGCTTGTTTTTCCTTCTTGGTTCTTGCTTTAAAAAATCGAAAACAGCAAAAGTATGTGTTGTTCTTCTTTGGCTTTGTGAGTTTGTAGTAGGGTTCGGCAGTCCTCAATGGATTTTGGTTTCATATTATTATTCAAGCCACCCAAGTGAAGAGCAATAATGAGGATTAATGACAACTTGAGGTGTGGTAAGAGGATGGTAACAAACTCTATTTGTTTTCATTTTTGTACATGTACTCATCATTGTGGGCATGCTTAGTCTGTTCGTGTAGGGTGCATGTTATCTTTGGATGCTTATTAGTTCTTGCTTTCATATGATTAGTCCTAGCTTGCTAATAGTTTGTAGCATGTCATATGAATGTTTGCTTTCATTACTCTATTCATAACTTGGTATGACACCGTGGTATCCTCCTCTGAATGTTTCATTTGAATTACTTGGCACATGCTCATGCATGCATATGACTGAAATAATTAGTTAAGCCTCGATGAATTATTTTGCCTTGAGGATCTTGAATCACTTTCATGCCATGATTAGTCCTGTTTTGTTGCAAGCATGATTATGACAGCTATTGCTCTCTTGTTTGTTGCTCCCTTACTATTGCTAGCCTTCACTTTCACTGAGTATGTTTTACTCATGTTTCCAACTCCCTAAAACCAGATATTGCCAAAGTGTCCACCATACCTACCTATTAGCATCATTTGCTACTTCCGTGCATATTCAATATGCCTTGTTTTCTTCCGAATAAAATGTTTGCTTGTTATGAGAAAGTTAGTTAGTAAAGCTCTCACGAACTTGATGGCACACTTTATTTTCTGCATTTAATAAACCCGAACCATTGTGACTGTCCATGAAAGTTATATGCTTGAAAATTATAGGCTAGGGATTAGTAGAACCGTGCTTTCACGGGGAACGCTTTCAACACTTGTAAATATATACCCAGTTGATACCATGCTCTTTTGTTTGCGGATGTCGTTGGTGTGAAATAAAAGGGGAGCTTGTAAGTCCATGGAGTTATGTATGTGTGTTAGAGAAACGTCTAGGCCGCCGGTCTAATCCATGCCATCATGGTGGAAACCTGTAGCGTAACCATAATGATATCTATGAAGCATTCTTCTTATAAAAAAATAGAGAGACAGCTATTGAGAAAAAGAAAAAAAAGGTATATGAAAAGAGGAAAGAGAGAAAAAAGCACCATTTTCCCATGGTAAATAAGAAGAATGCTGAGATACTCATTGTCTGCTTGCCTTGTCATTTTGATATGGGGATTCTTCCGTATCATCGGGCAAGGGGTACCCTGTTGGCGGTTCTCTATGATACGTACGTATTTACGATGACAATAACTTACCGGTAACTAAAGTTGAGTAGCATGAGGAGCGTCCCTCGTACTCAAGGGACATGGGATTTCCAGTTTATAGTCTGTCAAGCATATAACTCATATTGGACCTCACTTTCACCTTAACCATATTAAAGATGCTTATGATAGGGGCAATGAGAGCTCAAAGCTAATGAGTATCATACTTTCAGCATTTGGAAGCCTTTCAAACTATTCAAAACCTTTTCATTTCTTTGTTGAGTCACCACCTATTCAATGAACACCTTCTTGAGAGCATAGTTGTCATTCTTAATATAATGTGCTTGTCTCAAAACTTGATTATTTGTGTTATGGATTTGATGCTTGTATCTTTGATATCTTTACTTCTGGTCTTCACCTGAACTTCAGAGGTGCCTTGGCATTCATAATCAAAGGCAAGCGAGATACCACTCTATCATACCATGTTATGAGCATTGTAATGTTGCTTATGTTTATGTTTCATGCTACTTATTATTTTTGAGTTGGCATCTCTTCATAGTTTGCAATGCCTATTAAGTAAAGTTAGTTGCATACTCCTTATTATGAATTGTCTAAGTAGTTGATCACATGCTGAGAATATATACATCATATGAAGCAAATGTGTTTGTGAAAGTTCTTTTATCGCACTCAGTTTTCAACTGAATTGCTTGAGGACAAGCAATAAGCTAAGCTTGGGGGGAGTTGATACGTCTAAAATGCATCTACTTTCCTGAACACTTTTGCTATTGTTTCTCCTCTAAACTTGTGTGATTTGGATGCAACTAACACTGACTGACAATGTTTCCAGCAGAATTGCCTTGGTGTCTAGTTTTTGTGCAGAAAATCAACTATCAGGAAAAATCTCGGAAAATATGCCAAAAATCCTATTTCACCAGAAGACTCTTGGAGCCAAAATACGAGCCCAGGCCACAGCACCCAGCCGCGCGGGCTAGCCCAGGCCACGCCAAGGGGTGGTCTGGCCGCCCCAGTCACCCCCTCGGTCTCCCTCTTCACTTATAAGAAGCCTTCTGACCTAAAAACTCAGGGGGTCGACGTTTGTCCAGAAGGAGTTCCGCTCCGCCGCCACCACAGATTCCACGAAACAACACCAGAAACTCCGTTCTGGCACCCTGCCGGGACGGGGAATTGGAGGAGATCATCACCATCATCATCACCATTGCTTCTCCATCGACCATCCATGTTTCCCCCATCTATGAGTGAGTAATCCCCCGTTGTAGGCTATGGGGATGGTAGGGATTGGATGAGATCGTTCATGTAATGGCACCAGATTGTTAGGGCATGGTGCCTAGTATCTTTTATTAGTGCTTTATGACTTTATTGCGACTTGTTATGCTTAATGCTTATCACTAGGGCCTGAGTGCCATGATTTCAGATCTGAACATGTTATTGATTCATTATGATAGTATTGTTTATGGTCTTACCTGCAAGTTGTATACACACGTTGTTGTCCAGAACCAAAGGCCCCGAAGTGACAGAAATCAGGATAGCCGGAGGGAATGGCTTTGATGTGAGGATCACATGTGTTCACGGAGTGTTAATGCTTTTCTCCGGTGCTCTATTAAAAGGAGCACCATAATTTCCTGTAGTTCCCTTGAGGCCCCGCTGCAAACGGGCTGGCTGGACAAATGTTGTTGTGCAAGTTCTCACTGCGAGCACATATGACTATATATGGGACACATGCCTAGGATTATCTAGTACTTGGATGGTGTATCTTATTTATCTGCAATTGCCCTATGTTCTGATTGCTATGTGAATTGTCTTGTCCATGCAACACCCGTCCATCCATGCCTATGCCTACCGCACTCGAATCCTACTGTTTACTGCTATTGTTACTACTGTCTTTACTTTACTACTGCTGCTACTTTACTATTCCTACTACAAAACTGTTGCTACTGATAAACTGATGTGAGCAAGATTGTTTCCAGGTGCAGCTGAATTGACAACTCAGTTGTTAACGCTTATAAATATTCTTTGGCTCCCCTTGTGTCGAATCAATAAATTGGGTTTCACTTCCCTCGAAAATACTGCGATACACCCCCTATACTTGTGGGTCATCAGCTATCTTGGCCAAGTAGATGCTAGCAACTCCAAGAGTTAGTATTTATGCTCGATAGTGGGTTCATGCCTCTAGTAATATGGGGAAGTGACAGAAATCTCTAAGGTACTAGATGTGATGTTGCTACTAGGGAGAAAACAACAATCCTTTGTTCATAGAACAGTTGTATTGTTTACTTTACACGCAATGGGTAATGCAATAATCCGTTGCTTGCAACTTAATACTGGAGGGGGTTCGGATGATAACCTGAAGGTGGATTATTAGTCATAGATGCAGTTGAATTATGGTCTATGTATAATGTTGTAATGCCCAATCAAGTCTGAAAGGAGTCAAGATGAGTAGTATATGCATGATTGCTTTCTTGATGTTTGTCAATTGCCCCGATGTAATTTGTTTACCCAACATGTCATCTATCTTAAGGAGAGCCACCACTAGTGAACTATGGACCCCGGTCCTTTTTTACTATCAATCTACAATCAACTATTTACTGTTTTCTGTTTACTTTCTGCAAACTATTAATTTCTTCCACTCGATACATTTAATCCTTTGTTTTTAGCAAAACCGGTGAGATTGACAACCTCATCGCAAGTTGGGGGCAAAGTTCTGTGGTTGTGTTGTGCAGGTATCCACGTTGCTGCTAGCACTGGTATGCGCCCTGCCAAAGTTTAGCTAGCAACACCTTTGAGGTGTTTCCTTGCTCCTACTGGATTGATAACCTTGGTTTCATAACTGAGGGAAAACTTGCTGCTGTGCTCATCATACCTTCCTCTTGGGGTTCCCCAACGGGCTTGATATATTTTGGGCTAAGCAGAGGATCCCGCCAATAATTCTCTAAAATTTTGAACTAGAAGATCCCGCCAATATCACACAAAAATTTAGTGCTGAATCGCGCTTGGCTCACCTCCCAAGTAGTATTAAAAGGAAGGCTCGAAAAGCAGCACAAATCGAATGTGATGGGACAGTGGCGTGTGTAGCTTGTGAAGAAAAGTCGGAGTCTAGTGTGGTGGCGAATACTAGATGAAAAAAAGAAAATTGGGGTGGTTCTGGCTGCCAGCCGTGGCCCTCATAAAAAAATATTTCAAATTCGTGTAAATACATCAAATAATTGATCCAACGGTCAGCATTCAAAGTTATTTGTATGAATGGGCCCATATACTGTAGTGAGCGAAATGGCTGAGTGAACTTGGATTTCTTAGCTAAACGGTGCGCATATGCATATGCCAACTCATTTGAACTAATTTAGGCAGACAAACCTAGTAATCACAAGGAAAACATGCATGCTCCGCAATGTCCGGAAACATGGCGCGCTTGTCGCATTCCGAGCCAAATTATTTTGAATTTCTTTAATAGTACGAAACATCCCCATAATAACTTGGAAAAGTGAAAAATGTTCTTTCATAATTATCTGAAACTCCCACGGTCAACATTGTTTACTACGCCAAGACACACCCATCTACCCGATGTGAGAACCGTATCATAAAGTGTAGCCAGGGTATCGATATATATGGCCATGACCTTATTGGTCCTTCAGACTGAAACCCAAGAATGTTCATACATTGTAGGCTACTAGTAAATTACACGTGCCATACACGTGAGACTCAGATAATAGATATATGGCATATCATCATTATATAAAATTATAATAGGTAAAGCACAAAAAATTATAAATTTGATCAACATATATAAAGTATGGGTGTATATTTGGTTCTTGTACTTTGTATCATCATGTAGAAGTCAAAGATTATTAGCTACCTAACACTTGAAATTTTTGGTGACATGGTCTAGAGAAACGAGGGAGAGGATTATAGGAGTATGATGGAGAAGTGTGTTTTGAGGTTTGTGCATAGCATTCATTCTGCTGAAGACTATCTATAGAATCTTCTAAATGCTCGAATGAAAAGAAGATCCAACGGTTGGAAATATTGGGATTCACGAGTATTGATCCAACAGTCATCATCCAAAGTTACTCGTATCTTACCACTATTAGTAAATTGCACATGCCCTGCACGTGAGACTCAGATAATAGACGCCTGACATAACATCACTATATAAAATTATCTCTACTATTATAACTGAGCAGTTTTGAATTGGATCGATAGCACCAATCCTGACCGTTGGGCTGTTAGATCCAATGGTTCAAAGCAGCTAGATTCGTGTTAAATAGTACCTAGAGCAAACTCCACCATGTTCTAGAACCATCATTTCACCACCCCCAAAATTTCATAGCACGGTAGGTTGTATTCTCAATATGTGTAGATAGTTATTATTAATAGAATTAATTTATGCATTTTGGGGGTGGTGACATGATGGTTCTAGAACATGGTGGATGCTCCAGGTCTGTACTATATATTCAACACCAATTGCTCTAAACCATTGGATCCAACAGCCCAATGGTCAAGATTGGTGCTATGGATCCAATTCAAAACTGCTCCACTCCAGTAGTAGAGAGAATACAGCCTACTGTGCTATGAAATTTTGGGGGTGGTGGCATGATGGTTCTATAACATGCATGGTGGAGTTTTCTCTAGGTACTATTCAACACGAATCCAGCTTCTCTGAACCATTATTGGATTTAACAGCCCAACGGTTAGGATTGGTGCTATGGATCGAATTCAAAACTGCTCCATTATAGTAGTAGAGATAGAGATATCTTACCACTATATAGTGTACAAATAACTTTGAATATTGACCGTTGGATCAAGACTCATGAATCCCAACATTTCCAGCTATTGGATCTTCTTTTTCATTCTAGCATCTAGAAGATTCTATTGATAGTCTTCAACATAATGAATGTTATGCACAAACCTCAAAACACACTTCTCCATCATACTAGAATCTTCTCCCTCGTAT
Source organism: Avena eriantha (assembly GCA_910589775.1). Lineage (NCBI taxonomy): Eukaryota > Viridiplantae > Streptophyta > Magnoliopsida > Poales > Poaceae > Avena > Avena eriantha. Next base: position 440,185,106 of record OU342741.1, read on the forward strand.
CTAATAATAGTTGACTTCTACATGATCTTATCTTATCTTACCACTATATAGTGTACAAATAACTTTGAATGTTGACCGTTGGATCAAGATTCACGAATCCCAGCATTTCTAGCTATCGGATATCATGTAGAGGTCAACGATTATTAGCTATATAAAACTTTAAAATTTTGGTAACATGCTGGTCTAGAGAAACATGGCAGAATATTCTAGAATGATAAGTGTTATTTGAGTTTTTTGCATAACATTCATTGTGATGTAGACTATCAATATAAACTTCTAGATGCTTGAATGGAAAAGAAGATCCAACGGCTCGAAATGATGGGATTCACGAGTCTTGATCCAACGATGAATATTCAAAGTTGTTCGTACACTATATAGTGCTAATATAAGATCATGTAGAAGTTAACGATTATTAGCTATCTAAAACATGATTTTTTGGTAACATCGTCTAGAGAAACGAGGGAGAAGATTCTAGAATGATGAGGAAAGTGTGTTTTGAGTTTTGTGCATAGAATTCATTGTGATGAAGACTATCAATAGAATCTTCTAGACCGTTAAAACAATAGAATCTTCTAGATGCTAGGCTGGAAATATTGGGATTCGCGAGTCTTGATCCTACGATCAATATTCAAAGTTATTTGTACACTATATAGTGCTGAGATTATCACATGTAAAGTAGAAAAAATATAAATTTGATCAACATCTATAAAATCTGGGAGTATATATATTTGGTTCTTGTACTTTGTATATCATGTAGAAGTACGTCAACGATTATTAGCTATCTAAAACTTTAAAATTTTGGTAACATGGTCTAGATAAATGAGGGAGAGGATTCTAGAATGATGGAGAAGTGAGTTTTGTGCATAGCATTCATTGTAATGAAGATTATCAATAGAATATTCAAGATGCTAGAATGGAAAAGAAGATCCAACGGCTGGAATGTTGGGATTCGCGAGTCTTGATCCAACAGTCAATATTCAAAGTTGTCCATACACTATATAGTGGTAAGATCATGTAGAAGTCAACCATTATTAGCTACTAGTAAGTTGCACGTGCCTTGCACGTGAGACTCCGATAGTAGACGCATATCTATATACAATTATAATTGGTAAATCATAAAAAATATAAATTTGATCAACATCTATAAAGTATGGGTGTGTATATTTGGTCCTTGTACTTTGTATGATCATGTAGAAGTCAAAGATTATTAGCTACCTAACACATGAAATTTTTGATAGAATGGTCTAGAGAAACAAGGGGGAAGATTCTAGTATGATGGAGAAGTGTGTTTGAGGTTGTGCATAGCATTCATTATGCCGAAGACTATCAATAGAATCTTCTAGATGATAGGATGGAAAAGAAGATCCAACGGCTCGAAAAGCTCGGATTCACGAGTCTTGATCCAACGGTCAACATTCGAAGTTATTACACTGTATAGTGTGTGGGGCCCCCGGATTAATCCTCTGAGAATCCCTGTAATGCATACAACCACGATCCCGTGATCAGTTAGTCGTGTCACATAACCGACAAGTATCAAAGTAAACATCCAGTACATAACGAATACATGTCATACCTTATTTGCCATTATGGCTACATTGATAAACATCAGCGGAACTTCATTAAGCGTAGAGCCCGAGCCATACCTTAACCTACATGCAACTGACTGGGAGAACATCCTAGCTCGCATAGTCGTCCACTTCACCTTCTTCTTGATATCTGACCAAGTTAATAGCCAGGGACAATGTCAGTGAGTACTTTGAATGTACTCGCAAACCAACTTAATAGAATAATAAAACAAGAGGATGCAATATAGCTGTGTAGTAGGAGGGCTCCAGGCGGGGTTCTTTTCTAAAATAGTTTCTCTTGTAGATATGGCATCTCCATATCTTTGTTAAAAACTTTTGTAAAGCCATTTTGGGAACCTTTTGAAAAGTTTTGTAAACACTAGGATTGGGTTACCCATTTGTTCCCGTCTTCAGGTCATCCCACGACCAAACTCCTTTCTCCTACTTCCGACCATCCCATGGTCAAAACCTTACTCCTTTACGACCATCCCATGGTTAAAAATTTCCAAAGCCATTTATTTTCTGAAATCCTTTTTGAAAACAAAACCACACCGTTCTACAGCAACCTTCCCAACCGTCCATGAACTCGGACATGGCTATTCTAATAGATTTACACTCTAAAGAGGTTGCACACTTTACCCACACCATCCGGGTACACTACCCTGATCTACACCGATCGTGGGTCGAGTAACCGATCAATACTCTCCGGATTCCCACTCCAATATAAGTGCCTACCATATGAGTGTTGTTCCCCTCAAAACTGGGACGTCGGGTACCGAGGACCAACCGGAGCGCATTTTACACTTCACATAGTGGGCCCTTTCAATGAGGGGCTCATAGTAAGGCCTGGCTGCCCGCAGATAGTTCATTCCTTCTCCAGGTCGATGTCTCACATGGACCTTTACGGAAGAAGGCCCAGCCTCCGGGGATTGTGACCCCCTGTAGTAGTTGTGAGGTAGCTTATACTAGACTAGACAAACATCAAATCCAGCCCTGTCCCATTCCAGAGTAATGTGGTTGCACGGGTTAATTGTTCTAGCAAAACTGCAAAGAACCGGGTGCGTTTTTGTAAACCTTTTTCCTCCATCTTTCCTTCAGCATTTTGTAAAAAAAAACCTTTTTCTTTCTCAACATCTCTTGGGAGGTCCCACCTCACCAAGGTTTTATCTTAAAACTTTTGGTAAAACTTTTTCCGAGGTCTTCCCATCCTATAGCTTTGCATTGGCTAAAACAGGGTCTCCAAAAGGGGTATGGTTTATTACACCATCTACCATACTAGGGACAAGTAGGTGTCGTCAAGGGGGTTGTACTTAGTAGTACCAAAGTGTAATAGTTCGGATGAGCGAAACCACTACCATATATACATCAACATATAGTAAACAATGAAGTTTTGATAAACAGTAGATAAAACATGCATGAGTAAAACAGTAGGACAAGGCTTATGAGCAAGAATGTGGCTTGCCTGATGATCAGCAATATGGCAATATATCCCCGGACTTCTCCTTAGAAAACCAAGAATACCAAACATAATAACCAACTTCTTCTGGTCTCCGATATAATCGCATCTATCGTCGATATGGATCACATGCAAGCAAACAAATGACAAAATCAACACCAGGCATACACACATCAATTCATACATCAAGCAATGAACAGTACAAGTTTACAAATCAGTAGGTCTTAATAAGAATGGATTTAATAAGATTGTCCTTGTCTTGGAAACATGGAAGAAAATCCCTTAGGATTTATAGTGTAGAAACTACCTAAGAGATGTGTTTTGGACCAAGACCATATCCTGTATGATATCATTGTATAAAAATGGTACCATCAGATAGGTATTTATAAAATGAAGCCAGCAAAAGTGGTTTCACTATTTTATCAATCTCCCTTGATTTATAAAGTATTTTCTAGTGATTAAAACTCTAGTTTTAGGAAATAATACACCAGAAAGGTTCTGGAGCTCCAAAACTTATTTCCTTGGATGAGTAAGTAGTATTTGATGTATTGAATCACTGAGAGTTGGAATCATGTCAAGATAATTACCGGAATGCCCTTAGGAAATTCCCAAAGGCAGTTATGGAGGGTTTTTGTCTTTTTCACCAGATTTAATCTACAATAACTTTTGATAAGAAACCAATACCACATGGTAGTTATTTTGAATACCTTTCTGTAGGAATTGTATTCACTCTTTTTGGAGTTGTCAAACTCCTTTAGTGATTTTTATATTGACATAACACTATATAGAGATAATTAAATCACCAGAAATCACTAATTAATCAATAAATGCTGGTGTTCTTGGTTTTGTTAGGTATTGAATGACCACATAACTAGGAGTAGTAATCAGGTCAATACCCAATTTGGTTTGACCTGGAGAATTTCTTAAAGACAGAAATAGGCTGTTATTATTATTTTTCCTGCAGTCAAACTATAGTTCAACTTGGCATTAGACAAATTCCCACATATGGGTATTTAAAATACCTATTAGAGTAAATTTGATTCATTCCATTTGGTTATGTAAATCCTACTGAGTGATTTATTTATTGCAACAGATACATGTTGGTAGATTAAATCTCGGAATTTAACGAATATTATTTTAGTCACATGATGGCTCTGCATGTTATAGAATATGTATAGGTACTATTTAAAAATTAGATCTTGCCATTTTAGGTTGGGTTCCAAATTTATTTTGAATTAAACCAAACCACTACTTTTCAGATCTAGAGAAAAATAAAATACAAAGGTAGGCCTGGGCCGATTTTTAACCCTAGCTGGGCCGGGTAATTGGAATAGGCCCACCCGGGCGGCAACACGCACGGGAGGAGGCGGTTTCGAACCCGACATGTGGGACCCAGCGGTCAGTGGGAGAAAGAGGCTGAAGGGGTATCTCGCGACAGGAGCCATCCGATCAAAAGGGATCGACGGTGTCGGGTCTTCTTCTCCCCCTGGCCACGGAACAGAAGGAGGGAACCCTAGGGGTAGCGCAGCGGGCGCAGGGGGCTTACCAGAGGCCTTTACGGTGGCGGAGGAGGGAACGGGGGGACGCGGTTCACCCTGGCGAGTCCGAGGATGGGCGGAAGGGGTACCGTTGGAGACGGGAGGCATCTAGAGCATCGATTCCCAAGGCGGAGGCCATAGAGGCTCGCCGGAGAGCACTTCTGGGGCTACTGTAGGGGTAGGGAGGAACATGATTAGCCATAGGATGATGAGGGTATCTCACTGAAGAAGAAAGTACAGAGAGTGGAGCTAGGGAGCATCGGCACTTCCCTTTCTCTCCATGCAGCCCGAGAGGAGAGTTTCTCCCTTTTCCATGGTTGTACAAGGGAAGGGAGGGGTTCTCTGCTCTAGGAGAAGTAGATTGGAGTGTGGGGGGTGAAAAACGGGAAGAGGGAGCGGCTGGGGTGGTCTGGGTTCTTATCCCCGAGGAGAGGGGGTCTACGGTGGTCATGGCTCATGGAGGACAGAGGGGGAGGTGGTGAAGCCTTGGTTGGTCGACAGGGGCGGTGGAGAGGAGGGTGTGGTGCCAGGGACTAGAGGAGGGGCGGCGTCTCTTCCCCAGGAGCCTTGGGGGCTCCACCCTTTTTACCTCGGGTGAAAGAAAAGAAGGGAGGGAGAGAGGGCTAGGGGGAGCTAGGAAAGCTCTCAGAGGTGCAGAGGGGAGGTAGGTGGGGTCAGGGACATGACCAGAGGGAGATGTGGGGCGTGCTACAGCTGCTGTATTCATTAGCCAAGATTTTAAAAGATAAGGCATATGTCTCTCCCATCTTCACTCCAAGCATAAGGGACACAAGGGAGGTGTGCTACAGTAGCATTGCTGCAGTAGGGAGTCGACTAGAGATGATGTAGTGGTGCTATGGAGAAGTGCTGGATAGGATTTTGATGAACTGGGAGGAGTTTGAGCTCTTGGTTTTGAATATCTCCATTTTAGCCATTTTGATGATCATGAATAACCTCATGATTTTTGATCTTGGAAAGCTGAGGTGAGGATGCTGGTAGGTGTATATGGTCCATGTACATCTCTATGAATTATTTGGGAATAATTGTATGAAGTTTGGTCCACTTTATATTACATATTCAAATATTGCAGAAATGGTTTTTAGGATTTAATTTGATATTTTTGAATTGGACAAGGATGGTTTTTGGCTTGATATGGTCCTAAATATGGATCCCTACTTTGAGGAATTTTTCCATGATTTATTGGTGCATAAAAGTATTTTAAACATCTATTTTATCATTTCTACCTATTAAGAAAATAGGCAAAAAGAATTATTAAGACTCTTCAAAAATATTTATTTTTGAAGTGGGAAGATAGGGTATGATATATGGGCCTCAAAAGTGCTTAGAGTTGGGTAAGTCCTTTGTCAAAAACCAAATCTTCCTTTGTAGATGGAGTTTTTGAGATTTTGCCCATTAAACGAATTAAATAGTTTTTGAGCCATAATAAATATGGATAATATTGGGTAAATCTTTATATCCAAGTTAGATGATGTCCACATGCTGTATCAATCATTTCCAACCCTTTGGTTTTGAGGATTTAACTTGTTTTGGGAGGAAAACAAGGGATAAAGGATCTTGGGCACTATTACTTTTATACCATCAAAACATGGTTGGATCTTGGGGCTAAGAGCTCACCTTGTGTCATGGGATAGATGGATATTCCAAGTGATGTAGTTAACCATGGTACATAAGTTTGAGGTTGATAAAGATTGAGCCTTCCTAGGATTGATACCAAACTTTGAATAAATTAAGGGTGCCAAAGCAGATTATCAACTAGCCTTCAAAACCCGGTGGGTTTAAGAAGCACAAAGATCCAATTGGAACAAGTGAAGTAGATATTGATATACCTATATGAGTAGCACACAACCATGCAAAGAGTTTGTCCATAGAAGGTTGGATGATGGTGTGAGCTTCTGTCAAAGTAGGCATGTTGACTAGATTTGCAGGAATAGTTATTTTCTTGCCTGCAAAACCATCAAGAACAAGTGGGTTGGAGGATGATCTAACCAAGGGAAAGAGTGGTCCTTGGTATTTCTTAGTATTTTTAACAATATGGTTCAAATTAATTTTTAAAAATGCACAAGGGTTCAGAGAAGGAGGCATTCAAAAAGGTGATGTTGGAACAGATTTTAGACTTAGCCAAATTTGGCAGATTTAGGGTTTTGGGCTTGAATGTGGGTGGTGATTATTTTGATGGGTTGCAAGGTACCAAAGCATCATCAAGAGGATTATGTTGAAGTGTAGATTGAGTAAAAAGGATCCTTGCTTGATACTGGTCTTCTTTGACTTGGAAGTTTCTAGAATTAAATCACTTCAGAGCTGATCTGGTTAAAGGTTTTAGAGGATCACCTAGTAGCTAAGGATTAGATCCAGCTTTGTAGTCGTGCTTAGGATTTGGGGCATTCCAAGTATGTTTATTCTAGTGATGGGCTCCTATGGTGGCTCTCTTAGCTCCTTAAGCAAACAAGTCAAACAGCAGATCAAAGCAAATCATGAGACAACAGATCAAGGCACTTCATCTTAGCAGATCAAGGAAACTCATCTTACAAACAAAGCAAACCTACTACTGGGGTTACCATCAAGCCTGGCTTGAGGGAAGGTTGGGTATTTTGAAAAGGTTGCAGTTTGAATAAGATGAGAGTCCTTGGTATCTCTACCAAGAGTAGAATTCAAAAGCTTTAAAAAGAGGTTTTAGGAAACCTAGAGATAAGAATAGTTGAAGGTTCTATCTATAAAACATAAGGAGATTCTAATAGGTTGCTCTCCATAGTTTTAGGGAAATAAAATCTACTAAAAAGGGTGGAGGTTGTAAAGGTATCTTGGCTAAGGTTTTGAAATGCCAGAACATTTGAGAATATGGAAATTAAGCCAAGACAGTTTTGGGAAGTAGCTTTTGCCAACTGGTGTTGAGGTAAGGAGTATATCTTCTAATACACCATCATAAGCATATACATAGTCAAACAACAAGAAAACACTTCAGCATTAATACAAGAAAAGTTTTTGTTTCCCCTGATTTTTGCATTCTGGACAACTAATCAGGGTTGCTGAAATTGGGATGTTACAGACCTTTCCCCCTTAAAAGAATCTCGTCCCAAGATTCGGGAGAATAAGGTTATGGGATTTTGTGTTGGAGTTAGTGCTATGAGTTTCTTGCGTACTAACTTGTCAACTTTGTATTTGAACAGGGTTGCTGTGACGGTGAGGTTGAACTTCAATCTTCTTGGATGCATGAGTGTTGAGCGAGCTTCAATCGGGATTGTGAGGAGTGATCTTCCTTCTGTAAGGATTTACAGCGTCTCTCTTAAGGGATTATCGTATCCTAGTTTACGTCTTTGGCTCTAACTGTTGGATTGCTTCTAGCAGAGGGTTATCCTATTTTGTGGGAAAGACGCAGTCTTTCCCCCTTAGGGTTAAACTAGGGTGGCTCGGAGTTAACGCAATCCTTCCTTCTTGGAGTCGTCAGATGATGTTAGGTGGATATCGCTATCTTTTGCCCGGAGTTGAAACCTTCCGATGACGTCCGCGAAGGTAGGTCCTACGGGGCTTATATACTACGATTATTCATACTTAGTCTGTTGGAGCCGTTGGAGTCTCACGTCCTCTAAGCGATTGGAACTGAGCGGTTAGCGATCCTATGGTCCTTCGGATGGGTTTTCAGCTGACATAGTGAAGGGATTTTTTAGAATCTTCAGTTCGTTTCTCCTCTGATGAACCACAAGTTTCTACTTGGCGAAAAGACGTCGGATCTGGGGATCTTTCTGAAGTATCTTCCGGTAGACAGTCTTCTGGAGTTTGAGTGGAAAGAGGCAGTATTTCCACCTTAGAGCTTCACTAAGGTGCTTCGGAAGTGGTGCAGATCTTCTGTCTTGAAGGGCTGGCGTGATGCTGTCGATGTTTATATCTCCTTGGGTCTTGGGTTGAGATCTCCGAGAGACGTTCTATTGCGTGGACGAGGTTAGGGTGGTTTCCTAACGAAGTCTTAGTAGTTAACTCTAGGTAGGTTAGTGTTTAACGACATTTATTATTAGCCTTCAATTAGGTTAGAGGTATCCATCTTCAGAGAGGTTATCCCGACTCGAACTATTGACGTTGCTTCCGCTCGATGGCGAAGTAGACTCGGTTTCTAGATGCATCCTTGTCTTCAAGGTTCTGAAGTATTCTGGCCCTTTGGTACAAAACTTCCCATTGGTTTGAGTCGGGTTGACTAGAATAGCAAGTCCTTTAGGGGCCATCAGAAGTACCCATATACCAAAGGTTAGTGGAGTCAGGTCTTCACTTCTTGTCTTAGTTAGCAATCTTGTGGTTTCTCGTGAGTAGTGGGGAGCCTTCGGTGATAGTCTTTTGGTTTCCGCAGGGCTCTTGCTCTTGTCGACAAGGGATTGATGGTATCTAGTGTTGGTGACGAGTCTTGAGAGTAGAATTTGAGGAGGTAGGCCATCCTGTTGGGGAGTAGTATTCGAGTGATACTTACTTGACAAGGTCGGACTTCTGGTTCTAGCGATGCTTTGCCTCTCATAAACTCCTGATATTAGTCTGGGTTTTCGTTAGCGGCAACAACTAGGGGTGCCTGAGTTACCAGGTGTGTTATTGCTCCTCGAGTCACATGTTACGGAGGTCAAAACACATCAGAACACACATACAAGGTGAACAGAGCGAGGGTGTCGCAATGTCCTTGGCAAACATCACACACATCAAGCAACACATGATGCACTTCGGTAAGAAAACATGGCCAACTAGGGGGACCAAGGGGTTAACTACTCACGATATAAGGGAATCCTATCTTAGTACTAGTTATCCTGGATGTCATTATTCTTAAGGCATGAGTCACTATCTTGCGTATGAAGCCTTCGCCGAGTCATTGGACGCTTCTCAATAGTGTAGTATTTGATTTCTTCTGATTAGGAGGATTCCGCTGGTAGGGTGATCTTATAGTCTCCTTGTGTTTGCTGGTAGTTGCTTCTCCTCATCTCGTCCTCAACGTCTTCACCTGGTTCTAGGTCCTAGTTATTAGAAATCCGTAGGTTTTGAAATTTGGACGAGGGATAGGGGAAACCATGTTTCCAAATCCTTTAAACTAGAATGAGGTAAGAAGTAGAATCTTTCGAAATGTTTTGTGGAATTAGTTTTCGAAAGTCGGTGTTTCCAAAATAGTTTTCCTGCCTAATGACCATGCTAACTAAGGTTCTCCTATAGACGGGATGGCTCTGATACCAAGTCTGTGGGTCCCCCGGATTAATCCTCCGAGAATCCCTGTTATGCATACAACCACGATCCCGTGATCAGTTAGTCGTGGCACATAACCGACAAGAATCAAAGTAAATATCCAATACATAACGAATACATGTCAGACCTTATTTGCCATTATGGCTACATTGATCAACATCAGCGGGACTTGATTAAGCGTAGAGCCCGAGCCATGCCTTAACCTACATGCAACTGACTGGGAGAACGTCCTAGCTGTTGGGGATCCGTGCGGAAAACAAAAAATTCCTACGACGCTACCCCAGAAACTTAGCCTAGGATCTATCTATGTAGTAATGCGGTAACGGCCAGACATATAGAATACATACCCTTGTAGACCGTACGCGGTTAACGTTCCGCGGGGAACATGGTTGATGTAGTCGTACTCGAAGGCGACCTCAAGGTCGCGAAGCTCCTTGCAGGTCACCCCTTGCTCCTTCTTGATCTTCATCATCTTCATCGTGCAACAGCTCCGGCTCACGACATTTAAGCGCCCCAAGTTTTGCACCTCGTGTCTTCATACACATCCGGTGCACGATGAGACCTCTGGCTCCCCGATCCCGCCGGGAGTGCGGAAGTTAATATCCGGCTAGGAATCCCTGCAGCGCAACGGCGTACTGCAGGAGTGTCTTGATCGCACATCCTAGACTTGGAGCCATGGTCACGAGGTATAGAGAGAGGGAGGGAGAAAGTCAACCAAAGGACTTCTCAAGTTGTGTATTTGGTGTCCTTAATCCCACCCATGGGCACCCATTTATATAGGCGGAGGGGGTATGCCCTCCCCATTGGGTTAGCCATGTGGGACTAATACCAAAGGAAAAACTCAGGAAAAATTCGTCTTGGCCGAATGGGCCGAATCTACGCAGCCCAAACAGCTAACAGGCTATCAACTGCCCACAGCAACAGTGAGCAGCAGCTAACAGCAGAGCGCCTGGCTGAGTGGGCCTTGCGCGGCCCACTCCGCGCCCGCTGGCTACCCGCGGCGGCGGCCTGGTGAGGCAGCCCGGGTGGGCCGGCTGCTCCCCGCGGCCTAGCTTGCCAGCCTGCGAGGTGGAGCCTGGGTGGGCCGGCACCCGCGCCGGCACAGCAAGCCAGCCAGGCGGCCTGGCTCCCCCGCGCGCCCGCATGGGCCGGGGTCGAGCCAGCCAGCCCAGCGGCTGCTGCTGCTCTGCCTTCTCTTTTTTCTTTTTCCTTTTTCTGCAATTTTATTTCTAGACTATTTCCCTATGGGATTTGGCCTAATATAAAAGTTGACTTTATAAATCTTAATCTAAATATTATTTATAATATATTAATTCATAATTAACATATAATAAATATATACTTAAATTCCCATTTATCTAAAAACACTTTTTGGGGCTTTTCCTTTATTCTTTCTCCGAACAACTTCGGATCTCTCCGCGGAGCGATTCCGGATTTCTCTGTTTCTCTACTGTGATTCCGTCTTACGAATGATCGCTCTCATCGTACCCTTAAGTGTATCCTCTCACAGATCGGGAATGCTCCAGACATGATCTGTATCAATGATCAACAGAGGGACCAGGGATGTCCATGTGACCCCTATGCATTCCTGATGACAATGTCGTTTGAACCGTCTAAATGTAGCATCCTCTTCCTTTTGTTTCTCGATAAAACTTGTCCGAGATCCGAACACTGGTATCGCATACCTTGTTCAATCTTGTTCACAACAAGTTATGTTTACTTGTTACCGTGATATTACATCCCCGTGACCTAGTCACATGTTGCAACATTTATAGATGTAATCTCACCAAGTCGGCCGTATGTATCTTTACCCGTCATGTGGGTGAACAAATCCCGGTCTTGCAGTCACATGTCATCTACTGTTCCTTCGGAATATCCAATGTACACCTTTATGGCCACCGCATTACCAGATGATGTTTGATGCAGTCAAAGCATCCTAGGGAAACAATGAGTAATATGAGCTCACGGTCTAAGGAGAAGGAGTCTAGGTATAGCTGTTGCAACAATGAACTATATGACTTGATCGTGTTGCAATCCTTCGAGGAATGTCCAACCACATCATTCTCCAATGATATGATCTCGTTGTCAGTCGGCATAAATGCCCATGATCTTGAAACCCAGATCATCTTCGTGACCAACGAACTAGTATGAATAGAGGCTACTAGGGACTTTGTTGTTTCATACCACACCTGTACCAATGTTTCTACTTGGCACAGTTCTAGCACACAATATGAAACTATTATAAACTAATTGAGATATGACAATAAAAACGTATTTCTTATTTTCCTCTAGGGCATATCTCCTTCAGTCTCCCACTTGCACTAGAGTACAAATAAACTAGCTCGCATTTTACTCATATAAACCATATACCATATGCGTTTACAGATCATGCATGCTCATGGGAAACGTCATGTCCATGTTCTGTTTTACCAGATCATTATGTCTTTTGCAAATCGTTAATGTCTTCCTAATTTTGACATTCACTCCATTATCTTATAATGGGTCGAAGTATTTGTTTGGCAACAAAGTGAGACTTTTGTTTCTAGTGTTTATGATGACGGTCGTTTTTCACTGTTGTCATCTAAACTTCGAAACACACTTTGATATCCTTTGTGTATATACTATAGTCATGGCAGCAGAATGAGGCCGGATTCCAGGAGCTTACAGTGACGTTAGATCAACCTCGAGGGCTTTCTCATGGGCACTGGGCCCTTGGACACATCATTCTACGTTAAAAGCGAACTAGCCCCACCATAACATTATACAGCACATCAGATGTAGCCTTTATACTTCTATATCTATGTAGATCCTAGTGCATGAAATACATCTATGCCACTTACATTGCTTCTTGCTACTTAAGTACAAACTTAATTCTGGTTCAGTGATCAACTCAGGAATCACTTAAAGACATGCTCTTACAGTTAAGACTTTGTCCCACCAACCAGAACCTTGGGTCACATTATGTCGAGTATACAACATGGTTTTATGGAAGAACCTATGACTGAGGCATAGGAGATGCAATGCATCTCTTTCTTTCAACCATAGTTGCAACAGTAAATGCTTCATATAGTAAGAACTTCTTTCTTACCTTATTCCATTCTGAGCTACTTCAGAATCTTGTCTTAGGACATTCTGAACATCTTTCAGAATCAAGTCTAGGAAGCATTCGACATTCAGTGCTTATTAAACTCATCAATCTATCCTAATAGATCTAATTATTTAATAGCTTCAACTTCATCCTTATTTATCTAACTTAAACGTTATTAACACCGATCACATCACTCACATATGTCGTCCACATATTACAGAATGTTTTCACGCTCCCACTCAAATGTGACATTCATATTTGAGATCTAGGGATTTCACTTAGCTCCCACTCAAAATATGTCAGTTACATATTATGAATTAGCCAAGATGATTTGCTCCCACTCAAATCCAGGTCCTCTCGATAATCTTGGATATTCCAAAATTCCTTGATCACCATCAGATCGAGAATTCCACTAACGAGATTTCAATGACCATTGATTTCTCGTACTTAGGTCCATCACGCTTCTTTGTATTTCGTAGGTATGTCTTGTTCAAAACATGACAAGTGAATCATCAATATAATTCCACAAACTTGTAGAATATATAATTGAATCCTACTTTCTTTAGTAAAAGTATTCTCTGAAACTTTATGATCACTATCATTAGTTTCACCTCTATTTTTAGAGTTTGGATTCACAAAACAAATTCCGTTGTGCCACTCAACAATTCAGAGGCAAGGTCAAATACCTTGTTTTGATCTTTTACTTTCTTCCACCTGTATCTTCACCAAGACGTATCAATCTAGGACAACAACAAATTTGCCTCTTTGTGGAAGATGCATTCATAGCTTCCTAAGAATGCTCTACAAAGACTTGTTTATTCGCCACGACTTCGACTTGTCGAAATCTACAGAAACTCGAACGTGCCATAACACTTATGGTGTTGTTTCCACAAATCTTTTAGATGTTCCTTTGTATTTCAAATGAGTGTTTGGTTATTTCGATCTCTAACTCTAAACGACAACTATAACCCCGATAAGAGATAATATGTATCTAATACAAAATGATTATGATGCTTAGACACTTCAACAAAGTTTGAATTCATCTAATTATCATAATTTGTGAAACATCTTTCACAAGATCCTTTCATGCTAAACTTAACTTGAATACTTTAGTCAGGTCGATCAAATCGAAGAGACTTGTTAATTAAGTTAATTCAATATCCCATTTAGTCATGAACTCATTTGAACAATTCAAATAATTTTAAACTTCATGTTTCATTAAGTAAATACACTTATTCACTTAAGTCCATAATAAATGATTTCCACTACTTGTTGAAAATATGATACATCAATATGTATAAGATTTAACATTTCTTCGCATATCATTGTTTTACCAGAATGCGGAGTTTTAGTCATTCTGCCCAAGAGGCATGGTTTTGCAAAGTCTCTAGATTAAGTATCTAGGACCCGATCTTTCATAAAGAACCTGCAATAACCAAAATGACTTAAACTGTAGTGTCTTTTCATTATTAAGCTTTGGATATCTTTTAGCATTCTAATATTTTATAAATGTTTAAACTATTATCATTAACATAGTGATGAGAATAACTTATTTGTAATCGTAATGTGACCCTAACGGTATTGTTCATAAGAATAGTACAAACTGGTTTGTAACTTTTCATATGAATAATCGTCTTGCCAAAACCAAGACACACAAACAAGGATTACAAATCTATATTCAAGTCCACTAATCCAAATGACAAACTTTGAGGAAAGAGGTGATGTCGGCCATCAACTATTTTGCTTGCCATGATCAAGTCATGTTGCCTCAAAAACCAGCAATTCTCAAGCAGATCATCCTGTTTTCACAAAACGGGAGAAGTATCAAATACTTTGCAAACTGCAATGAGTTCTGCAAGAACCACATTTATAATTTGTATATCTTACATATACCTTTTCATCCATGACCTCCATTTGCAATCAAGCCCTTCTAAGAGTTCTCAACTCTAATGCAAGATCGCTAAGTGTTTTTGCAAACAATCCGTAGTCATCGAATTATCTCCTAATGGTTATTGTATCAAGAAGAGAATATCACCTTTTACGAGGATGTCCCTCAGGCGTGGGTATTAATCTATGAAGTTGGACCCTTTTGCTAAGTTCCATATTAAGCAATATATTCCCATGGCCGCAAAGGACCTCAATGGGATAGGCTAAGGTCTACTAAGATATTTGCAAACAGACATCTAGTCTAAGTTTATAATAAGAGATCAATTTATAATTGGTCTCCACTAAAACGGTCATCCCCTGGACGATTTTAGTGATCGCATGATACCTATCCTCTGCACCTCCCCCGATCATCACGGCCATCAGTGCAGTATCAAAAGTAGACATTCCCTAATGTCAATCACATCATCCATGTGACTCATGCTCGATCTTTCGATCTCTTGTCTTCCGAGGCCACGCTTCTCTAGCGTGCTAGGCTCGCCAAATCTAACTTGTGTGTATTCGCTGTGCAACATGCCTTACACCCACTATATGCGAACGTAGATATATCTGACCCCTAATCATCACGGCCGGCCTCATACCGAAGAACTTTCTTGGTGGTGCACACACAAGGGGAACACAGAACATTGGAATTAAATAGGGATTATCTTATTTGCTACCGTTGAGTATCTAAATACTAGCACACAATAAGATGGAAAAACTGGTATCAACATCATATGTATAATGTGATATGATATGGTCTTTCTTGTCGCGTCTTGATCTCCATCGAGCGCTCCGGCATGACCTCCATCGTGCCCTTGGTTTGACGCCAAGTCCACGACGCCTCCACGAGGTCGTCCATCAGAACGATGACTCTTACTATACTACTTAGCAACAAAAAAGTAAATTACTTTACCTTTGTAACGACCAATGCCATATCATAATCACATGCCCCCTATAAAATAAAGTTAGACGCCTCGACTTTATCCATTGCAAGTTTTACGTGGTTGTTAGGGCTTTCGCACTAGAACCATTTCTAAACTATGAACTTTACAACCATAACATGGATCCGACAGTTGTCTCTATTACACCCCTTTTGGGGCCCTCCGTTGTAAATGCTATATCCACTATTGAATGAGAGACAGACACCCGCTAGCCACTTATACGGTACAAGCCGTATGTTGAGCGTGGAACCAGTCTCGCGTACGAATACGCGTAAGGTCGGTCTGAGCGGCTTCATCAAACAATACCGCGATATAAACAAGTACACATTAGAGGGTAACAACTAACGGATCAATGCCTGCACAATACTTGTGCGTACTGGCCGTACAACACTCCTACGCATAGATCGGCTCTGATACCACTGTTGGGGATCGGTGCGGAAAACAAAAATTTTCCTACGACGGTACCCCAGAAACTTAGCGTAGGATCTATCTATGTAGTAATGCGATAATGGCCAGAGCGTATAGAATACATACCCTTGTAGACCGTACGTGGTTAACGTTCCGCTAGGAACGTAGTTGATGTAGTCGTACTCGAAGCCGACCTCAAGGTCACGAAGCTCCTCCCAGGTCACCCCTTTCTCCTTCTTGATCTTCATCATCTTCATCGTGCAACAGCTCCGGCTCACGACATTTAAGTGCCCCAAGTGTTGCGCCTCGTGTCTTCGTACACATCAGGTGCACGATGAGACCTCCGGCTCCCCGATCCCGCCGGGAGTGCGGAATTTCATATCTGGCTAGGAATCCCTGCAGCGCAACGGCGTACTGCAGGAGTGTCTTGATCGCACAGCCCAGACTTGGGGCCATGGTCACGAGGTATAGAGAGAGGGAGGGAGAAAGTCAACCAAAGGACTTCTCAAGTTGTGTATTTAGTGTCCTTAATCCCGCCCATGGGCACGCCTTTATATAGGCGGAGGGGGTGTGCCCTCCCCATTGGGTTAGTCATGTGGGACTAATACTAAAGGAAAAACTCAGTAAAAATTCGTCCTGGATGAATGGGCCGAATCTGGGCAGCCCAAACAACCAACAGGCTATCAACCGCCCACAGCAATAGTGAGCAGCAGCTAACAGCAGAGCGCCTGGCCGGGTGGGCCTTGCGCAGCCCACTCCGCTCCCGCTGGCTACCCGCGACGGCGGCCTGGTGAGGTAGCCCGGGTGGGCCGGCTGCTCCCCGCGGCCCAGCTCGCTAGCCTGCGAGGCAGAGCTCGGGTGGGCCGGCGCCCGCGGCGGCCCAGCAAGCCAGCCTGGCGGCCTGGCCACCCCGCGCGCCCGCATGGGCCGGGGTCAAGCCGGCCAGCCTAGCGGCTGCTGCTGCTCTGGCTTTTCTTTTTTCTTATCCCTTTTTCCTTTTTTCTGCAATTTTATTTCTAGACTATTTACCTCTAGGATTTGGCCTAATATAAAAGTTGACTTTATAAATCTTAATATAAATATTATTTATAATATATTAATTCATAATTAACAATAAATATATATTTAAATTCCCATTTATCTAAAAACACTTTTCGGGGCTTTTCCTTTATTCTTTCGCCGAACAACTTCGGATCTCTCCACGGAACGATTCCGGCTTTCTCTGTTTCTCTACTGTGATTCCGTCTTACGAATGATCACTCTCATCGTACCCTTAAGTGTATCCTCTCATGGATCGAGAATGCTCTAGACATGATCTGTATCAATGATCAACAGAGGGACCAGGGATGTCCATGTGACCCCTATGCATTCCTGATGACAATGTCGTTTGAACCGTCTAAATGTAGCATCCTCTTCCTTTTGTTTCTCGATACAACTTGTCCGAGATCCGATCACTGGTATCCCATACCTTGTTCAATCTCGTTCACAACAAGTTATGTTTACTTGTTATCGTGATATTACATCCCCGTGACCTAGTCACATGTTGCAACATTTATAGATGTAATCTCACCAAGTCGGCCGTATGTATCTTTACCCGTCATGTGGGTGAACAAATCCCGGTCTTGCAGTCACATGTCATCTACTGTTCCTTCGGAATACCCAACGTACACCTTTATGGCCACCGCATTACCAGATGACGTTTGATGCAGTCAAAGCATCCTAGAGAAATAATGAGTAATATGAGCTCACGGTCTAAGGAGAAGGAGTCTAGGTATAGCTGTTGCAACAATGAACTATATGACTTGATCGTGTTGCAATCCTTCGAGGAATGTCCAACCACATCATTCTCCAATGATATGATCTCGTTGTCAGTCGACATAAATGCCCATGATCTTGAAACCCAGATCATCTTCATGACCAACGAACTAGTATGAATAGAGGCTACTAGGGACTTTGTTGTTTCATACCACACCTTTACCAATGTTTCTAGTTGGCACAATTCTAGCACAATATGAAACTATTATAAACTAATTGAGATATGACAATAAAAACCTATTTCTTATTTTCCTCTAGGGCATATCTCCTTCACTAGCTCGCATAGTCGTCCACTTCACCTTCTTCTCGATACCTGACCAGGTTAATAGCCAGGGACAATGCCAGTGACTACTTTGAATGTACTCACAAACCACCTTAATAGAATATTAAAACAAGAAGATATGCAATATGGCTGTGTAGTAGGAGGGCTCCAGGCGGGGTTCTTTTCTAAAATAGTTTCTCTTGTAGATATGGCATCTCCATATCTTTGTTAAAAACTTTTGTAAAGCCTTTTTGGGAACCTTTTGAAAAGTTTTGTAAACACTAGGATTGGGTTACCCATTTGTTCCCATCCTCAGGTCATCCCACGACCAACTCCTTTCTCCTCCTTCCAACCATCCCATGGTCAAAACCTTTCTCCTTTACGACCATCCCATGGTCAAAACATTTCCAAAGCCATTTCTTTTTGGAAATCCTTTTTGAAAACAAAACCAGCACCGCTCTACAGCAACCTTCCCAACCGTCCATGACCGTCGGACATGGCTATTCGAATAGATTTACACTATGTAGAGGTTGCACACTTTACCCACACCATCCGGGTACACTACCCTGATCTACACCGATCATGGGTCGAGTAATCGATCAAGACTCTCCAAATGCCCACTCCAATATAAGTGCCTACCCTATGAGTGTTGTTCCCCTCAAAACCGGGACATCGGGTACCGAGGACCAACCGGAGTGCATTTTACACTTCACACAGTGGGCACTTTCAATGAGGGGCTCATAGTAATGCCTGGCTGCCCACAGACACTTCATTCCTTTTCCAGGTCGATGTCCCACATGGACCTTTACAGGAGAAGGCCCAGACTCCGGGGATTGTGACCCCCTGTAGTAGTTGTGAGGCAGCTTATACCAGACTAGACAAACATCAAATCCAGCCTTGTCCCATTCTAGAGTAATGTGGTTGCACATGTTAATTGTTCTAGCAAAACTGCAAAGAACCGGGTGTGTTTTCGTAAACCTTTTTCCTCCATCTTTCCATCAACATTTTGTAAAACAAAACCTTTTTCTTTCTCAACATCTCTTGGGAGGTCCCACCTCACCAAGGTTTTATCTTAAAACTTTTGGTAAAACTTTTTCCGGGGTCTTCCCATCCTATAGCTTTGGTTTGGCTAAAACAGGGTCTCCAAAAGGGGTATGTTGTATTACACCATCTACCATACTAGGGACAAGTAGGTGTCGTCAAGGGTGTTGTACTTAGTAGTACCAAAGTGTAATAGTTCGGATGAGCCAAACCACTACCATATATACATCAACATATAGTAAACAATACAGTTTTGATAAACAGTAGATAAAACATGCATGAGTAAAACAGTAGGACAAGGCTTATGAGTAAGAAGGTGGCTTGCCTGATGATCAGCAATATGGCAATATGTCCCTGGACTTCTCCTTAGAAAACCAAGAATACCAAATATAATAACCAACTTCTTCTGGTCTCCGATATAATCGCATCTATCGTCGATATGGATCACATGCAAGCAAACAAATGACACAATCAACACCAGGCATACAAACATCAATTCATACAGCAAGTGATGACCCACAAGTATAGGGGGTGTATCGCAGTATTTTCGAGGGAAGTGAACCCAATTTATTGATTCGACACAAGGGGAGCCAAAGAATATTTATAAGCCTTAACAACCGAGTTGTCAATTCAGCTGCACCTGGAAACAATCTTGCTCACAGTAGTTTATCAGTAGCAACAGTTTTGTAGTAGGAATAGTAAAGTAACAGCGGTAGTAAAGTAAAGACATCAGTAACAAAACCAGTAAACAGTGGGATTCGAGTGCGGTAGGCATAGGGATGGATGGACGGACGTTGCATGGACACGACAATTCATATAGCAATCAGAACATAGGGCAATTGAAGATAAATAAGATAAAGCATCCAAGTACTAGATAATCCTAGGCATGTGTTCCATATATAGTCATACGTGCTCGCAATGAGAACTTGCACAACATCTTTTGTCCTGCCAGCCCGTTTGCAGCGGGGCCTCGAGGGAACTACTGGCAATTAAGGTGCTCCGTTTAATAGAGCACCGGAGCAAAGCATTAACTCTCCGTGAACACATGTGATCCTTACATTAAAGCCATTCCCTCCGGTTATCCTGATTTCTGTTACGTTGGGGCCTTTGGTTCCGGACAACAAAGTGTGTATACAACTTGAAGATAAGACCATAAACAATACTATCATAATGAATCAATAACATGTTCAGATCTGAAATCATGGCACTCGGGCCCTAGTGACAAGCATTAAGCATAACAAGTCGCAACAAAGTCATAAAGCACTAATAAAAGATACTAGGCACCATGCCCTAACAATCTGATGCCATTACATGAACGATCTCATCCAATCCCTACCATCCCCGTAGCCTACAGCGAGGGATTACTCACTCATAGATGGGGGAAACATGGATGGTCGATGGAGAAGCGATGGTGATGATGATAGAGATGATCTCCTCTAATTCCCCGTCCCGGCAGGGTGCTATAATGGAGTTTCTGGTGCTGTTTCGTGGAATCTAGTGGTGGCGGCGGAGCGGAACTCCTTCTTGAAAAAACGTCGAACCCCCCGAAGTTTTTAGGTCAGAAGGCTCCTTATAGGCAAAGAGAGAGGCCGAGGGGGTGCCTGGGGGGCCCACACCACCCCCTGGCGTGGCCTGGCCTGGACCGCGCCAGAAGGTGGTGTGGCCACCCCTGGCTCTTCTCCGTCTCGTATTCTAGCTTCTGGAGTCTTCGGGTGAAATAGGATTTTTGGCATATTTTCCCGGATTTTTCCTGATAGTTGGTTTTCTGCACAAAAAGTAGACACCAAGGCAATTCTGTTGAAAACAACGTCAGTCCGCATTAGTTGCATCCAAATCACACAAGTTTAGAGGAGAAACAATAGCAAAAGTGTTTGGGAAAGTAGATACGTTTTGGACGTATCAACTCCCCCCAAGCTTAGCTTATTGCTTGTCCTCAAGCAATTCAGTTGAAAATTGAGTGCGATAAAAGAACTTTCACGAACACATTTGCATCATATAATGTATATATTCTCAGCAATGTGATCAACTACTTAGAGAGTTCATAATAAAGAGTATGCAACTAAGTTTACCTAATAGGCATTGCAAGCTATGAAGAGATTCCAACTCAAAAATAATAAGTAGCATGAGACACAAACATAAGCAACATTACAATGCTCATAGAAAGGTATGATAGAGTGGTATCTCGCTTGCCTTTGATTATGAATGTCACGGCACCTCTAAAGTTCAAGTGATGACTAGAAGTAAATATATCAAGGATACAAGCATCAAAGTCATAACACAAATAATCAAGTAATGGAACAAACACAAAGAATGTCAACTATGCTCTCAAGAAGGTTCTCAAAGAATATGTGGAGACTCAACAAGAAAAGGTTTTAAATAATTTGAAGGGCTTCCAAATGCTGAAAGTATGGTACTCATTAGCTTTGAGCTCTCATTGCCCCTATCATAAGCATCTTTAATGTGGTTAAGGTGAAAGTGACACAACTAAGAGGATATGCTTGACAAGTTATAAATCGAAGTCTCGTGATCTTACTTACGAAGACCGATCCTCATGCTACTCAACTTCAGTCACAAGTAAGCTCTTGTCATTGTAAGTATATACATATCATAGAGAACCGCCAACGGGGTACCCCTTGCACATGACATGGGAGATGTCCCATAATCAAAATAATAAGGCAAGCAGACAATGAGCATCTCGGCGATCTTTTTATTTACTATGTGCATAGATTTTTATTGACGATGCTTCATAGAATGCTCATTATGGTTATGCTGCAAGTTTCCACCATGATTAGGCATGGCTTAGGCTAGCGGCCCAGGCGTTTCTCTAACATACATACAAACTCCATGATCTTACAAGTTCCACTTTTATTTCACACCGCCAGGATCCATAAGCAAAAGAACATGATATCAACTAGGTACAAAGTACCAATGAAGTGTTGAAAGAGGTCCCCATGATACATGGTTCTGCTAACTTCAACTCATAAAGCGCAAGCATATACGCAACAAAGAAGGACGCAATGGTTCAGGTTTATTAAGTGTAAGAAAATAAAGTGTTCCATCAGGTTCGTGGGAGCTTTACTAACTAACTTTCTCATAACAAGCAAACATTTTCTTCGGAAGAAAACAAGGCATAATGAATATGCACGGAAGTAGCAAATGATGCTAATGGGTAGGTATGGTGGACACTTTGGAAATACTTGGTTTAGGGAGTTGGGAACTTGAGTAAAACATACTCAGTAAAAGTGAAGGCTAGCAATAGTAAGGGAGCGACAAACGAGAGAGCAATAGCTGTCATTATCATGCTTGCAACAAAACATGACTACTCATGGCATGAAAGTGATTCAAGATCCTCAAGGCAAAATAATTCATCGAGACTCAACTGATTATTACAGTCATGTGCATGCGTGAGCATGTGCCAAGTCAATTCAAATGAAACATTTAGAGGAGGATACCACAGTGTCATACCAATTTATGAAAAGAGCAATGCAAGCAAACATTCATAAGACATGCTACAAACTATTAGTGAGCTGGAGCTAATCATAAGAAAGCAAGAACCACTAAGCATCCAAAGATAACATACACCCTACATGAACGGACTAAGCATGCCCACAATGATGAGTATATGTACAAAAATGAAAACAAATAGAGTTCGTTACCAGCTTACCATGCCTCAAGTTGTCATTAATCCTCATTATTGCTCTTCACTTGTGTGGCTTGAATAATAATATGAAACCAATATTCCACTGAGGACTACTGAACCCTGTAGCAATCTCACAATACCAAAGAAGAATGGCAAATATTTTTGGTGTTTTCGATTTTTAAACAAGAACCGAAGGAAAAACAAACAAAGCAAAATCTTTTTGGGTTTTTCAAATAGTTCAAACAAAGCAAAAAGGGAAAAACAAACCAAGGCAAAAAGAAAAAGCAAACCAAAGAGAAACAACAGAAATATTTTTGGTCTTTTTGTGTTTTAGAAGGCAAAAGCAAAAAAAAACGAACACTAAAAAGAGAATGAAAACATGAATATACAAAGTACCGACGCAACATGATATGGAGATGAGTGCGGTGTCGGCGTACCTCCCCCCAATCTTAGGATTTTGGCCTAAGTGGGTATCAATCCCAAGCCGGCCAGGATGAAGTGTCACCGTGGTACGACGAGGAGGTACCCTCATCCTGGTGCGAGCTCGAGTATGTCCCTCCGTAATGCGCGGAGTAATCATAGGAGGGCACATCCTCCTGGTGCTGCTCGTGGAAACCCATCAAGCGAAGCTGCTCGTCCACCTCCTCCTTGGAGCGTGACCATGGTCTCCTGTGAACACTAAACAAAGCAGGCTGTGGCAAAAGGATCTCCCTTTCATCCCCGTCAATGAAAAGCATCCTATATACTAGACTGTTCAAATCAGAAGTAGAAGTGACAAAGTGATGAGCTTTCATAGCAACAAGGTCAAGCCTCTGTGGTGCCAGCATAACATCATAGGGATCCACTGAAAGATCTAATGCATTGACTATACGCGAGGCAATGATGCTCCCATAGATAGGCCCCCTAGCAGCTAGGCAGCGAGCAATAAGCAAGCCAAGATTGTACGAAGCATCATTGTTAAGCGCAATAGCAAGGAATGCTAAATGATAGTTGGAGATATTACTTGTGTTCTTCCTACCAAGTACACTAGTAGCAAGATAATATGCGAAGTATCTAAGAGCAGAGAGTTGGATATTTCTTATCTTTCCGCGCTGCGCCACGCGATCATTATCATTAGTCACCCCTCGGTAAAGCTCCAACAAATCAGCGGGTCGCCCTTGAATTTTCTTCACGGTCCCTGTCATGCGTACACCTACAATACTGCAAAATCTCTCCAAAGGCATGGTGAAGGGCAGATCATAGGTTTTAAAAGAGACAGTCGACTGATAGGATGTGTTAGTAAACGTGAAGCTCTCAACAAAAGTTTTGGTGAGCGTAGCGTATTGTGCACTCTCGTCTTGCATATATGGGGTCAAACCAACCCTCTCAATCAAAAGCAAGAAATCATCAAGAATACCTGTAGCTTGTAAGAAAGTAAAACAAGGAAAAGAGGATGGGTGAGCATCCCCATCATCCCTTTCACTACCAATACGAGTTGTAATGAGATCTTCGTTGTATGATGGCCTAGCTTGAGAGGTTGTTCTTGAGGGCCTCGACCTCCTAGGTGCATCACTCTCAAATATCTCTCCAAAAGTATGGTTGTTCATGCTTGGTATTCTGAAATTTAAACACCTATTAAACAAGTGATTGCAAAGTAAATATAATGAAGGATTCTACTCATAGGGACTTGCAAGAGGCCTAAACATGCATCAAAACTATATCTCTAAGCATCAAACAAGCTTACAAGCTCTCATAACCAGTCACCTACAGCAGCAAAATACTCAAGATATAATCCACTAAACACAAATCTACTTGGACAAGGGGAGGAGTCACATACCAGGGAACAAATGCTCCAAATTTCAGCAAGAAAGATGGGCTGAGCAAGGAGATCGAAAAAAATCGAAAGTAAGCATAGCAAGAACGCGATTTTGAGAAATGAACTGAAGCTTACTCGGGAGAGAGAAGAAAGTGGCAGGTGAGAGAGTTAGTGGGGGGCCAGGGGTGGCCCACACAAGGGCATGGCGCCACCCAAGGCTGGCCGCGCCACCATGTAGTGTGCCTGCCTGGTGGGCCCCCTGGGTACCTCCCAGATACTCCTCTGCCCCTTTTTTCACGTAAAAATTTAATATGAATTTTCTGGAATTTTTCGAGACACTTTAATTTTGGGCATTTTTCAGAAATAGAAGAATGGTTTTTCTGACAAACAGATTTTTTTCTTTTGGAAACATGATGCAAGGACAAAACAAGGCTAGAACTACAAAAATTCTAAGACACTCTAACATGCAAGCAACTAACAACCAAAAGAAAGCTAAACGAAAGAAAAAACTAAAATGCAAAGGATAGAAATAAACGGAGATAATCATAATGGAAACATTGTTTTGTTCAATGGAATCCTTTTGTTAACAAGGTTGATCAAGTCTTGCTACCAAAACAATTGCATATGAGACAAAACTTTGTATTCCACTGATGATTATGTTACCTTAACCGTGATAGGAATGGTCCCAATCATAATAGTTTCAAATTTTTCTCTTGGTATGGGACAATATATTTCTCCAACTTGAATGCCCTCAACATGTTCAATTGAATTCAAACCATAAGTTCTTTCAACCTTCTTGGGGAAATGGACAGTATGTTCCTTGTCATTCACATTGAAAGTCACCTTTCCTTGATTACAATTAATAACAGCTCCTGCAGTATTAAGAAAAGGGCTCCCAAGAATAATAGACATATTATCATCTTCAGGCATTTCAAGCACAACAAAATCAGTTAATATCAAGCAATTATGAGCCACTTGAACAGGTACATCCTCACATATACCAACAGGAATAGTGGTAGATTTATCAGCCATTTGCAAAGGTATATTAGTTGGTATCAATTTTTCTAGTTGAAGCCTCTTATAGAGAGAGAAAGGCATAACACTAACTCTAGCTCCCAAATCACACAAAGCAGTTCTAACATAACTGTTCTTAATAGAGCAAGGGATAGTTGGAATCCCTGGGTCTGCAAGTTTCTTAGGAACCTTACCATTAAAGGAATAATTAGCAAGCAAAGTAGAGATTTCTTCATGAGGGATCTTCCTTTTATTCGAGACAATATCCTTCATATACTTTGAGTAAGGAGGCAATTTAATAGCATCAGTCAAAGGAATTTGCAGGAATAAAGGTTTCATCCATTCACAAAACTTGTTATAGTGTTCGTCTTCCTTTGACTTGTGTTTCTTATCAGGGAAAGGCATAGGTTTTTGGACCCAAGGCTCTCTTTCACTACCATGTTTCTTAGCAATAAAATCCTCTTTGGTGTATTTAGTATTCTTTTTAGGTTCTTCTTCAACTTTTTCTTCATTAGGAGCTTCATGTTCTTCATTACCAGTTTCAGTTTCAGCATCCGAGATAGATATACTATAAGGATCTAAAGCAGGTTCAGAGGGTTCTTCAACAGTTTTATGTTTCTTTTTCCTCTTCTTACGAGTAGAACCACTATTTTCAGCTTGTTGAGAATCCTGCTCAATTCTTTTGGGATGCCCCTCAGGATAAAGGGGATCCTGGGTAGCAGCACCACTTCTACTTCTAATTTCATAAGCATGTTTTTCTTTAGCAGCATTAACTAGCAAGTCGTTTTGCACTTTAACGAGTTGATCTATTTGAGTTTGAACCATTTGAAAGTGTTTAACAATCATTTTAACATCATTAGAGGTTCTTTCCACAATATCTTTCATCTCAACAATAGCTCTAGGGTTTTCCATTAGATGATTTTGCACCCTTTTATTAAAGTTATCTTGCTTAACAATAAAGATATCAAATTCTTCTAAGCATTGATCAGGAGGTTTAGAGTAAGGGATATCACCTCCATCAAAGTGTTGGAGAGAGTGTACCTGAATAGTGGAGGAGTAGGGAATAGGCTTACATAATTCTTCTATAGGAGGTAAATTCTTGACATCTGCAGCTTTAATTCCCTTCTCCTTAAGACATTTCTTAGCTTCATTCATCACTTCATCATTTAACTCAATAACTCCCCTCTTCTTTGATGTTGGAATAGGCACCGGAATAGATTGTTCATGTACAACTACTTCAGGTATAGCTTGTTTAGGAGGAGTCCAATCTTCATAATTCTTGCTTATTTTAGCCATTAATTCCTCAGCTTCCTTAGGAGTCCTATTCCTGAAAACACAATCAGCACAACTATCTAGGTATGTCCTAGATTCTTTAGTTAGTCCATTATAAAATATATCAAGAAGCTCATTCTTAGGTAATGGACTTCCAGCTTGTGCGTGAATCAAAGCACAAAACCTTGCCCAAGATTCAGGCAATACCTCTTTTTCTCCCTGTTTAAAATCAAAAAGTTCATGCAAAATAGCATGTCTAGCACTAGGAGGAAAATATTTCTGCAGGAAAGTACTAATCAAGCACTCAGGGCTATCAATAGATCCAGGAGGTAAATTACTAAACCAAGTTTTAGCTTCTCCTTTGAGTGAAAAGGGGAAGATCTTGGCAACAAAGTAAGTACGCATCTTAATATCATCAGAAAACAAGCCACTCATGGTAGAAAGTTCATTCATATGTGCTACCGCACTTTCATTCTTAGTCCCACAAAAAAGGTTCTTTCTCTACAATAGCTCTGTAAGATAGATCGAGAGAGAAATCATAATCTTCATCTATAATGTTTATGGGAGAAGCACCAAACTTAGCAATAGGAGACAATTTGGGTCTAATAGTACGCCTCTCAAGGAGACTCTTAGCAGCGCTCCTATCATGGGTGTTTTTACATTCTTTAATAAATCCATCGGTCATCTCAACATTACCATCTTCAATATCATAACTTTCACTAGACTGAGGTGAACTAACAGGTGTGGTAGTTTCTTCATTAGGAGTTTTGGTATTTCCAGCTCTAGTTCTAGCAATTGTAGCATCTAGGAAAGGACCTAATGAACCACTCTTATCAAGCACAGTAGAAGCAGCATCATAAGCATCAGAAGTTTCAGATTCAGCAGTAGTAGCAGTGTGTGTAGCATGTGTATGTGGTGGTGTAAGGAACTTACTCATAACAGACGGTGAATCAAGAGAAGTAGAGGTGTTTAGAACCGTACCTGTCAGGGGGATGATCCCCGGGTATCCCAACCAAATAAGAAGCAAGACAGTTGGAGCGTGTCCGACTGACCAGATGCAGCCGGACAAGGCAAGATAGGCCGGCTATCCCCTGGTAGCCGGATCAGCAGGAGGCAGCCGGATACGGCTACTTAGCCGGACTCAATCAATGGGACAGGGCGGCGTATGTATCAGTGCACGGTACGCCCTGTACGGTGAAAAGACTGGCAACTACCTGGCCATACCGAAGACTTTGCGCGGGTGACACAGGAACAGTGGCCGGTGCTGACGACAGGCTCGCACGGCGTCCACTGTGCCTACGACAGCCATACCGCTCGTACTCCGACAGGACAAGCCATACCGGACACTGTGGATGACTAGTCGGCTAGGACCCGCCTGTGGGGCCCGCTAGTCGGACTGGTCAGTGAGACCTTTGCCTTTCTGCCTATATAAGGAGAGGCAAGGCCTCAGTAGAAAGGGTTGGTCTCATTGCATTTAAGGCAGTAGCTAGAGAATACAGCTCGAGGAGCACTTGTAGTTCGTATATCCCACATAGTCAGATTCGGCAGGAGTAGGGGCTTTACCTCGTCACGAGGGCCCCGAACCTGGGTACTTCTTGCGTCCCGCTACGCTCGCTTGTATCCAATCCTGCCTGCGGACGCCATCGATAGCTTCCCTGCTAGTCCCCACACCTCTATCTAACCTCCTCAGGTACTGCCGTTCCCAACACAACGACAGTTGGCGCCCACCGTGGGGCTAGATGGCTTCGACCGGAGTCACGTTCCGCACAGGACTCCGCACTGCAGCCGGTGAGCGCGTGGCCTCCGGCCTGGTGCTCACACTCGGCAGATTCGACTGCGTCATCGACAATGCTTCCTGCTTCGCCGGAACCTCCTTCCCGGCGAACGGCACCGTTCTGCTATTCGGCGACCTCTCTGTTTACGTCGCCACCGTCCCGGAACGTTTCCCTAGGGAAATCGTCTCTGTCGCGGAGCTGCCATGCTCAGACGGCAGCGCCTCCGCCGCACCTCGCGGCACAGAGGTCATAATGGCCGGTTCCAGCTCCCATCCCTGCCAGCCGCGGGAGCGTGGCGCGGACGAGGTCGGAACTTCTGCTCCCCCGCAGCCCCGGAACCCGGTGGAGGATGCCATTGATCGGCTCCTGACGCCGGTTAACCTCGGGGATAACCCGGAGGAGGCGGAGGCCAACTTCAGCATGGAGAGACAGATCCTCCTCCATGAGGCCATGGAGCTAGCTGCAGCCCGTAAGCAGCTCGAGATCGCCCGGCGCGAGTTCGACCGCGCGCACGGCCTCACTCCGGCTAACGCGGAGCCGAGCCGGCGCGGCCAGGTACGGCGTCGGGGCGGCGAGCTTGGCGGTAGGTTGGAAAAGGACGGGGAACCGGATCCCGTGCCCGCCCTCGCACAACCCACCTACAGCACGCCCATCAAGAACTTGCGTGCGGTGCGAGCCGCGGCAGAGGAACTGCCCAGCCTAGAGGGCGAGGAGCAAGCCCGCCAGCAAGCCCGCGTGCAGGAGCTCCTCCGCGTCGCGGACAAGCAGGCCGGCGCCAACCGGTAGGTGCAGGAGGACCTTAGCTACTCCAGGAGGAGCGAGCTACCGGCCAACAGCAGGGGCGCGCCGTGTGACACCCAGCAGGCGTCCTCCCCTCAGCCGCCCAGGGCCCGCAGCAGGCGCCGTAGCTCCGGTAACAGGGGCCAGCCACGCCAGGAGCAGACGGTGAACAGCAACCCGCCACCTCCCCCTCCGCCTGCCAGAGCGCCCAGACCAGTCGGTTCCCGTCTCTCGGGCTGGGTGGGAGCGCCCAACCCGGATCGCCCGGATGCCCGTGACCGCATCGAGCTCCTCGCTCAAGCGCGTGTCACGGAGGACGAAGAGTCTACCGGTCTGGTTTGTTTCAGACCCCGTATCCGGAATGAGCCGTTTCCGGATAAATTCTCCCTGCCCAGGGACACCCACAAGTACGACAGCAGCATGAAGCCGGAGGACTGGCTGACCGACTACACTACGGCAGTCGGCATCACCCACGGGAACAAGCGCACAGCCGTGCGCTACATCCCCCTCATGCTAACTAGGTTAGCGAGGACATGGCTCAATAGCCTCGCGCCCAACAACATCAACGCCTGGCCTGACTTCGAGAAGGTGTTCGTCCGCAACTTCAACGGCACGTACAAGCGCCTAGGGCGCCCGCGTGACCTAGCCTTGTGCGTCCAGGGCGACCACGAGACCGACCGCGAGTACCTCGCCAAGTGGACGGAGCTGCGCAACACTTGCGAGGGCATCCTAGAGAGCCAAGCCATCGACTTCTTCATCGAGGGTTGCCGCGAGGGCACCATGCTTCTCCACTGGCTACTATGTGACGAGCCAAAGACCATGGCGGAGCTCATGACGGTTGCGGACCAGTACCCCACGGCGGATGCCGCCATGAAGAAGCCCCTCCGGGTAAACGCGGCGGGACGACCGACTCCCATGGAGCCGGCTCGCGACCGACCCAGCAATCCGGCTAGAGAAGCCAGACCCTCTAGACGCCACGGCAACGACAACCGGTTCCATGGGGACCGCCAGGCCGGACAGCAGAAGCCTCGCTACCACGCGCGGCAAGTCAGTGCTGTGGAGGGCGCGCCCGACGCGCCGGGTAGTGAAGCAAGAAGGCAGAAGCCACGGCTCACCTTCGACCAGATGTTCGATGGCCCGTGCAAGTGGCATAGCGGTACCTTCCAGCCGGCTACACACACCACCCAGAACTGCAGCTGGACCCGCTAGCTAAATGACCAGGGCAACCAGCCGTGTCCCCCGCCTCCACCACCGGGCGGACCTCCACCACCGGCTAGGGGAGACGGCAATGATGGCAACGGCGGCAACAACAACGGCTACCCCCAGCCGCATGCCGCCTACCACATTTTCGAGACGGAGCAGGACGACAAGCACAGCCGCAGGCGACGCTCCAAGGAGGTCAACACCCTCGCCTCTCCGGTCCCCCAGTATCTGAACTGGTTGGAAACCCCTATCACCTGGAGCTGGGCGGATCAACCTGAGCATCTACCGACTACCGGGGGCTACGCCATGGTGCTCGACCCCCTCATCGTCTCCAACGCGCGCACTTGCCGATTCTCGCGCGTCCTCATCGACGAAGGCAGCAGCCTCAACCTCCTCTACCAGTCCTCGCTGGAGAAGCTGGGCATTCGCGAAAGCGACCTGTGCCCGACTACCACGAGGTTCCACGACGTACTTCCGGGGCCAGCCTGCGCCCTGCTGGGGAAAATCCAGCTGGACGTCATTTTCGGGACCGAGGAGAACTTCCGCCGCGAACCAATCTGGTTCGAGGTGGTAAATCTGACGAGCTCCTACCACGCTCTCCTCGGGCACCCCGCCCTCACCAAGTTCATGGCCATCCCCCACTACGCCTACCTCAAGACGAAGATGCCGGGACCCCACGACGTGATCACCGTCGCCGGCTGCTTCAGGCGATCGATGGAGTGCGCCTCAGCCGGTTCCAAACTGGTAGAGGCCCTCATCATAGCCAAGGAGAAGGGCGTGATCATGCGCAACATGGCCATGGCCGAGCAGGACATTCCGTCTAGCGGGAAGCCGGTTGGAGAAGGAGCCTTCCAGCCGGCAAAGGAGACAAAGAGGATCCTGCTCGACCCCTCCGATCTGACCAAGTTCGTCACCATTGGCGCCGGCTTGGACAACAAATAGGAAGGCGCGCTCGTCGACTTCCTCCGTGAGAATCGGGACATCTTCGCGTGGTCCCCCAAGGACATGTCGGGTGTGCCAAGGGAGTTCGCCGAGCACTCACTTCACGTGCGTCCGGATGCCAAGCCAGTCAAGCAACCTCTGCGCCAGTTCGCGGAGGAGAAGAGAAAGATAATCGGTGATGAGATCACCCGGCTCCTTGCAGCCTGGTTCATAATGGAAGTGTACCACCCGGACTGGCTGGCGAACCCAGTCCTGGTACTGAAGAAGAACAAGACCTGGCGCATGTGTATCAACTACACCAGCCTGAACAAGGCGTGCCCTAAAGACCCCTTCGCCTTGCCCCGTATCGATCAAGTCATCGATTCCACGGCTGGCTGTGATTTGTTGTCCTTCTTAGATTGTTATTCTGGGTACAATCAGATCCGGCTGAACCCGGCTGATCAGATTAAGACATCATTTATCACCCCCTAAGGGGTTTTCTGCTATGTAACCATGCCTTTCGGCCTAAAGAACGCAGGCGCCACCTATCAGCGATGTATGCAGAAATGCTTGCACTCGCAGATAGGCCGAAACATGCATGCTTACGTGGATGACGTGGTTATCAAGACCAAGGAGAAGCGCACCCTCCTCGAGGACCTGGGAAAAACATTTGGTAACCTCCGCCAGTACCGGATGAAGCTGAACCCAGAGAAGTGCGTCTTCAGGGTACCGTCCGGTCAGCTCCTCAGTTTCCTCGTCTCACAGCGAGGTATCGAGGCAAATCCGGAGAAGATCGCGGCCATCACAAGGATGCAACCGCCCAAGAACCTGCTTGGAGTCCAGAAATTCACCGGATGCCTTGCTTCCCTCAGTCGTTTTGTCAGCCGGCTGGGGGAGAAGGCACTCCTATTGTACCAACTGATGAAGAAGACGGACAAGTTCTCTTGGAATTCGCAAGCTGACGCCGCGTTTCACGACCTCAAGCGCATGCTATCCACAGCACCGGTCCTAGCCACGCCAGCTAGTAAGGAGCCGATGTTGCTCTATATAGCAGCCATCAGCCGGGCCGTCAGCGTCGTCCTGGTGGTGGAGCGCCCCGAGGAAGGCAAGGCTCAGCCGGTTCAGAGGCCCGTCTACTACCTCAGCGAGGTTCTCTCCCTCTCCAAGCAGAACTACCCCCACTACCAGAAGATGTGATACGGCGTGTACCTGGCATGCAAGAAGCTCAAGCACTACTTCCAGGAGCATCCGATTAAGGTCGTGTGCACCGCACCCCTTTCGGAAATCATCGGCAACAAGGACGCCACCGGCCGAGTCGCCAAGTGGGCCATCGAGCTTGCCGCCTACTCCATCCAGTACGAGCCCCGGCTCACGATCAAGTCGCAAGCGTTGGCGGACTTCCTCGTCGACTGGGCCGAGACCCAGTATCTCCCACCGGTTGCGGATTCGGACCATTGGCGGATGCACTTCAACGGATCAAAGAGGCTCGGGGGCTTGGGAGCCGGCATCGTGCTCACCTCGCCCAAGGGATACCGGCTGGAGTACGTACTACAGATCCCTTTCAAGGCCTCCAACAATGTAGGCGAATACGAGGCACTGGCGCACGGGCTCCGGCTGGCCAAGGAGATCGGCGTCAACCGGATCCTGTGCTTCGGTTATTCGGACTTGGTAGTGCAGCAGGTATCCGGAGAATGGGACGCCAGAGACGCAAACATGGCTCTCTACCGGTTCCACATCCAGAAGCTCAGCGCCTCGTTCAACGGGTGCGAATTTCACCACATCCCTCACGTCAACAACGAGGCAGTCTACGGGCTCTCCTCGGATCCACCAGGCAGGCCATCCCACCAGGGGTGTCCTTGGAGCACCTACGCAAGCCATCCATCAACCCATCGCTAGAATCGGACTCCATCGTCTGGGCAGGAACCGTTCCGGCCGGCGGGACGGCGGAAGCGGAGCCGGCAGAACCACCAAAAAAGAAGACCCGCACCATTTCCGGCCGGGCAACGCCTTCCGGCTCGCAAGGCCCGGGGGCTGCCGGCTCGCCCAGCGGCTCGGGGGCTGCCTCTCCGGATACGCCATCCGGACGACCCCATGACACCCGTCAACCGGAGAACGTGGGCATCCTCGTCATTCGGGAAGTGCCATCCTGGGCACAGCCCTTCATGAGCTACATCGCCAACGAAGAACTTCCGGAGGACGAGGTGCAGGCCAGGCAAATCCGGCGCCGCGTGCACGCATACACCATCATGAACAGCGAGCTATACAAGCGCAGTGTATCCGGAATCTTCCAAAGATGTGTTGATACGGATACGGGCCACCGGCTACTCAGGGACATCCACCAGGGCGAGTGCGGGCACCACGCTTCGTCAAGGGCAATAGTCGCCAAGGCATTTCGCCATGGTTTCTATTGGTCCTCCGCCCTCGAGGACGCTGAGCAGCTGGTCCGCGCATGCAATGGGTGCCAGCGCTTCGGGCAGCTCAGGCATACGCCAACTTTGATACTCAAGACCATACCGATCACCTGGCCGTTCGCATTTTGGGGCCTTGACATGGTCGGTCCCTTCAGGCGAGCGCGCGCGGGCATGACCCACCTGCTGGTGGCGGTGGACAATTTCACGAAGTGGATCGAGGCCACGCCTATCCGAAAGCTGGACGGGGCGACGGTTATCACCTTCTTCACCAACATCATCAACCGCTTTGGCTACCCCAACAACATCATCACCGACAACGGCACGAACTTCGCCAAAGGGGCCTTCGCCCGGTTCTGCAGCAACAAGGGCATCCGGCTGGACCTCGCCTCCGTCGCGCACCCGCAATCCAACAGGCAAGTCGAAAGAGCAAATGCTTAGTGCTAGCCGGCATCAAGCCACGTCTCATCGAGCCGTTGGAGCGTTCACCCGGATGTTGGATCGAAGAACTCCCGGCTGTGCTGTGGAGCCTCCGCACCACGCCGAATAGGTCAACCGGCTACACGCCGTTCTTCCTGGTCTACGGATCGGAAGCCGTCCTGTCCGCCGACATCGAGTTCGACTCCCCTCGCAAGCTTCTCTACAACGAAAAAGCCAACCAGGAGGCGCGGGAGGACGGAGTGGACCTCCTGGAGGAGGCCCGCGAGCTGGCCTTGTCCAGATCAGCCCTGTACCAGTAGCGACTACGTCGCTACCATTCAAACCGGATCCGCCCAGTCGCATTCCGCGAAGGCGACCTGGTTCTCCGGCTGGTGCAAGACACGAAAGGCATGCACAAGTTATCGCCACCCTGGGAGGGCCCCTTCATCATCAGTTGGGCGCTGCCCAACGACTCCTACTACCTCATCGACGCGCAGTAGCCGCGCAAGAACAAGATGGACAAATCAGACAAGGAGACCGAGCATCCCTGGAATGCGGCCCTGCTGCGCCCATTTTACACCTAGTCGGTGGATAGTGTATGTATCCTGAAACCCCTATGAATAAAAATATGGACCCCCACAAGAATCTCGGGGGCTCCTTGCCAGAAATATGTATGCACCTGTTTTCCGGTTATTGTTTTCCGGCTCCGGCAACCCCTACCTGGAGCTCGCCGGCTGGCCCGGCCTGCTAAGTCAACAAACCGGCTGAGTATTGTGCGACGATGTTAGAGGCCTACTCTTCGTCTCAGCTACAGACCGCAACCCGGCTGTCCGGCTAGCAAGAGCAAAAGCCCGAGGCATCCCACACGAAAAACAGGGAGGAGACGTGACAGATCGGGTGTCCCGGCCCTGCAACTAGCTCGAACCAATCCAGCTGCTAAGCCTTTAGTACCATGCGCAATGTACTGTCACCTCCCTTCGATTCCGGCTGCATACCGCAACCCGGCTGCTCGGCAAGGATGCAGCGAAAACAGCAGAGCGCAGGAGAAAGCGACTAAGTGTCTAGAAAGGGACATACCAGTTTTTCGAAAAAACAAGTCGTTTCCCAGCTACAATTTGGCAGACTAACCTACTAACCTATGTGGACATGTGTGTATGCGTACGTACGTTTCGTCCGGCTACCTAGAGTCGGAATTCAGGAATAGGAAAGAAGATTCGAAGTCCTTGCCTTCATCAAGCGCTCCGAATCTCGGGGGCTACACCCACTGGGTGCGCTCACGCGCCCCCAGTGGAATCTTGTGGTTCCCGACCGGCTAAAGGCGTCTAGCCGGCCGATCGGAGCCTAGGTGAGGGCAAGAGCACGAGCAAGAGAAGACAAGGAAGATTCGAAGCACCTGGCTACTCTAGCCACTCCAAATCTCGGGGGCTACACCTAGTGGGTGCGCTCGCATGCCCCCACTGGAATGTTAGTTCCCCCGGCTAAAAGGGTTCAGCCAGCGAAAGCAACCGACTAAGACGAGTCTAGTCGGATAAAGACAGAAGAACTGGGAAAGAAGGAAGATTCGAAGGACCTGCCTTCGCCAACTACTGTGAATCTCGGGGGCTACACCCAGTGTAGCCGGACAAGGTTAGCCGGGAAAATGGCAAAAAGAAACTCAGCGCACAAGTAAGGAAAAAGGGATTTCAACAATAACAAGCAAAAGAGAGACGAAGCTCTCGCAACTTACCCGGCATCAAAGACAGCCGACTCAAACAGACAAGGTTTATAGGTGTACAACACAAGACAATTACACCTGGCATCCCGGGACGATATCTAGGCAGCAGGACCCTTGCCGTGGGGAAGATCTTGGCTAGCGGAGGCTTCAGGTGGTGGAGGAGGCGCGGGGCTTGATCCGGTCCCGGCGCTGGCAGGCGGCGGCATCCGGGCCTCCACATCAGGAGTGCCAGTGGACTCCGAGTCGGTAAGGACCTCGTCGGGGTCCACATAGTCGGTGATCTTGATGGCGGACCCGCGGAGCTCCGGATGGGCTTGGCGGATGGCGGCAAGGTCAGCCCCGGCACGGAAGCCTCCGTCGATCTTCTCGACGCGGGCGTCCTTGTACCAGGAGAGCATCAAGGCCAAGGCCATCTCTGCTCCAGCTCGTGCAGCCAGATCCCGCAGCCGGTCCACCGCAGCCGGCACCTCTCCCACCTTCGCAGCCAGCTGCACCATTGTCTCCAGGACCAGAGCCTCCGGCCAGACAAAGGAGAAGACGTCCCTCGCCGCCTGGCGAAGCTTAGAAGCCTCCTCGCCAAGAAGGACGATGAGCTCCTGGGCCGTAGGCTGCGCTCCCGGCCAGTTCTCCTGCAGCCGGTTGTAGGCCAGCAGGTCTATGCCGGGGTAAAAAGCTGTCAGAAAAGAGAAGTCAAATCCGGCTACCGGATCCGGAAAGAAAAAGAGACGAAGAGAAGACTCACCTTTGGTGGTGTGGCCGACCTGCATCAGCTCCTCCACCAGCGCCTTCTCCTTGAGCGCCAACCGTTTGATCTCCTTCTCTTGGTCCTTGTTCTGGGCCTCGAGAAGGGAGAAAGCCTCGGTCTGGCTGGCGAGCGAGGCGTCGCACTCCTTGATGGTGGCCTCGAGACCGTCCACTCGTGTGTGCCAGTCCTTGTTCTGCAGCCGTAGAGTGGAGTTGGACTTGCTCAACCGGTCGTTCGCCTTCTTCAAGCGATCGATCTCGGGCCGAGCGCACACGAGGATGTCTACAACAAACCGGCTATCAGTCCCCCAAAAAAGGGAAGGAGTCGGGCAAAGTGAACTCACTTTGGGAGGTCCCGTTGGTGGCAGCGAGCTTCTGCTCCAACGACTGGTTCCCGCCGGCTGTGGCCTCCAGCAGCCGGATCTCCTTCACCGCCAGCTCGAGCGTGGCGGCAAGGTCCGACAACGAGGCAGCGGAAGGGGCGTCGTCATCCACGGCGTTGATGGCCAGGGACTCCTTCGCCGCGACTACCGCCGCCTGCCACTCCTCCCCGGGCTCCTCGTCAGAGTTGTCGTCACGAACGACGACGAGCTCCTTGCCAGCAGCCCCCCGCGCGCCCGCAGAGGAGCCTTCCGGCTACGAGGACCTCGCCTCTGGCTGGGGGACTTCCGGCTGGGCGGAGGCAGTCGGCTCAGCCCGTGGGGGAGGCGAAGGCTGCGCCTCGGAGGAAGGAGGGGCGCTGGTCGGCGCAGTCGGGGTGCGGGGCGGCGACCCGGCGGGCACGCGGGCCGGGCTCGCGGCTCCAAAGGAAACGAGCATGCTAAGGAAAAAGCGAGGAAGACAAGAGCAAAACAAGCCAAAGTCAGAAAAGGAGGAAAAAGGCAAACAAACAGAAAGGGAAGGGGAGAAGGAACATACCCCGGCACCACAGGAGGCGGCCACTTCTTCCGGCCAAGACGGCTTGACGGCAGGGTGCCGGACCGGCTTGGCGGCGGAGCGCCGGACCGTCTCCTCTTGGGCGCCGACTCCTCCGCCGCGGGGCGGCGGAAGCCGGAGCGGCTGGAGCCGCTCCCACCCGCTCCCCCGTTCGTCGTGGAGCGCATCGCCGGCTCCGCGGTCGGCACGGCCTCCTCCTCGTGCACCTCCGGGTGCGGGTCGGTGGCCTGCTCGACGTTCCGATTGGGGAAGGCGTCGCCATCCCCATCCGATTCCTCGTCGGACCGCCGGGCGCGCGGCTTGGGCAGGTTGGGCGCGAACTCCTCGAGGACCGCCGCGCCCTCCTCACGGATGATGCAGGGGAACATCTGCCGAACACAAAGGTCAGCCAGTCGAAGACAAAGAACAAGAACAAGAAAACATCAAAAGTGCATCCGGTCAGAAGAGCTTACCCGAGGCGCGTGGTTCTCCCGCGTATACGGCGCCAGGCTGAACTTCCAGTTCTCCGGCAGCCGCTCCTTGGTGATCGTCCACACTCACTCCTTCTGGTTGTGGTAGCAGGGATCGCGGCGCGACAGCCGGGTCGGGTCTAGCCGGCCCGAATGGTAGCACATCTTGTGTGCTCGTTGCTGCAACGGCATCATCAGCCGGGACATCCAGCTGAGAGTGACGTCTAGGCCAGTCAGCCGGCAGTGGACGAGGGAGCGCATCCGCTTCAGCATCTCGTCCGTCTCCGCCTTGTCGCCGTGGAGCTTCAAGTCCCAGTTCTGCCGGCTGGACTCGACGTCCTGGAAGGCCGGCAGATTGATCCGGTCGACAATGGTGAGGTTCTTCACGTAGAAGTACGACTGCTGCCACAGTCGCACCGTATCGTGAAGAAGGAACTTGGGGTAGCCGGTCTGCGAGCAGGAGTAAATGGAGGCGCCGCCGCAGACGACTAAGGGCCCTTGGGTGAACTGCACCTGCGGTCGGACTCGAAAGAGACGGCAGAAGAGCCCGAGATCCGGCTGGATCCCGAGATAGCTCTCGCAGAAAGCAAAAAAATGCGCCAACGTTCCGATTGCGTTGGCGCCGAGGTGGTGGAGACGAAGGTCAAAGAAGGCGAGGAAGGTCAAGAGGAATGTGTTCACCGGAAGGGCGAACCCGCGGGCCAGATGGGACAGGAATATGACGCGTTTGCCCTCCTCCGGATGCGGCGACACTTCCCCGGCCGGCGCTAGCCACACCGCCACCTCCTCCGCCGCGGGAGGACGCGGGTGGTGCGGTACTTCGCGATCTGGTCCTCGGTGACGGCGGAGCCGCACCATGCCCCACGGTCGGTGGCCATCTCCGGTTGATGAGGGGGAGCGGCGACGGAAGAGTGGCGGTGGCCCGTAACGATGACAACGGCGAGCGGGCGGCGCAGAGAGCAAGAGCGCGGAAGCAAGAGCGCGGAAGGAGGAGCACGCGGGGAAGAAGGAATTGCAGCGGGGGAGCGAAGGAAGGAAATCGCCCCCCCCCCCCCGCGGCATCCCTTTAAAGGCCAGAAGGGCAACCGTCGGCGGGGCACGTGGCGTGCATCCGGGCGACCCACACCCCAACCGCGCCTAAGATCCCATGTGCCGGAGCAGGATGCGCAGAAGATCCTGGAGCGGGAACCGAAGCGCCGGACTGCAGCTTCTCGAGGCGACGTGCGACGGGACGTTATGCTGCCCGCCGTAGAGTAATGATGGCGCGTGCGCGCGTGGCCGGTGTCAGCACGGACGTCACGGGTAGCGCAACCGCCAAGCCCAGCCGGACGCAAATTCAAAAACAAGAGGAAGCGCGCGCACATTTCGCCTAAGGGCGGAATCCACACGCGCTCAGGGGCTAGTGTCAGGGGGATGATCCCCGGGTATCCCAACCGAATAAGAAGCAAGACAGACGGAGCGCGTCCAGCTGACCAGATGCAGCCAGACAAGGCAAGACAGGCCGGCTATCCCCTGGTAGCCGGATTAACAGGAGGCAGCCGGATATGGCTACTTAGCCAGAATCAATCAATGGGACAGGGCGGCGTGTGTATCAGTGCACGGTACGCCCTGTACGGTGACAAGACTGGCAACTACCCGGCCATACCGAAGACTTTGCGCGGGTGACGCATGAACAGTGGTCGGTGCTGATGATAGGCTCGCACGGCGTCCACTGTGCCTACGACAGCCATACCGCTCGTACTCCGACAGGACAAGCCATACCGGACACTGTGGATGACTAGTCAGCTGGGACCCACCCGTGGGGCCCGCCAGTCGGACTGGTCAGTGAGACCTTTGCCTCTATACCTATATAAGGAGAGGCAAGGCCTCAGTAGAAAGGGTTGGTCTCATTGCATTTAAGGCAGTAGCTAGAGAATACAGCTCGAGGAGCACTTGTAGTTCGTATATCCCACATAGTCAGATCCGGCAGGAGTAGGGGCTTACCTCATCACGAGGGCCCCGAACCTGGGTACTTCTTGCGTCCCGCTATGCTCGCTTGTATCCAATCCCGCCTGCGGACGCCGTCGATAGCTTCCCTGCTAGTCCTCACACCTCTATCTAACCTCCTCAGGTACTGCCGTTCCCAACACAACGACAGTACCTCTTCTTGTAGTGGATGGTAAAATAGGAACCTTGCCATCACGAGACTTACCCATGATGGATGGATAGCAGTGAACAATAGAGAATCCAAGTGGACTTGATAAATAAAGCTATGTTCCCCGGCAACGGTGCCAGAAAATAGTCTTGATGACCAACAAGTATAGGGGGTGTATCGCAGTATTTTCGAGGGAAGTGAAACCCAATTTATTGATTCGACACAAGGGGAGCCAAAGAATATTTATATGCCTTAACAACTGAGTTGTCAATTCAGCTGCACCTGGAAACAATCTTGCTCACAGCAGTTTATCAGTAGCAACAGTTTTGTAGTAGGAATAG
Organism: Avena eriantha; assembly: GCA_910589775.1. NCBI lineage: Eukaryota > Viridiplantae > Streptophyta > Magnoliopsida > Poales > Poaceae > Avena > Avena eriantha. Next base: position 440,225,915 of record OU342741.1, read on the forward strand.
TAAAGTAACAACGGTAGTAAACTAAAGACAGCAGTAACAAAAGCAGTAAACAGTGGGATTCGTGTGCGGTAGGCATAGGGATGGATGGATGGGTGTTGCATGGACAAGATAATTCATATAGCAATCAGAACATAGGGAAATTGCAGATAAATAAGATAAAGCATCCAAGTACTAGATAATCCTAGGCATGTGTTTCATATATAGTCATACGTGCTCGGAATGAGAACTTGCACAACATCTTTTGTCCTGCCAGCCCGTTTGTAGTGGGGCCTCTAGGGAACTACTAGCAATTAAGGTGCTCCTTTTAATAGAGCACTGGAGCAAAGCATTAACACTCCGTGAACACATGTGATCCTCACAGCAAAGCCATTCCCTCCGGTTATCCCGATTTCTGTCACGTCGGGGCCTTTGGTTCCAGACAACAACATGTGTATACAACTTGCAGATAAGACCATAAACAGTACTATCATAATGAATCAATAACATGTTCATATCTGAAATCATGGCACTCGGGCCCTAGTGACAAGCATTAAGCATAACAAGTCGCAACAAAGTCATAAAGCACTAATAAAAGATACTAGGCACCATGCCCTAACAATCTGATGCCATTACATGAACGATCTCATCCAATCCCTACCATCCCCATAGCCTACAGTGGGGGATTACTCACTCATAGATGGGGGAAACATGGATGGTCGATGGAGAAGCGATGGTGATGATGATGGCGATGATCTCCTCCAATTCCCTGTCCCGGCAAGGTGCCAGAACAGAGTTTCTGGTGCTGTTTCGTGGAATTTGGTGGTGGCGGCGGAGCGGAACTCCTTCTTGAAAAAACATTGAACCCCCTGAAGTTTTTAGGTCATAAGGCTCCTTATAGGCGAAGAGAGAGGCCGAGGGGGTGCCTGGGGGCCCACACCATGCCCTGGCGCGGCCTGGCCTGGCTCGCGCCAGTAGGTGGTGTGGCCACCCCCTGGCTCTTCTTCGTCTCGTATTCTGGCTTCTGGAGTCTTCGGGTGAAATAGGATTTTTGGCATATTTTTCCGGATTTTTCCTGATAGTTGGTTTTCTGCACAAAAAGTAGACACCAAGGCAATTCTGTTGAAAATAGCGTCAGTCCGCATTAGTTGCATCCAAATCACATAAGTTTAGAGGAGAAACAATAGCAGAAGTCTTCGGGAAAGTAGATACGTTTTGGACGTATCAACAAGCAATTTGCAATACAAGTTTACAAATCAGTAGGTCTTAGGAAGAATGGATTTAATAAGATTGGCCTTGTCTTGGAAACATGGAAGAAAATCCCTTAGGATTTATAGTCTAGAAACTACCTAAGAGATGGGTTTTGGACCAAGACTATATCCTATATGATCTCATTGTATAAAAATGGTACCATCAGATAGGTATTGATAAAATGAAGCCAGCAAAAGTGGTTTCACTATTTTATCAATCTCCCTTGATTTATAAAGTATTTTCTAGTGATTAAAACTCTAGTTTTAGGAAATAATTCACCAGAAAGGTTCTGGAGCTCCAAAACTTATTTCCTTGGATGAGTAAGTAGTATTTGATGTACTGAATCACTGAGAGTTGGAATTATGTCAAGAGAATTAATAGAATGCCCTTAGGAAATTCCCAAAGGCAGTTGTGGAGGGTTTTTGTCTTTTTCACTAGATTTAATCTACAGTAAATTTTGATAAGAAACCAATGCCACATGGTAGTTATTATGAATACCTTTCTGTAGTAATTGGATTCACTCTTTTTGGAGTTGTCAAACTCCTTTAGTGATTTTTATATTGACATAACACTATACAGAGATAATTAAATCACCAGAAATCACTAATTAATCAATAAATGCTGGTGTTCTAGGTTTTGTTAAGTATTGAAAGACCACATAACTGAGAGTTGGAATCAGCTCAATACCCAATTTGGGTTGACCTAGAGAATTTTTTAAAGACAGAAATAGGCTGTTTTTATTATTTTCCCTGTAGTCAAACTGTAGTTCAACTTGGCATTAGACAAATTCCCACAGATGGGTATTTCAAATACCTATCAGAGTAAATTTGATTCATTCAATTTGGTTATGTAAATGCGACTGAGTGATTTATTTATTGCAACAGATACATATTGGTAGATTAAATCTCAGAATTTAATGAATATTATTTTAGTCACATGGATGGCTCTGCATGTTATAGAATATGTATTGGTACTATTTAAAAATCAGATCTTGCCATTTTAGGTTGGGTTCCAAATTTATTTTGAATTAAACCATACCACTACTTTTCAGATCTAGAGAAAAATAAAATACAAAGGCAACTCTGGGCCGATTTTTAACCCTAGTTGGGCCGGGTAACAGGAATAGGCCCACCCGAGCAGCAACACGTGCAGGAGGAGGCGGTTTCTAACCCAACATGCAGGACCCAGCGGTTAGTGGGAGAAAGAGGATGAAGGGGTATGTCGCGACAGGAGCCGTCCGATCAAAAGGGATCGATAGTGTCCGGTCTTCTTCTTCCCCTGGCCACGGAACAGAAGGAGGGAACCCTAGGGGCGGCACGGCATGCGCATGGGGCTTACCAAAGGCCTTTACAGCGGTGGAGAAGGGAACAAGGAGATGCGGTTCACCCTTGCGAGTCCGAGGATGGGCGGAAGGGGTACCTTTGGAGACGGGAGGCATCCAGAGCATCTATGCCCGAGGAGGAGGCCATAGAGGCTCGCCGGAGAGCACTTCCGGGGCTACTGTAGGGGTAGGGAGGAACATGATTAGCCATTGGATGACGAGGGTATCTCACTTAAGAAGTAAGTACAAAGAGTGGAGCTAGGGAGCATTGACACTCCCCTTTGTCTCCATGTAGCCTGAGAGGAGAGTTTCTCCCTTTTCCATGGTTGTACAAGGTAAGGGAGGGGTTCTCTACTCCAGGAGAAGTAGATTGGAGTGTGGGGGTGAAAAACGGGAAGAGTGAGCGGCTGGGGTGGTCTGGGTTCTTATCCCCGAGGAGAGGGGGGTCTACGGTGGTCATGGCTCATGGAGGACAGAGGGGGAGGTGGGGAAGCCTTGGTTGGTCGATAGGGGCGGTGGAGAGGAGGGTGTGGTGCCAGGGACCAGAGGAGGGGCGGCATCTCTTCCCCAGGAGCCTTGGGGGCTCCACCCTTTTTACCTCGGGTGAAAGAAAAGAAGGGAGGGAGAGAGGTCTAGGGGGAGCTAGCAAAGTTCTCAGTGGTGCAGAGGGGAGGTAGGTGGGGTCAGGGACACGACCAGAGGGAGATGTGGGGTGTGCTGCAACTGTTGCATTCATTAACCAAGATTTTAAAAGATAAGGCATATGTCTCTCCCATCTTCACTCCAAGCACAGAGGTGTGCTACAGTAGCATTGCTGCAGTAGGGAGTCGACCAGAGATAATGTAGTGGTGCTGTGGAGAAGTGCTGGATAGGATTTTGATGAGCTGGGAGGAGTTTGAGCTCTTGGTTTTGAATATCTCCATTTTTGGCCATTTTGATGATCATGAATAACCTCATGATTTTTGATCTTGGAAAGCTGAGGTGAGGATGCTGGTAGGTGTATATGGTCCAGGTACATCTCTATGAATTATTTGGGAATAATTGGATGAAGTGTGGTCCACTTTATATTACATATTCAAATATTGCAGAGATGATCTTTAGGATTTAATTTGATATTTTTGAATTGGACAAGGATGGTTTTTGGCTTGATATGGTCCTAAATATGGATCCCTACTTTGAGAATTTTTTCCATGATTTATTGGTGCATAAAAGTATTTGAAACATTTATTTTATCATTTCTACCTATTAAGAAAATACGCAAAAAGAATTATTAAGACTCTTCAAAATATTTATTTTTGAAGTGGGAAGATAGGGTATGATATATGGGCCTCAAAAGTGCTTAGATTTGGGGAATTCCTTTGTCAAAAACCAAATCTTCCTTTGTAGATGGAGTTTTTGAGATTTCGCCCATTAAACGAATTAAATAGTTTTTGAGCCATAATAAATATGGATAATATTGGGTAAATATTTATATCCAAGTTAGATGATGTCCACATGCTGTATCAATCATTTCCAACCCTTGGGTTTTGAGGATTTAACTTGATTTGGAAGGAAAACAAGGGATAAAGGATCTTGGGCACTATTACTTTTATACCATCAAAACATGGTTGGATCTTGGGGTTAAGATCTCACCTTGGGTCATGGGATAGATGGATATTCCAAGTGATGTAGTTAACCATGGTACATAAGTTTGAGGTTGATAAGGATTGAGCCTTCCTAGGATTGATACCAAACTTTGAATAAATTAAGGGTGCCAAAGCAGATTATCAACTAGCCTTCAAAACCCGGTGGGTTTAAGAAGCACAAAGATCCACTTGGAACAAGTGAAGTAGATATTGATAGACCTATATGAGTAGCACACAACCATGAAAAGAGTTGGTCCATAGAAGGTTGGATGATGGTGTGAGCTTCTATCAAAGTAGGCATGTTGACTAGATTTGAAGGAATAGTTATTTTCTTGCCTGCAAAACCATCAAGAACAAGTGGGTTGGAGGATGATCTAACCAAGGGCAAGAGTGGGCCTTGTTATTCCGTAGGATGTTTAACAATATGGTTCAAATGAATTTTTAAAAATGCACAAGGGTTGAGAAAAGGGGGCATTCAAAAAGGTGATGTTGGAACAGATTTTAGACTTAGCCAAATTTGGCAGATTTAGGGTTTTTGGGCTTGAATGTGGGTGGTGATTATTTTGATGGGTTGCAAGGTACCAAAGCATCATCAAGAGGATGATGTTGAAGTGTAGTTTGAGTAAAAAGGATCCTTGCTTGATACTGGTCTTCTTTGACTTGGAAGCTTCTAGAATTAGATCACTTCAGAGCTGATCTGATTAAAGGTTTTAGATGATCACCTAGTAGCTAGGGATTAGATCCAGCTTTGTAGTCGTGCTTAGGATTTGGGGCATTTCAAGTATCTTTATTCTAGTGATGGGCTCCTATGGTGGCTCTCTTAGCTCCTTAAGCAAACAAGTCAAACAGCAGATCAAAGCAAATCATCAGACAACAGATCAAGGCACTTCATCTTAGCAGATCAAGGCAACTCATATTACAAACAAAGCAAACCTACTACTGGGGTTACCATCAAGCCTGGCTTGAGGGAAGGTTGGGTATTTTGAAAAGGTTGGAGTTTGAATAAGATGAGAGTCCTTGGTATCTCTACCAAGAGTAGAATTCAAAAGCTTTAAAAAGAGGTTTTAGGAAACCTAGAGACAAGAATAGTTGAAGGTTCTGTCTATAAAACATAAGGAGATTCTAATAGGTTGCTCTCCATAGTTTTAGGGAAATAAAAGCTACTAAAAAGGGTGGAGGTTGTAAAGGTATCTTGGCTAAGGTTTTGAAATGCCAGAACATTTGAGAATATGGAAATTAAGCCAAGACAGTTTTGGGAAGTAGATTTTGCCAACTGGTGTTGAGGTAAGGAGTATATCTTCTAATACACCATCATAAGCATATACATAGTCAAACAACAAGAAAACACTTCAGCATTAATACAAGAAACTTTTTTGTTCCCCCTGATTTTTGCATTCTGGACAACTAATGAGGGTTGCTGAAATTGGGATGTTACATAGTGGTTTGTAATGAAGACTATCAATAGAACCTTCAAGATTGCTAGAATGGAAAAAAAGACCCAACATCTGGAAATGTTGGGTTGCGAGTCTTGATCCAACTGTCAATATTCAAAGTTGTTTGTACACTATATAGTCCTAAGATCATGTAGAAGTCAACGATTATTAGCTACTAGTAAGTTGCACGTGAGACTCGGATAGTAGACGTATGGTATATCATCATCACTATATACAATTATCTTACCACTATATAGTGTACAAATGTCAACACCCGGATTTTTAATCCTAGATGCCTGTTATGCCATACATCGCAATCCGAGGATTACCATTTTTGCGAGACATAACAGATTGGATATCACAGTACATCTTCCATTACAAACCATAATAAGGTCTTACACAAATAAGGGATCTCATGATCCAGTCTTAATACAAATAAGCAGCGGAATAATAAGCATAGTAGCAGCTCCATCTTCAGTGTCACAGGCAATGCTGATGATGGGAGATGATCCTAGTTGTCGTAGCCATCCTGCTGTCCATCTTCCTGATAGTCCTCATAGTCTGGCCACGGGAATAGCCAGGGACAAAGCCATGAGTACTCTTTAAGTACTCGCAAACTATCACTAACAAGTAAGGTAGTTCTAGTAGGAATCCTAAGCTCTAAGTTTATTTGCAAAAAGCAAGATTTATCTAAACTGAGTTCAGAAGTAAATAAAACTAAGTAAAATTTTTAAATCACTTAAATTGGGAACCTAGCTTTCATAACCACAACCCTGTTGTGGTCAAGTCAAAATCATAGCTCATTTGACAAGTCATTTTGGAAAACATCTAACGACGGAACAATATGTCCACTCCAACTGTCCATGACCGCGGACGCGGCTATTCGAATAGTTTGACACTCTGCAGAGGTGGTACACTTTCACCACAAAACTCGATACAACTGTCAGGGATAACCCTGAATCATCATACTTAGTATGCGGATAATCAATCATAACCTTTCAATTACACACTCTAGTATAGGCACCTCCCCTATGAGCTTGGCCTCCCAGCCATGGCCATCTACCATCTTGGGAACTACATACGTGGACATCATCAAGAGGTAGCCTCGGCTCAAACCTCTCCCGCGAGGGAACCCATACTAATGCATATAAACTTCCGGCTAAGCCTTACCCAATTCAGGTATTGTGGTTGTATGGTAAATTGGAATGGTATCGCATCCGAACCCAACCATCCGTTTTTATAAAGGGCTAAGGGTCATGCCTCAAAATTTTCATCATCAAATCCATTTGTGTTTCTCAACACATGTCAAAACATTTCAATAGAATGACTCATCATTCCAAGGTTTTCACAATCATTTTCACCAAGTATTCCCATCTAAAGTGATCAAGTTTTATGCTTAGCACTAGCCACAAAGTTAAGGGTGTTCAGTAATGAGGGATGCTAATCTCAATATCATGCCATAGAATGACATCTAGTATAGGCCTAGTTTTATACTCTTTATGCTATCTATACTACTTTCCAATAATCCTCACAAAGCACTAACTAAAAATAAAGAACTTTGGTAAAGTAAAGAGTAAAGCTTGCAAGTAAAACTTGGGATGGGTATAAATAAAAGGTATATAACCAAGGCATGCCTAATGCATCTTGCTTGGGTTAATCTTGCAATTAGTGATGGCTTGCATAGTTAAGAAACTTGCAAGTGTTAGCTTGCCTTGATTGGTGTAGTGATTGAAGTTTTCTTCGTCTTCTTCGGGGTAGAACTCCTCCTCCTCGTATCCTTGGTCGGTACTATTGTCTATAAATACGGGGTACACAATCACCAAACAATACTTAACTAAGTCTATTTAGCACACTAAGGCTCACAATTGATGATCTAGCATCATCACAATCATCACATGAAATAATGAACTAGTTTTATTGATCCTATTTGAGAAAAGTAATTTCTACTCATTGAAATTAATTAAGTTTTAATATTCTCCAATTAAAATATGGGATCATGTTGACACATGTCATCACCACATACTCTAATACATGGGAATGTGATTTAAAGGGTTGGTCACATTTTATAAAGTTTAAGATTATTATTTAATAGATTTAAAGTGACTAGAAATGCTTATATAGCATTATTTTGGTACTAGTCTAAAGTCACCGGGTGCAAACCTAGATATTTTTTACATATTCAGATAGATATTGAAAAATGTGATTTTTGAGAGTTGGAATCAACTCAAAAGCTATTATGATTGATTTTTAAAAAATGTTTGAAGTTGCAAAAGTCTCTGTCTTGTTATTTTCACTAAAGATTATCTCTAACTCCAAATGATTTAAATCCAACGGGCTTGGATATATACTTTAATTATCTTTCTAACACAATTTTAATCATGCAATTTGGTTAAGTGAAACTCTCTGAATTGGTTTTTGAATCTAGGGACATAATAGGATTTCAACTAAATTGGAAAATCCATATTTGAATTTCCTGGGCTACGTGGGAAAGCTAAACAGGCAAGCCCAATTGCACAGCATAGTGCAGCGCGTGGCTAATAGAGGGGGTCCACTCGTCAGCAAGACTAACTACGTGAAGCGGTATCGTTTAACCTAAGCCCTACGATTAGAAGTAAGATCAACGGCTGAGGGTCGTCATCAACGGCGAACAGCTCTAGCGAGGAATGTGACCTAGCGCGGCGGTGGGGGTCTCGCGGGGCTCACCTAGGCTCCATCTAGGGTCGGCAACAGGCCAAACGACATGGTAGACGACGAAGAGGCGATGCGCGGTCACAGCAGGGCTTGGGGTGGTCGGAATCGCTGGCGCCCTTCTCCTCCAGCAGTGGTGGACTTCGGTGAAATTCTAGCGCGGTGGTGCTCTCCTTGCTCCGGGAAGAAGTGGGGAAGGTCAGTGAGGATTGGGGAGTGTAGTGGTGTGGAGAAATGGGGTGTAGAGGCCCTCTATTTATACACCGACGAGGCGACCGAGCGGGATGGGTTGGCGTCTCCGGTGAGGACGGTACATCGAGCTAAAGGCATTGGCGAGGGTGTAGGACGGTGCGGTGCTCCCTGGCGGTTCTCACGGAAGTAAGGGCATGGCACGGGACGGTCTAGTTTGGTTTGGCGTGTGCGGCGCTCCGCCTGGGACAGGCGGCGTTCTCAACGGTGCGCGGGAGCTACGAGTCACGCAGCGACGAACCGGGGTGTCTGCTGGGTTGGCGTGATCATGGCGAGGCTGCGCGTGCATGGTGAGGGCAAGGCGCGAGCTGGCGGGGCTGGTCGGCCACGGCGCTCTGGCATGCTTTGGACATGGCGTAGAGAGGCGGTGTGTGGCGCGACTAGGGTGGTCCATGGCCGGGTTGCGATCGTGAGCTAGACAGGGGGTGGAGGTAAGTTGCGGTGATGATCATGGATATCTTGGATGGGCGCGGGGTTGTCTGATGCGATCTGGCCTTGGTCGGCCGGTGACGATGACAAATGGGCGGCGCTCCACTATGCTCCACGACAAAGGGGGGTGGTCTAGGTGCTGGTTGGACTCAGAGGGGACAGGGGAGTTAAGGGGAGATCAATTGGTCGTTTAATTACTGTTTAAGTAGTGAAGTTAGGCAGAAGCTTAATTTGTGCTAACCAGGTGTTTGATGAAATGGCCGCATGAAAGATACTTTGGAATTTTTGATTCAAGATTTTGGAGTGGTTTGATCTTAAGCTTGAATAACTAGGTTTGCTGGGAGAGGTCAAGGGGAATTGATTTGGTAGGTTTTTGAAAAATTGGGATCTTAACATATGAATTGGATTCAATTTTCCATTGTCCATTAAATTGATTTGCTAGATGTTTTTGTAAGTTTGTAAAGTGGGCCTTGATACACTTTCGCTTGGTCTAGCAAGGGTTGAAAAGAAATAGAATAATTTATGTTAGAAATTCTCTTCTAGGAACACCTAAAGTGGCCTAGTGGTTGATTTTTGTCAAAATGACCATTTGGTTTACTTATTCTTATTTGATTTCTTTCTCTTTGGATTTTGTTTGTAATTGGTCTAGATGATGTGGAATTCACCTTTAAACCATTTCACAACATTTACAACAATCAAGCATGGCATATACACTCAATTGTATACTAATGCAAACGCACATGCATTCATATCCATTTTTATTAATAAAAGTTTTTTTAACCCTAAATTGGGTGATTAGAACTTGATAATCTTGATTAGAAGTTTTGGGGTGTTACAAAACTTCCCTCCTTAAACAAAATCTCGTCCCGAGATTTAAGAAAAACTAGGAACTAAAGAGATCTAGAAACTCAGTCCTAATATAATCTTCTCGCTCCCAAGTAGCTTCTTCTTCGGTATGGTTGCTCCATTGGATCTTGAGAAATTTGATACTCCGGGTCCTGGTGGTTCTGAAGGATTGTTCCAAGATACGAATGGGCACTTCACGATACGTCAGATCCTTGTTGATATCAATGGCTCGGCGATCGATGTTATTGAAATCTTCGGTCTTCTCCGGAACTTCTAAGCATTTGCGAAGTAACAAGATATGGAACGCATTATGGATGACTGACATCTCCTCTGGCAGTTCCAGTTGATAAGATACTTCTCCTTGGGAATTCAGAATCTTGAAGAGTCCAATATATCTGGGGGCTAACTTTCCTTTTAGCTAAAAACGTTGCATTCCCTTCAAAGGCGACACTTTGAAATACACAAAATCTCTGACATTGAAAGTCAGGTCTCTACGTCTCTAGTCAGCATAACTCTTCTGTCTGGATTGGGCGGTTTGAGGTGCTCACGGACTTTGCGAACCTTCTCTTCAGCTTCTCGTAGGATGTCGGGTCCGAAAATTTGAGTCTCTCCTACTTGCGACCAATTCAAGGGGGTACGACACTTCCTTCCATACAGAAATTGAAATCGGACCATTTGCAAACTGGCTTGATAAGTGTTGTTGTATGAGAATTCTGCGAAACGCAGACAATCTTCCCATTTTGATCCATACTCTAACACACAAGATCTCAACATATCTTCTAAGATTTGGTTGACTCTTTCGGTGTGTCCATCGGTTTGCGGGTGATAAGCTGTGCTGAAATTCAACTTGGTTCCTAATCCTTCTTGGACTTTTTGCCAAAATTTTGAGGTAAATTGGGTTCCTCGATCTGACACTATGGTCTTAGGGGTTCCATGCAAACTGACTATTCTAGCAATGCACAACTCTGCTAGTTTGAACTCTAGTAGGTTGTCTTGATAGGTATAAAATGGGCGACCTTGGACAGTCTATCAACTATGACCCAAATAGAGTCATTTTCCCCACTAGAAGTAGGCAAACCGGTGATAAAGTCCATTCCGACGGAATCCCATTTCCATTCCAGAATCCGCAATGGTTGCAACAGTCCTGCGGGTCTCTGATGTTCCGCTTTGACTCTCTGACATATATCACGCTTGGCTATGTAGCTTACGATTTCTCTCTTCATCTTGTGCCACCAAAATTGCTCCTTCAAATCCTGATACATCTTGGTTCCTCCGGGGTGGATAGAATAAAGAGTATCATGACCTTCCTACATGATAACTTGCTTCAGCTCCGAATCTGCTAGCACATAGATACGTCCTTTGTACCACAAAACTCCTTCTTCATCTTCGGTGAACCTAGGTACCTTTCCTGTACCAATACGACATTTGATTCCGCCGATACTTGCATTTCCCTTCTAGGCTTCCTTGATTTCGCTAATCAAAGTGGGTTGAAGTTCAATGCTAGCTAAAAATCCTTTGCTAACTAGCTCAATTCTAAACTACTCCAACTCTTCATACAAACTTGGCTGGGCTTCCTTGATCATGGTGTTTAATCTACACGGCAATCTGCTAAGAGCATCCGCTACCACATTGGCTTTGCCGGGGTGATAGTGAATGTCAACGTCATAATCCTTGATTAGCTCTATCCATCTCCTTTGCCTCATATTCAGCTCCTTTTGAGTGAAAATATACTTCAGACTCTTGTGATCCGAATAAATCTCACAACGGTTACCCATAAGTTAATGACACCATGTCTTCAGAGCTAAAACTACAACTGCTAGTTCAAGATCATGGGTAGGGTAGTTTTGCTCATGCTGCTTCAGTTGTCGGGACAAATATGCTATGACTTTGCCTTCTTGCATCAACACACATCCGAGACCAATCTTGGATGCAGCACAATACACATCAAAAGGCTTCTTGATATCTGGCATAATCAATATTGGGGCTGAAATCAATCTCTTCTTGAGTTCTTAAAAACTTGCTTCACATTTGTCGGTCCATTCAAACTTCTTGTCTTTCTTCAACAGTTGGTTCATCGGTCTTGCTATGCTCGAAAATCCTTCAACGAACTTGCGGTAATATCCCGCTAATCCGAGAAATGCACGGACTTGGGTTTGAGTGGCTAGGGCTTCCCATTTTTCAACACCTTTAATCTTGGCGGGATCAACAGCGACTCCTCCTGCCGACACAATATGTCCAAGGAATCCTACTTCTTTCAGCCAGAACTCACATTTGCTAAACTTGGCATACAACTGATGTTCTCTAAGGGTTTCAAGGATGGTTCTCAGATGTTTCTCATGGTCTTCTTCTGACTTGGATAGATTAGAATGTCGTCGATAAAAACAACGACAAACTTATCCAGAAAGTTCATAAAAATCTTATTCATGAGATTCATGAAATAAGCGAGGGCATTAGTTAATCCAAAAGACATGACCGTATACTCATACAATCCATATCTGGTGGTAAAGACAGTCTTTGGAATATCCGTTGCACGAATCTTGAGTTGATGATAACCAGTCCTAAGATCAATCTTGGAAAACACTCTGGCACCAGTCAACTGATCAAACAGATCCTCTATCTTGGGAAGTGGGTACTTGTTCTTGATGGTGACATCATTCAGCTTCCGGTAATCCGTGCACAAACGGTTACCTCCATCCTTATTGTCGACAAACAGAACGGGCGATCTCCATGGCGATGTGCTTGGTTGAATCAGACCTTTCTCCAGCATAGCATCAAGTTGCTTCTTCAGCTCCACTAATTCAGATGGGTTCATACTATAAGGTCTCTGAGCTATGGGTCCAGTTCCAAGAATTAGTTCAATCATGAACTCGATATCCCAATTTGGGGGCATACCAGGAAATTCATCTAGGAATACGTCGGGGTATTCACAGACTACTCTGACTTGGTCTAGGGTTGGTTGGGCTAGACTCTTGTTTCATTTGAACTGATGGGGCAAGGTTTCAGATACAAGCTCTACTGATACTCTAGAGCTACTGGTCATGGTTATGGCTTTCTTGGCACAGTCGATCAATCATTTATGTTTCGACATCCAATCCATTCCTAGTACTACTTCCAAACCTTTGGTCCCAAGTAATATTAGATTGGCATAAAAATCTATCGCATGGATTCTGATAGGTACAACCTTGCAAATTTTTCTAGCTTTCGTGGTTGAACCGGGTATTTGAACTATCATAACATGCTTCAATTTTGTTGGTTGAATCTTACTAGTGCATGCAAATTCTTCTGTAACAAACGAGTGCGATGCTCCACAATCAAACAATACTCTTGCAAGTACTAAGTTAACAGAAAACATATCTAGTATGACATCGGGCGCTTCTTGGGCTTCTTCAGCATTCATGTGGAACAGACGGCCGTTGCAGTTGGCGAATTCCCTAGGGCAAATCTTCTTCCAGGCTGAACACGACGCTTCTGCTGAGCTGGGGCATTCACATTGGTGGTGGCTGCAAGATTCTTGGGGAACTCATTGGAGTAGTGACCCTTGACTCCACATTCAAAGCAAGTAATCTTGGACTTGTCTTTGGCTGCAACAGGCACGACATTGCTTCCAGTCCTTGGGGCAGTATTGTTGTTGTTGTTGTTGTTGTTGGACTTGGGCGATGCACGGTTGAAGTTGTTGGAGTTGCCGGGGTTGTTGTTGTGGTTTCCTCCAAACTTCAAATTTCCTCCGCTATGATTGGGGTAGCTTGGACGAGACATCGAGGGTTTATTGTTTCTTGGGGCATATCCTGCAGACGGGTTGGGGCGATACTTCTGGGTATTCTAGGACCCAGTCTGATGCATCATTCTGCGCTTGTGGTTGTCATTAGCTTGGTTTATCTTCCCTTCCATATGGATGGCAGAGTCTACTAGCTCTTCTAGGTCTTCAAAACGGATGTTGACTAACACAGTCTGCATCTCATCATGCAATCCATTCAGGAACCTTTCCTTCTTCTTGGCTTCAGTGTTGATCTCATCAGGGGCATATCTAGCTAGGGACAAAAATGTGTCACGGTACTCAACTACCTTCATCCTTCCTTTCTTCAGTTCCCTGAACTCATCTCTCATTCTGGTGACTAAACCTTGCGGCACATGGGTGTGACTGAACTTGATCTTGAAAGCTTCCCAAGTCATGATCTGACCGGGGTTCATGGTACATGTGCTATTCCACCAGGCTCTTGCATCTCCTGCCAGATAATGGGTGGCAAACAGTACCTTCTCATTGGCGTCAACTCCTGCGACTTCCAGATTGTTCTCCATGGTTTGCAGCCAGTCATCAGCATCTAAGGGATCCTCAGATTTGTTAAAGATAGGGGGATTGGTATTCTGAAAGTTCTTAAGCTTAGATCCATGATGATCCTGATTTCCATGGCCTTGATTATTGTGGGCCATCTAAGCTATCTGTTGAAGAGTGGCTAGGTTAGCTTGGCGTTCGGCTCTACTAGCTTCACGGTCGGAAACTAGCATCTGCAGAATCTGCAACATTGGGTCCCGCGATGAGCTGCTTCCTCCTTGGTTTCCACGAGTCATCTGAAGATTGAGGTAGATAATGAGATAAGAGGGAAAGTTCTTAGGTTCATGGTTTTGTATTCAAAAGCTTTAAATTTTGAGTTTGACTCAGGTTTTGCAACTAACTTCTTCTCATTCATTCAAGCACACAATACAAACACACACCACAACACAATGGAAAATAGATGGTTATAAGAACCATTCTGTGAACTAAGATATAGTGGGACCGATACAACTCATTCCTACGATAGTGATCAAGTGCATCTACTCATCATCAATGAAGTCAGAATCATCATCACCGCTGTAGAAATCCATGGCATCATCCTCCAGGTAGTCGTTGTCATCACTGCGGTACGAGTGAAGATCTCCCTGGAGGTCTTCACCTTCTTCCTCTTCATTTGCTTCAAGCTAGACTTCTTCCTCACGGATGGTCTTATTGAGGGTGGCCACCTTATTGCGAAGACGAGCGATGGTGCGTCCTTCTTCTCACATTGACGACAAAGTGATTGGCGATCCTTGACGAGCATGGTGAGAGTCTGGTCCTTCTTGGCGGGAATGGCAAGGTTTTGGTTGGCGTAGGCCTAGGCATTGTCCAATTCCTTCTGCCTATCATACAGCAGGAAGTCAAGATTCTCCACCTGGCGCTTCATCTTTGGGTGACTTGGCATCTCCAATGGCATTCCCATAGAATCACGCCTTGTGAAGTGCGCAAAGCGAGTTCCCTGGATCAAGTTGATATTTTGCCCACACAGACAGGCAAGAGCTTCATGCATAGCCCTGGCTAATCCATCTAGCTAGTTGTTCTCTCGCACGGTGAATTGAATCTTCTCAGAAAGGGGTGCCTCCATCTTGCCTCTGAGATCTGCAACTATCAGCCATTGTAGATCTCCTCCTGGGTGATCCTTGAGTTGAGCTCCGAAGAATTCTGGATGCGGGCGCTCAAGATACTCTAACAGTGCATCAAGATCCCTCTCAAAGATCAGCTGGCCTCCGTTGCCCAACTGGTAGAACTTGCAGTACTAAACTTCCATCTATAAGAATTTAGGATGAGTAAGTTAGTGAGGTGATTAAGTGTGTCAAATTTTATTTAGGAATGTAAGAATTTTTGAGGAACATGATTATTTTTGAAAGAATCAAGGATAAGAGTGGGAATAGGTTTTCATAAATACTCAGTTCTTATGTTTTGAAACTAAGTTTTTGTTCGGACGTCCATTCAAACTAGGGTCTCCTATGGATAGGATGGCTCGGATACCAACTTGTCAACACCCGGATTTTTAATCCCAGATGCCTGTTATGCCATACATCGCAATCCCAGGATTGCCATTGTTGCGAGACATAACAGATTTGATATCACAGTACATCATCCATTACAAACCATAATAAGGTCTTACACAAATAAGGGATCTCATGATCTAGTCTTAATACAAACAAGCAACGGAATAATAAGCGTAGTAGCGGGCTCCATCTTCAGTGTCATAGGCAATGCTGACGATGGGAGATGATCCTAGTTGTCATAGCCGTCCTGCTGTCTATCTTCCTGATAGTCCTCCTCATAGTCTGGCCACGGGAATAGCCAGGGACAAAGCCATGAGTACTCTTTAAGTACTCGCAAACTATCACTAACAAGTAAGGTAATTCTAGTAGGAATCCTAAGCTCTAAGTTCATTTGCAAAAAGCCAGATTTATCTAAACTGAGTTCAAAAGTAAAGAAAACTAAGTAAATTTTTTTTAAATCACTTAAATTGGGAACCTAGATTTCATAATCACAACCCTGTTGTGGTCAAGTCAAATTCGTAGTTCATTTCACAAGTCTTTTTGGAAAACATCTCACGACAGAACAATATGGCCACTCCAACTGTCCATGATCGCGGACACGACTATTCGAATAGTTTGACACTCTATAGAGGTGGTACACTTTCACCACAAAATTTGATACATCTGTCAGGGATAACCCCATCATACTTAGTATGTGGATAATCAATCATAACCTTTCAATTACACACTCTAGTATAGGCACCTCCCCTATAAGCTTGGCCTCCCAGCCATGGGCATCTGCCATCCTGGGCACTACATAGGTGGATATCATCAAGAGGTAGCCTCAGCTCAAACCTCTCCCACGAGGGAACCCATACTAATGCATATAAACTTCCGGCCAAGCCTTACCCAATTCAGATATTGTGGTTGTACGGTATCGCATCCAAACCCAACCATTAGTTTTTATAAAGGGCTAAGGCTCATGCCTCAACAGTTTAATCATAAATTCCATTTGTATTTCTCAACACATGTCAAAACATTTCAATAGAATGACTCATCATTCCAAGGTTTTCACAATCATTTTCACCAAGTATTCCCATCTAAAGTGATCAAGTTTTATGCTTAGCACTAGCCACTAAGTTAAGAGTGTTCACTAATGAGGGATGCTAATCTCAATCTCATGCCATAGAATGAAATCTAGTATAGGCCTAGTTTTATACTCTTTATGCTATCTATACTACTTTCCAATAATCCTCACAAAGCACTAACTAAAAATAAAGAACTTTGGTAAAGTAAAGAGTAAAGCTTGCAAGTAAAACTTGGGATGGGTATAAATCAAAGGTATATAACCAAAGCATGCCTAATGCATCTTGCTTGAGTTAATCTTGCAATTAGTGATGGCTTGCATAGTTAAGAAACTTACAAGTGTTAGCTTGCCTTGATTGGTGCAGTGATTGAAGTTTTCTTCGTCTTCTTCAGGGTAGAACTCCTCCTCCTCGTATCCTTGGTCGGTACTATCGTCTATAAATGAATAACGGGTACACAATCACCAAACAATACTTAACTAAGTCTATTTAGCACACTAAGGCTCACACTTGATGATCTCGCATCATCAAAATCATCACATGAAATAATGAACTAGTTTTATTTATCCTATTCGAGAAAAGTAATTTCTACTCATTGAAATTAATTAAGATTTAATATTCTCCAATTAAAATATGGGATCATGTTGCACATGTCATCACCACATACTCTAATACATGGGAATGCGATTTAAAGGGTTGGTCACATTTTATAAAGTTTAAGATTATTATTTAATAGATTTAAAGTGACTAGAAATGCCTATATAGCATTATTTTGGTTCCAGTCCAAAGTCACTGCATGCAAACCAAGATATTTTTTAAATATTCAGATAGATATTGAAAAATGTGATTTTCGAGAGTTGGAATCAACTCAAAAGCTATTATGGTTGATTTTTGAAAAATGTTTGAAGTTGCAAAAGTCTCTGTCTTGTTATTTTTACTAAAGATTATATCTAACTCCAAATGATTTAAATCCAACGGGCTTGGATATATAATTTAATTATCTTTCTAACAAAATTTGAATCATGCAATTTGGTTAGGTGAAACTCTCTAAACTGGTTTTTGAATCTAGGGACAGAATAGGATTTCAACTAAATTGGAAAATCCATATTTGAATTTCCTGGGCTGCGCGGAAAAGCTAAACAGGCCGGCCCAACTGCACAGCACAGTGCAACGCGCGGCTGACAGAGGGGGTCCACTCATCCGCAAGACTAACTACGTGAAGCGGTATCGTTTAACCAGAGCCCTACGATAAGAAGTAAGATCGATGGTTGAGGGTCATCGTTGACGACGAATAGCTCCAGCGAGGAATGTGACCTAGCGCGGCGGTGGGGGTCTCGCGGGGCTCACTTGGGCTCCAGCTAGGGTCGGCGACGGGGACAAACGGTGTGGTAGATGACGGCGAGGCGAGGCGCGGTCACGATAGCACTTGGGGTGGTCGGAATCGTTGGCGCCCTTCTCCTCCAGCAGTGGCAGACTCCGGTGAAATTCCAGCGTAGTGGTACTCGCCTTGCTCCGGGAAGAAGTGGGGAAGGTTAGTCAGGAGTGGGGAGTGCAGTTGTGTGGAGAAATGGGGTGGAGAGGACCTCTATTTATACACCGACGAGGCAACCGAGTGGGATGGGTTTGCGTCTCCGGCGAGGACGGTTCAGCGAGCTAAAGGCATGGGCAAGGGTGTAGGACGGTGCGGTGCTCCCTGGTGGTTCTCACGGAATTAAGGGCGTGGCACGGGGCTGTCTAGTTTGGTCTGGCGCATGCCGTGCTGCGCACGGGACAAGCGGCGTTCTCGACGGTGCGTGGGAGCTACGGGTCACGCGGCGGTGAACGGGGGTGTCTACTTGGTTGGCGTGATTATGGCGAGGCTACGCGTGCGTGGTGAGGGCAAGGCACGAGCTGGCGGGGCTGGTCGAGCACGACACTCTAGCGCGCTCTAGACATGGCACAGAGAGGCAGTGCACGATGCGACTAGGGTGGTCCACGGCCGGGTTGCGATCGTGGGCTGGACAAGGGGTGGCGGTAGGTTGCGGCGATGCTTCTGGACATCCTGGATGGGCGCAGGGCTGTCTGCTACGAGCTGGCCTTGGTCGGCTGGCCACGACCACATATGGGCGGCGCTCCACTGTGCTCCATGGTGAAGGGGGTTGGTCTGGGTGCTAGATTGTCTCAGAGGGGACAGGGGAGTTAAGGGGAGATCAATTGGTCGTTTAATTACTGTTTAAACAGTGAAGTTACGCAGAAGCTTGATACGTCCAAAACGTATCTACTTTCCTGAACACTTTTGCTATTTTTTCCTCTAAACTTGTGTGATTTGGATACAACTAACACGAACTGACGCTATTTTTAGTAGAATTACCTTGGTGTCTAGTTTTTTTTTCAGAAAATCAACTATCAGGAAAAATCCCGGAAAATATGCCAAAAATCCTATTTCACCAGAAGACTCACGAAGCTAGAAGACGAGACGGAGGAGGGCCACGAGGGGACCACACCACCTATCCGCGCGGGCCAGGCCAGGCCGCGCCTGGGGGTGGTGTGGCCGCCTCGGTCACCCCCTCGGCCTCCCTCTTCGCCTATAAGTTGCATGTTTACCTAAAAACCAAAGGGGGTTCGACGTTTATCTAAACAGAGTTCCGCTACGCCGCCACTACCAGCTTCCGTGATTCGGAACCAGAAACGCTGTTCTGGCACCCTACCAGGACGGGTAATTGGAGGAGATCATTGCCATCATCATCACCATCGCTTCTCCATCGACCATCCATGTTTCCCCCATCCATGAGTGAGTAATCCCCCGTTGTAGGCATGGGGATGGTAGGGATTGGATGAGATCGTTCATGTAATGGCATCTGATTGTTAGGGCATGGTGCCTAGTATCTATTATTAGTGCTTTTTGACTTTGTTGCAACTTGTTATGCTTAATGCTTGTCACTAGGTCCCGAGTGCCATGATTTCAGATCTGAACATTTTATTGATTCATTATGATAGTATTGTTTATGGTCTTACCTGCAAGTTGTATACACATATTGTTGTCCGAAACCAAAGGCCTCGAAGTGACAGCAATTGGGATAACCGGAGGGGGTGGCTTTGATGTGAGGATCACATGTGTTCACGGAGTGTTAATGCTTTGCTTTGGTGCTCTATTAAAAGGAGCAACTTAATTGCCAGTAGTTCCCTTGAGGCCCCACTACAAACAGACTGGCAGGACAAAAGATGTTGTGCAAGTTCTCATTGCGAGCACGTATGACTATATATGGAACACATGCCTAATATTATTTAGTACTTGGATGCTTTATCTTATTTATCTGCAAATGCCCTATGTCTTGATTGCCATATGAATTGTCTTGTCCATGCAACGCCCGTCCATCCATCCCTATGCCTACCGCGCTTTGATCCTACTGTTTACTGCAATTGATACTATCGTCTTTACTTTTACTACGGCTACTACTTTGCTATTGTTATTACAAAACAGTTGCTACTGATAAACTGCCGTGAGCAAGATTGTTTCCAGGTGCAGCTGAATTGACAACTCAGTTATTAAGGCTTATAAATATTCTTTGGCTCCTCTTGTGTCGAATCAATAAATTGGGTTTCACTTCCCTCAAAAATATTGTGATACAACCCCTATACTTGTGGGTCATCAAGACTATTTTCTGGCAAAGTTGCCAGGGAGCATAGCTTTATTTATCAAGTTCACTTGGAATCACTATTGTTCGCTGCCATCCATCCATCATGGGTAAGTCTCGTGATGGCAAGGTCCCTATTTTACCATCCACTACAAGAAGAGGTACGGTTCTAAACACCTCAGTTGCTCTTGATTCACCATCT
Organism: Avena eriantha; assembly: GCA_910589775.1. Lineage (NCBI taxonomy): Eukaryota > Viridiplantae > Streptophyta > Magnoliopsida > Poales > Poaceae > Avena > Avena eriantha. Next base: position 440,246,433 of record OU342741.1, read on the forward strand.
GTTATGAGTAAGTTCCTTACACCACCACATACACATGCTACACACACTGCTACTACTGTTGAATCTAAAACTTCTAATACTTATGATGCTACTTCTACTGTGCTTGATAAGAGTGGTTCATCAGGTCCTTTCCTAGATGCTACGATTGCTAGAACTATAGCTGGAAATACTGAAACTCCTAATGAAGACACTATTACACCTGTGAGTTCACCTGAGTCTAGAGAGAGCTATGATATTGAAGACGGATATATAGAAATGACTGATGAATTTATTAAAGAATGCCAAAACACCCGTGATAGGAGTGCTATTAAGAGTCTTCTTGAGAAACATGCTGTTAGACCTAAGTTATCTCCTAATGCTAAGTTTGCTGCATCTCCCAAAAACATTAAAGATAAGGTTTATGATTTCTCTCTTGATTTATCTTACATAACTATTGTTGACAAAGAACCTTTTTGTGGGACTAAGAATGAAAGTGCTGTAGCACATATGACTGAGCTTTCTACCATGAGTGGCTTATTTTCTGATGATATTAAGATGCGCACCTACTTTGTTGCTAAATATTTCCCTTTTTCACTGAAAGGAGAAGATAAAACTTGGTTTAATAATTTACCTCCTGGATCTATTGATAGCCCTGATGCTTGATTAGTACCTTCCTTCAAAAATATTTCCCTCCTAGTGCTAGACATGCTATTTTGCAGGAACTTTTTGATTTTAAACAGGGAGAAAAAGAGATATCACCTGAATCATGGGCAAGGTTTTGTGCTTTGATTCATGCACATGCTGGATGTCCATTACCTAAAAATGAGCTTCTTGATATATATTATAATGGACTAATTGAAGAATCTAGGACATACCTGGATAGTTGTGCTGATTGTGTTTTTAGGAATAGAAACCCAAAAGAAGATCAGGAATTAATGGCTAAAATAAGTAAGAATTATGATGATTGGACTTCACCTGAGCCAACTACGCCCGAGAGAACTACACATGTGTTAACTGTGCCTGAGCCAACACCTACACCAACATCAAAAAAGAGGGGAGTTATTGAACTAAATGATGAAGTGATGAAGCAAGCTAAGAAATGTCTTAAGGAAAAGGGAATTAAAGCTTCAGACGTCAAGAATATACCTCCTATAGAAGAACTATATAAGCCAATCTCCCACTCATCCACTATTGAGGTACACACTCTCCAAGATTTTGATGAAGATGATATTACTTACTCTAAACCTCCTGTTCAATGCTTAGAAGAATTTGATGTTTTTATTGTTAAGCAAGATAATTTCAATAAAAGGGTGCAAAATCATTTAATGGAAAACTCTAGAGCTATTATTGTGTTAAAAGATATTGTGGAAAGAACCTCTAATGATGTTAAAGTACTTGTTAAACATTTTCAAATGGTTCAAACTCAAATTGATCAGCTTATTAAAGTACAACAAGACTTGCTAGTTAATGCTGCTAAAGAAAAACATGCTTAGAACTAGAAGTGGTGCTGCCACCCAGGATCCTCTATATCTTGAGGGGCATCCTAAAAGAATTGAGCAGGATTCTCAACAAATTGAAAATAGTGGTACTACTCCTAATAAAAGGAAAAATAAACATAAAACTATTATAGAACCTTGTGAACCTGCTAAAGATCCCAATAGTATATCTATCTCTGATGCCAAAACTGAAAGTGGTAATGAGGAAAATGATGCTCCTGATAAAGAAAAAGTTGAAGAAGAACTTGAAAGGCACACTAAGAATACTAAATACACTAAAGAAGATTTTGTTGCTAAGAAACATGGTAGTGAAAGAGAGCATTGGGTCCAAAAACCTATGCCATTCCCTGATAAGAAACACAAGTCAAAGGAAGATGAACACTATAATAAGTTTTGTGAATGGATGAAACCTTTATTTTTGCAAATCCCTCTGACTGATGCTATTAAATTACCACCTTATTCAAAGTATATGAAGGATATTGTCTCTAATAAAAGGAAGATCTCTAATGAAGAGATTTCTACTTTGCTTGCTAATTATTCCTTTAATGGTAAGGTTCCAAAGAAACTTGGAGACCCAGGGATTCCAACTATTCCATGCTCTATTAAAAATAGTTATGTTAGAATTGCTTTGTGTGATTTGGGAGCAGGAGTTAGTGTTATGCCTTTTTCTCTCTATAAGATACTTCAATTGGAAAAACTAATACCAACTGATATATCTTTGCAAATGCCTGATAAATCTACTACTATTCCTGTTGGTATATGTGAGGATGTACCTATTCAAGTGGCTCATAATTTCTTGATATTAATTGATTTTGTTGTGCTTGAAATGCCTAAAGATGATAATATGTCTATTATTCTTGGGAGACCTTTTCCTAATACTGCAAGAGCTGTTATTAATTGTAATCAAGGAAAGGTGACTTTTAATGTTAATGATAAGGAGCATACTATCTATTTCCCCAAGAAGATTGATAGGACTTATGGCTTAAATTCAATTGAACATGTTGAGGGCATCCAAGTTGGAGAAATATATTGTCCCATACCACGAGAAAAATATGAAACTATTATGATTGGGACCATTGCTATCAAGGTTGAGGTAACATAATCATTAGTGGAATACAAAGTTTTGTTTCATATAAAATTGTTTTGGTAACAATACCTGATCAACCTTATTAATAAAAGGATTTTAATGAACAAAACAATGTTTTCACCGTGATTACCTTTGCTTACTTTTATTTTATCCATTTTAGTTTTTGCTTTCGCTTAGTTTACTTTTCTATTGCTAGTTGCTTGCATATTAGAGTGTCTTAGAATTCTGAAGTTTTAGTGTTGTGTTGTCATTGCATCATTCCAAAAACATCTTTCTGTCAGAAAATCATTCATCTATACCTAAAAATTGCTCAAAAATAAAGTGTCTCGAAAAATTCGAGAAAATTCATATTAAATTTTTACGTGAAAAAGGGGCCGAGAAGTGCCTGGAGTGACCCAGGGGGGCCACCAGGCAGGCACACCACCTGGCGGCACGACCACTCTAGGGGCGTGCTTGGCCATGGTGTGGCCCACCCCTAGCCCTCCACTCACTCTCTCACTTTCCACTGCTTCCTCTCTCCCAAGAAAACATAAGTTCATTGATCGAAATCGCGTTCTTGCTGTTCTTGTCGATGATTTTTCAATCTCCTTGCTCAGCCCATCTTTGTTGCTGAAATTTGGAGCATTTGTTCTCCGGTATGTGACTCCTTCGCTTGTCTAAGTAGATTTGTGTTTAGTGATTTATATCTTGAGTATCTTGCTGCTGTAGGTGACAAGTTATGAGAGCTTGTTGGATTGTTCAATGCTTAGAGATATTGTTTTGACGCATGTTTAGTCCTCTTACAAGTCCCTATGAGTAGTTCCCTTCATTATGTATTCACTTTGCAATCACTCGTATAATGGATGTTTAAATTTCAGAATATCAAAGATGAACAACCACACATTTGGAGAAATATTTGAGAGGGACACACCTAGGAGGTCAAGGCCTTCAAGATCAGCCTCTCAGTTTAGGCCTTCATACAATAAAGACCTTATTACACCATGCTCTGGCAATGAAGGAGATGAGGGAGATGCTCACCCATCTATCTTCCCTTATTTTACCTTTTTGCAAGCTGCAGGGATCCTTAATGACTTCTTACTACTGGTTTAGAGGGTTGGTATGACCACGTACGTGGAAGATGAGAGTGAGCAATATGCCGTGCTCACCAAAACTTTCGTGGAGAGTTTCGTTCTCACCAACACCCCTTATCAGTCAACTGTTTTGTTCAAAATTTATAATCAACCTATTACCATGTCATTGGAAAGATTTTGTAGCATTATAGGTATAGGCATGATGGGGACAGTGAAGAAGATCCAAGGTCGACCCGCTAACTTGCTGGAGCTCTATCGAAGTGTGACAAATGACGATGACCGCGTAGCTCAGCGCGGGAGGATAAGGAACATTCAACTCCCGGATCTTAGATATTTTGCTTATTATCTTGCCACTAGCATTCTTGGTAGGGAGAACACTAGTAATATCTCTAATTATCATTTAGCCTTCCTCGCTGCTGTACCTAATAATGATGCCAAGTATAATCTTGGCTCTCTCATTGCTCGCCGCCTAGCTACTAGGGGACCTATTTATGGGGGCATTATAGCCTCACGTATGGTTGCTGCATTAGAACTTTTTGTGGATCCTAATGACACTGTGTTGGCACCACAAAGGATTGATCTTGCTGCCATGAAAACGCATCACTTCGTCACTACTGACTCTGATATGAACAATTTAGTATACATGATGGTGTTTACTAACGGAGACGAGAGGGAAATTCCTTTTCCACAATCCACTTTGTTCCGTATTCACAGGAGGCCATGGTCGCATTCTAAGGAGGAGGTGGATGAGAAGCTCCGCTTGCTTGGTTTCCACAAGCAGCACCAGGAGGATGTGCCTTCTTACGACTACTCTGTGCACTACGGTGGGGCGTCCTCGAGCTTGTATCAGGACGAGGGTACCTCCTCGCCGTACTACGGAGGCGCTCCATCTTGGCCAGCTTGGGATTGATACCCACTTAGGCCAAAAGCCTAAGCTTGGGGGGAGGTACACCGACATCACACTCATCTACATATCATGTCTAGTTGGTACTTTGTATATCCATGCTTCATTCTCTTTTTAGTTTTCGTTCTTTCTTTACTTTTGCTTTCTAAAACACAAAAAGACCAAAAATCAAAAAGATTTGTTTGAACTTGGTTTTCTTTATTTGCAAAGTAATAAGCTTTTTTCCTTGGTTTGCTTTGTTTCCCTTTATTTGCTTCTTTTTGCCTTGGTTTGCTTTTTTCCTTTTTGCTTTGTTTGAACTATTCGAAAAACCCAAAAAGATTTTTCTTTGCTTGTTCTTCCTTTTTGTTCTTGACTTTAAAAATCAAAAACACCAAAAATATTTGTTGTTCTTCTTTGGTTTTGTGAAGTTCGTTGCAGGGTTCAGCAGTCCTCACTGAAGTTTGGTTTCATGTTATTATTCAAGCCACACAAGTGAAGGGCAACAATTAGGATTAATGACAACTTGAGGTGTGGTAAGAGGCTGGTAAGGAACGCTATTTGTTTTCATTTTTGTACATATACTCATCATTGTGGGCATGCTTAGTCTGTTCATGTAGGGTGTATGTTATTTATGGATGCTTAGTAGTTCTTGCTTTCTTATGATTAGCTCTAGATTTCTAATGGTTTGTATCATGTCATATGAATGTTTGCTTGCATTGTTCTATTCATAACTTGGTATGACACTGTGGTATCCTACTCTGAATGTTTCATGTGAATTGACTTGGCACATGCTCATGCATGCATATGACTGAAAAAATAATCAGTTAAGCCTCGATGAATTATTTTGCCTCAGCGGTCTTGAATCACTTTCATGCTATAATTAGTCCTGTTTTGTTGCAAGCATGATTATGATAGTTATTGCTCTCTCGTTTGTCGCTCCTTTACTATTGCTAGCCTTCACTTGCACTGAGTATGAGCTCTACTGATGTTTCCAACTCCCGAAAACCAATATTGCCAAAAGTGTCCACCATACCTACCTATTAGCATCATTTGCTAGTCCGTGCATATTCAGTATGCCTTGTTTTCTTCCGAATAAAATGTTTGCTTGTTATGAGAAAGTTAGTTAGTAAAGCTCTCATGAACTTGATGCCACACTTTACTTTCTTGCAGTTAATAATCTTGAACCATTGTGTCCATCTTTGTTGTGTATATGCTTGTGCTTTATGAGTTGAAGTTAGCAGAACCATGTATCATGGGGAACTCTTTCAACATTGCACTTATTATTCCATTGATATCATGATTCTTTTGCTTCTGGATCCTGGTAGTGTGAAATAAAAGGGGAACTTGTAAGATCATGGAGTTTGTATGTTTGTTAGAGAAACGCCTGGGCCGTTAGCCTAAGCCATGCCTAATCATGGTGGAAACTTGTAGCATAACCATAATGAGCATTCTATGAAGCATCCTCAACAAAAACCTATGCAAAAAGCAAATAAAAATATCGCTGAGATGCTCATTATCTGTTGCCTTGTCATTTTGATATGGGATAGCTCTTGTGTCATGGGGCAAGGGGTACCCCGTTGGCGGTTCTCAATGATACATATGTACTTACAATGACAAGAGCCTACTTGTGACTGAAGTTGAGTAGCATGAGGTTCGGTACTCGTAAGCAAGGGGCATGAGATTTGAACTTATAATTTGTCAAGCATATCCTCTTAGTTGTGCCACTTTAACCTTAACCATTTAAAGATGCTTATGATAGGGGCAATGAGAGCTCAAAGCTAATGAGTACCATACTTTCAGCATTTGGAAGCCTTTCAAACTGTTCAAAACCTTTTCACTTCCTTGTTTCGTCACCACTTATACTATGAGCACTTTCTTGAGATCATAGTTGTCATTCTTAGTGTAATGTGCTTGTCTCAAAACTTGATTAATTATGGCATGACTTTGATGCATGTATCTTTGATATCTTTACTTCTAGTCTTCAGTTGATCTTTAGAGGTGCCTTGGCATCTATGTTTGCCCTACGATCAAAGGCAAGTGAGATACCACTCTATCATACATTTTTATGAGCATTGCAATGTTGCTCATGTTTATGTTTCATGCTACTTACTATTTTTGAGTTAGAATCTCTTCATAGCTTGCAATGACTTTTGAGTAACCTTATCTGCATACTCCTTATTATGAATTGACCAAGTAATTGATCATATGCTGAGAATATATACATCTTATGAAGTAAAAGTGTTCGTGAAAGTTTCTTTTATCGCGCTCAGTTTTCAACTGAATTGCTTGAGGACAAGTAATTAGCTAATCTTGGGGGAGTTGATACGTCCAAAACGTATCTACTTTCCCGAACACTTTTGCTATTGTTTTTCCTCTAACCTTGTGTGATTTGGATACAACTAACACGGACTGGCGCTGTTTTCAGCAGAATTACCTTGGTGTCTAGTTTTTGTGCAGAAAATCAACTATCAGGAAAAATCCCGGAAAATATGCCAAAAATCCTATTTCATCAGAAGACTCACGGAACCAGAAGACGAGATGGAGCAGGGCCACAAGGGTCCCACACCACCTGTCCGCGCGGGCCAGACCAGGCCGCACCTGGGGGTGGCATGTCCGCCTCGGTCACCCCCACGGCCTCCCTCTTCGCCTATAAGTTGCCTCTTGACCTAAAAACCAAGAGGGATTCGACGTTTTTCCAGAAACAGTTGCGCTACGCTGCCACCACCAGATTCCGTGATTCGGGACCAGAAACTCCGTTCTGGCACCCTGTCGGGACAGGGAATTGGAGGAGATCATCACCATCATCATCACCATCACTTCTCCATCGACCATCCATGTTTCACCCATCCACGAGTGAGTAATCCCCCGCTGTAGGTTATGGGGATGGTAGGGATTGGATGAGATCATTCATGTAATGGCATTAGATTGTTAGGGCATGGTGCCTAGTATCTATTATTAGTGCTTTTTGACTTTGTTGCAACTTGTTATGCTTAATGCTTGTCACTAGGTCCCGAGTGCCATGATTTCAGATCTGAACATGTTATTGATTCATTATGATAGTATTGTTTATGGTCTTACCTGCAAGTTGTATACACATATTGTTGTCCGGAACCAAAGGCCCCGAAGTGACAGCAATCGGGATAACCAGAGGAGATGGCTTTGATGTGAGGATCAGATGTGTTCACGGAGTGTTAATGCTTTGCTCTGGTGCTCTATTAAAAGGAGCACCTTAATTGCCAATAGTTCCCTTGAGGCCCCATTGCAAACGGGCTGGCAGGACAAAAGATGTTGTGCAAGTTCTCATTGTGAGCACGTATGACTATATATAGAACACATGCCTAATATTATTTAGTACTTGGATGCTTTACCTTATTTATCTGCAAATGCCCTGTGTCTTGATTGCCATATGAATTGTCTTGTCCATGCAACGCCCTTCCATCCATCCCTATACCTACCGCGCTTTGATCCTACTGTTTACTGCAATTGATCTACCATCTTTACTTTTACTACTGCTATTACTTTGCTATTGCTATTACAAAACTGTTGCTACTGATAAACTTCCGTGAACAAGATTGTTTCCAGGTGCAGCTGAATTGACAACTCAGTTGTTATGGCTTATAAATATTCTTTGGCTCCCCTTGTGTCGAATCAATAAATTGGGTTTCACTTCTCTCGAAAATATAGTGATACACCCCCTATACTTGTGGGTCATCAAAGCTTAATCTGTGTTAACCATGTGTTTGATGAAATGGCCGCATGAAAGATACTTTGGAATTTTTGATTCAAAATTTTGGAGTGGTTTGATCTTAAGCTTGAATAACTAGGTTTGCTGGGAGAGGTCAAGGGGAATTGATTTGGTAGGTTTTTCAAAAAGTAGGATCTTAACATATGAATTGGATTCAGTTTTCCATTGTCCATTAAATTGATTTGCTAGATGTTTTTGTAAGTTTGTAAAGTGGACCTTGATATACTTTCACTTGGTCTAGCAAGACGTGAAAAGAAATAGAATAGTTTATGTTAGAAATTCTCTTCTAGGAACACCTAAAGTGGCCTAGTGGTTGATTTTTGTCAAAATGACCATTTGGTTTACTTATTCTTATTTGATTTCTTTCTCTTTGGATTTTGTTTGCAATTGGTCTAGATGATGTTGCATTCAACTTTAAACCATTTCACAACATTTAGAACAATCAAGCATGTCATATACACTCAATTCTATACTAATGCAAACACACATGCATTCATATCCATTTTTCTTAATAAAAGTTTTTGTTAACCTAAATTGGGTGATTAGAACTTGATAATCTTGTTTAGAAGTTTTGGGGTGTTACAACGAATAACTTTGAATGTTGACCGTTGGATCAAGATTCGTGAATCCCAGCATTTCTAGCCATTGGATCTTATTTTCCATTCTTGCATCTAGAAGATTCTATTTGTAGTCTTCAGCATAATAAATGGTATGCACAAACCTCAAAACACACTTCTCCATCATACTAGAATCTTCTCCTTTTTTCTCTAGACCATGTTATCAAAAATTTCATGTGTTAGGTAGCTAATAATATTTGACTTCTACATGGCATACAAAGTACAAGGATACGCTCATACTTTATAGATCTTGATCAAATTTATAATTTATTGTGCTTTACCAATTATAATTTTATATAGTGATGATATGTCATACGTCTACTATCTGAGTCTCACGTGCAAGGCACATGCAACTTATAGTAATTGGTAAAGCACAAAAACATATAAATTTGATCAACATCTATAAAGTATGGGTGTATATTTGGTCCTTGTACTTTGTATCATCATGTAGAAGTCAAAGATTATTTAACTACCTAACACATGAAATTTTTGATAACATGGTCTAGAGAAACAAGGGAGAAGCTTCTAGTATGATGGAGAAATGTGTTTTGAGGTTTGTGCATAGCATTCATTATGTCGAAGACTATCAATAGATTCTTCTGGTAGCTAGAATGGAAAAGAAGATCCAACTGCTAGAAACACTGGGATTCGTGAGTCTTGATCCAACGGTAAACATTCAAAGTTATTTGTACACTATATAGTGGTAAGATAAGATAACATAAGATCATGTAGAAGTCAACAATTATTAGCTACTTCGTACTACGGAGAAGATTCTAGTATGATGGAGAAGTGTGTTTTCAGGTTTGTGCATCGCATTCATTATGTTGAAGACTATGTCTAGAATCTTCTAGATGCTAGAATGGAAAAGAATATCCAACGGTTCGAAATATTAGGATTCGCGAGTCTTGATCCAATGGTCAGCATTCAAAGTTACTCATACACTATATAGTGGTTATATCTCTACTACTATAATGGAGCAGTTTTGAATTGGATCCATAGCACCAATCCCGACCATTGTGCCCTTAGATCCAATGGTTTAGAGAATTTGGATTCATGTTGAATAGCACCTAGAACAAACTCCACCATGCATGTTGTAGAACCATCATGTCACCACCACAAAATTTCATAGCACAATAGGATGTATTCTCTCTACCACTATAATGGAGCAGTTTTGAATTGCATCCATAGCACCAATCATGATCATTGGGCTCTTAGATCCAATGGTTCAGAGTAGCTAGATTTGTGTTGAATAGTACATACCTAGAGCAAACTCCACCATGTTCTAGAACCATCATGTCACCACCCCCAAAATTTCATAGCACATTATTAGGCTATATTCTCAATATGTGTAGATATATTTATTATTAATACACTTAATGTATATGCATTTTTTCTCTAACAAGACTATTGGATAATAACAACTCGATTTTTGTTAAATCACATTTCATACATTAGAGAAAAAATGCATAAATTAAGTCTATTAATAATAATTATATACACATATTTAGAATACAACCTATTGTGCTATGAAATTTTGGGGGTGGTGACATGATGGTTCTAGAACATGGTGGAGTTTTCTCTAGGTACTATTCAACACGAATCCAGCTACTTTGAACCATTGGATCTAACAGCCCAACGGCCAGGATTGGTGCTATGGACCCAATTCAAAACTTCTCCATTATAGTAGTGGAGATCTAAAACATGAAATTTTTGGTAACATGGTCTAGAGAAATGAGGGAGAAGATTCTAAAATGATGGCGAAGTGTGTTTTGAGTTTTGTGCATAGCATTCATTTTGATGAAGACTATCAATAGAATCTTATAGACCGTTCAAACAAATAGAATCTTATAGATGCTAGAATGGAAAAGAATATCCAACGGCTAGAAATGTTGGGATTCACGAGTCTTGATCGAATGGTCAATATTGAAAGTTATTCGTACACTATATAGTGGTAAGATAAGATTATAATAGGAAAAGCAAAACAATAATAAATTTTATCAACATCTATAAAGTATGGGTGTATATATTAGGTTCTTGTACTTTGTATGTCATGTAGAAGTCAGCGATTATTAGCTATCTAAAACTTTAAAATTTTGGTAACATGGTCTACAGAAACGAGGTAGAAGATTCTAGAATGATGGAGAAGTGTGTTTTGAGTTTTGTGCATAGCATTCATTGTGATGAAGACTATCAATAGAATCTTCTTGGTTCTAGAATAATGGAAAAGAATATCCAATGGCTAGAAATATTGGGATTCGTGAGTCTTGATCCAACGGTCAATATTCAAAGTTGTTCATATATTGTTTACCAATTGCAAGATATGCACATCTACTTGCTTGTAGTACTAACAAATATGGGAAATTTACCATAAACTATGATTTGGATATGTCCACGACCTTGCGAGGTTGCTCGGCCTGAAACTTGTTCATAAAAAACAAGATGATTATTAATCCAGTAGATGGCTTGAATTTCGGGGAAAAACGGTTGCTGGAAGTAGATCGGTGTGCCGTACCAAGTCACACGTGCGCAGCGCCACGCTGTGGATGAGGAAGAGACAAGCCGGACTGTGCACCCCCGACTGCAAAGAAGAGATCGATGGAGGATGGATGGTGAGAGCCAGCGATGGAGAGAGAAAACACAACTTGTTTTGCATGCATATTACTACTAGTAGGTCCATATATTTACTACTAGTGGAGTGTACCTCTTGTCAGCAGTCCATCATTGCTTTGCTCTGACATCGCACCGCCTTCTGATTCCTCCTCCTGCTGCTCTCGTGCTGCCTCCTTTTGTTGGAGAAGGAACCGCCTCCCTTTTCGAGTAGTACTAGTACGGAAGTGGAGTAGTACTTTGCTTTATATAGAGAAAAATATTTCCATCGCTTAGAAAATTGGAGTTCTTACTTTTCCTAGTATTTGGGAACTCCCATTGGCAAAGATGTTTACCAACGACAAGATGCGCACATCTCCTTTCTTGTAGTACTACTACAAAATTCCCATAAACATGGATATGTCCATGACCTTGCTTGGTCGCTCGTCCTAAAACCTGTTCATACTTATACTACATGGTAGACCATTTTTGTGAAGCGGCTTTTTTCATAAGTTGTGAAAAACTCATGTTTATTATTTTTCAAGGCAGGTAGTACAAGCAAAACAATGCCATGCATGAGTCCCCCTGTTTTTTGGCCCATATCTCTCTCTTTTTTCAAAGCAGGGTCAACTTTCCCGGCATGCAAAGTCTAGAAAGAAGTTGAATCTTTGAAAACTCTCGGTCGTGTTCTCCATATATTGGCTGTCTGGTGGGCAACTTCAAAATATTGTTGTGGAATTTAAAGAGAAATTGGTAGCTCACATGGGTTTGAAATAATTTGACATAATTTCGACAGACTCCCTCTGATCCATATTTAATGTTCATAGATTCAAATGTATCTAGTCATGTTTCTGTGCTAGATGCATATACCCGAATCTAGACAAATCTGAGAACATTAATTTGAATCGGAGACAAATTAGATAAGAGACATCTTACACATCATCACTATATAAAATTATAATAGGTAAAGCAGAAAAATATAAATTTGATCAACATATATAAAGTATGGGTGTATATTTGGTTCTTCTACTTTATATCATCATGTGTAGAAGTCAAATATTATTAGCTACCTAACACTTGAAATTTTTGGTAGTAACATTGGTCTAGAGGAACGAGTGATAAGATTCTAGTATGATGGAGAAGTGTGTTTTGAGGTTTGTACATAGCATTAATTATACTGAAGACTATCAATAGAATCTTCTAGATTCTATAATGGAAAAGAAGATCCAACAACTGGAAATGTCGTTTGGATTCGCGAGTCTTGATCCAACGGTCAATATTCAAAGTTATTTGTATTCATACACTATAAAGTACTTGGTAAGATAAGATTGTACGAATAACTTCGAATGCCGGCCGTTGGATCTCAATACTCGCGAATCCCAATATTTCTAACTGTTGGATCTTCTTTTCCATTATAGCATCTAGAAGATTGTATAGAAAGTCTTCAGCAAAATGAATGCTATGCATAAACCTCAAAACACACTTCTCCATCATACTAGAATCTTCTCCCTCATTTCTCTAGACCATATTACCAAAAAAAATCAAGTGTTTTGGGTAGCTAATAATCTTTGAATTCTACATGATGATACAAAGTACAAGAACCAAATATACACCCATACTTTATGTATGTTGATCGAATTTATATTTTTTTGTGCTTTACCTATTATAATTTTATATAATGATGATATGTCATACGTCTATTATCCGAGTCTCACGTGGAGGGCACTCCTCTCGCTGCTCTCGCGCTGCCTACCTTTTGGAGTAGCAGTACAGAATGAGGTGGAGTACTTTGCTTTATAGAAAAAATATTTCCATCGCTTAGTAGAGTTGTTAATTTTCCTAGTATTTGGAAACTCGCATTGGCAAAGTTGTTTACCAATGCCAAGATTCAGACATCTACTTTCTTGTAGTACTACCAAATTACCATAAACTATGATGTGGATATGTCCATGACCTTGCTTGGTCGCTCGTCCTGAAACCTGTTCATACTTATACTACATGGTAGACCATTTTTGTGAAGCGGCTTTTTTCAAAAGTTGTGAAAAACTCATGGTTATTTTTTTCATGGCAGGTAGTACAAGCAAAAGGACGCCATGCATGAGTCCCCCTGTTTTTTGGCCTATATCTCTCTCTTTTTTCAAAGCAGGGTCAACTTTGCCGGCATGCAAAGTCTAGAAAGAAGTTGAATCTTTGAAAACTCTCGGTCGTGTTCTCCATATATTGGTTGTCTGGCGGGAAACTTCAAAAGATTTTTGTGAAATTTAAAGAGCAATTGGCAGCTCACATGTGGTTCGAAATAATTTGACATAATTTTGACAGACTCCCTCCGATCAAATTTAATGTTCATAGATTCATCTAAATTCAAATGTATCTAGTCATGTTTCTGTGCTAGATGCATATACCCAAATCTAGACAAATCTGAGAACATTAATTTGAATCGGAGACAGTAGTGTAATTTAAGTGGGTTAACTTATCTATGAACCTTGAAAACTCAAAGAACCTAGGAATCACAAGTAAAACATGGGTGGTTCGCTATGTCCGGAAACATGGGAACCTCAAAACACTTCTCCATCATTCTAGAATCTTCTCCCTCGTTTCTCCAGACCATGTCTAAATTTTGAAGTTTTATATTAGCTAATAATCGTTCACTCTACATGATATACAAAGTATGAGAACCAAATATACACCCATATATTATAGATGTTGATCAAATTTATATTTTTTTCTGCTTTACCTATTATAATTTTATATAGTGATGATATGTCAGACGTCTATTATTTGACTCTCCCGTGTAGGGCACGTGCAACTTACTAGTTTACTACTAGCACTACATGAATTTGTTGGATAAATTACATGTTATATTTTTCAAGCTTTTATACTCCCTCCGACCCAAATTAGTTGACTTATTTTTATCTAGATTCAGATGTATCTAACACTAAAACAAGTCTAGATACATGAATCTAGACAAATCTAAGTCAACTAATTTGGGTCAGAGGGAGTAGATAATTTCACCCGAAAGTGTATCATGCTTCAATCAACACGTTCAGTGGAATTAAAAGGTTACATCAAAAAATAGAAAATTACATCTAAGTCCATACAATTGGCACAAAGCCCCCTAAAAATTAGCTTGGAAAGGCAGTTGGGTCCGGCTCAATTTCAACCGAGCAACTGAGCCATACTCTTGGTACTACTGTTTGCTTCACACACGAAACACAATGTGCACCTGCGTGTTGATCATGGTCGATGGGACGAGATTTCTCGGAACGAGTAGAGGAGCACACTGCCCCCATACCGAGTCGATTCCCCCAGCCGCACATTCGCCGGCCGTAGGTTCCTCACGCTTGAGCTCGAACTTGAGCATGTCCTGATGGTGAGCAAGGGCCATCATAGGATCAATAGGCCTGAGGGGACCTAGGATGGCATCGTCTACCACGGCCGCGGCGACCTGGCGCCCACCCGAGTTGTTTGCCCCGGTCGCATGCTCGCTTGCCGCAGGTTCCTTGCGCGTGAGCTCGAACTCGAGCATGTCCTAATCTTAAGCAAGGGCCAGCATAGGATCGATAGGCTCGAGGGGACCCAGGACGGCGTCGGCCACGACCACGGCAACCTGGCGCCTACCCGAGTTGTCTGCCCCGGTCACATTATCGCTGGCTGCAGGTTCCCGGTGGAAGGATTGGCCGCTGTCATGCACGGGGTTAACTTGGCCACGGTTGATGTCCAGCCAGAGCGCCTGCCTGGACGCAGCTCCGTCAAAGTCGAAAGGGAGGCCCACCGGGACCGGCGCTTTGTTGTAGAGGTCCACTTTTGTTCGACTGCCATGTTGACGCCTCCGTGACGCGGCCAACGCAGGATCGGTAGCCTCGAGGGGGCCCAAAATCGCGTCATCGACCGGCAAGGCCAACGCACGTTTACCGCGGGTGACCAGGCGCTCTACAGAGGCGGCTCCAACGGCTCCAATGGTGGCATGTTCCCGCCGGATGAACTGTTTCGGGGCCGGGTCTCGAGCCGAAGCAGACCTCCAAGGACGACGCAGCCAATCCACCGGGATTCCTTCAGGCATTTGTGAGGGTAACATGCCTTTGGTGGAATAAAGAAATTTTGGCGGAGAGTAGAATGAAGGAGAAAGTATAGTACTAGTAGTACTACTAGCGGTGCTACTCAGTTTTGACCCAGCATTTCTCCAATGAGTACTTTTTATTAGATGCTCCAAGGAATATGCAGAGCGACCGCTTGGCGGCGCGTGAGTTTTTTCGCAGTTGGTGGTTATTCGGGGCATTAACTCACAAGATAAATTCCATATCGGTACTTGTAGCGGTCCTACTTTCAGCTGGCCACGGTCTAATCGGATAGTAGGAGTGGTAGTACTATACACTCTCGAAACAAAGGTGGCGAGCAGCTGGTACCTCGAGCAACGAGTCTGGTAAATTCTTGGAGTATGTATGTACTCCAGTATACAGTAGTAATAAGTTGCACATGCCTGACCATACAGTGACACGAGGTACAAGAACAAATTATACACCCTATACTTTATGGACGTGGCTCAAAATTATAATTATTTTTCAGTGATGCCAACACAATCTCTTTCATCATTATAGTAGGTTGATTTCTACATGACACAAGGTACACGAACCAATTATATACCATATACTTTATGAACGTGGCTCAAAATTATAATTATTTTTTAGTGATACCAACACCTCATCATTAATTGCCGTGACACATAAGCATTTTCCATGCATGTAATAAGGTCTTTGACAATGGGGGAGTCTCTTAGCGCGGCATACTAGGAAAAATGCTTTTGTGGCATGGCAATTACTAGTAGTAGCTAAGATACATCCCTTGCATGTAATCATAGGAAAAAAGAGTTGATTGCCCAATAAAATGCATGCATGAGAGAAAAAACATTAAATTAAGATACAACCTCTAAAATACAATTCATTGGAGAGGATGTCTATTAGGTATTTATAACTCCTATGGTAAGCTACATCCCATTGTGAAAGGCCTAATGCATGATACAATACGTACCACCTGATACCCCCATCGGGGCTAGTCTCGTACTCTCATCCCAAACAGAGGTATAGTAGTACTAGCACCTCCATCCCGGAGTAGTACTGGAGTACAGTATTTAGTCTTCCACGTAGCCCTAGGTCGTCAAAGCAACGTGTACACCGGGTCAGAGGGAGATAATTAATCGGGGAACACAGTGCTTCCCTAGTTTTCTCCGTGCAGGTCTCTTGCCAAAGAGATAAGGTATCGGTTCATGGACGTTGAATTTGGATGGACGGATGATATTGCCTAGAATGAGATGAGGAGTCTAGTACTCCTAGTATTTAACTATTGTACCAGTCTCTCTCGCTCGCTCTCATCAACCCTCTCAGATCTGCGCTCCTCCCTCTACTCTCTCGCTCGGTCTCAAAATCCCTCTCAGATCTACCGCAGTTGAAGAAGACGTCTCTATGGAGGACGAGTGGTTTGAAGCTATGATTGACATGAGTGCAATGAGGCGGGCCTTCGGCTGCAGGCTGTGTTCTCAAATTGTTCATCTTCCCGCGTACATGGTTATTACTACTTCTTTCTTCATGATGTTTTCCACACTGGATTGATACAACTCTTGTTTTTGGGATAAATCTCTTTTCCTTGCACAAACAGTGCTTTGGCAAGGCCGCGGCGCACATTGCATGCGCACAATGTGTTGGAAAATTGTCCGATGGCCAGTGCCCGGGATGTGAATACGGAGGCATCTTCGAACCAACCACTACCGTGGATCAGATGTCCTCGAGAATGAAGCTCAAGTGCAGCAACAAAGGTTGCGACATGGCTGGCAGCTTCCTCGAGTTCATCAAACACTAGAGGGCGTTCCCGCACGGGCAGAGGGCGACATAGGTTCTTGACAAAAAAGAACCGTATGATATTCGGGTGTCTATGTGTGTGCTGATTTCGTCTAGAGTATGGTTTAGTTTCTGCCGTGGTTGTGCTGTACCTATACTAGCTATGTTATATAAATAAATTGAATCATCATCGCATCCACATAGTTTCTCTCTTTTACTAATAGCAAGGGGAAGTACCACCAGCATGTGCATCTACATAGTTGCTCTCTTTTTTAGCTAAAAAGCTTGGAAATCCGTAGAACTTGGGTGGCCCTCCACAACGTATGCAAATATCGGTGCCCAAACCACTTCTCATCCATCCAGCACCGGTGCCTACGCTGCATAGACGATGCCACAAAAAAACCAAGGATATGTTAAAATATTTGTCTTCCCTGTCCAGCTCAACAACCCTTCCTCTATTTAAGACAGAGACAACAGTCATCCCTCTTGTCACGTGGTAGTAGTAACTTGCATGTATTGGTGACATGACATGATAATTAATGATGAAAAAGAGAGAGGTATTACCATAACATCACACATTTATATGAGTCTAGAACCTAATTAATTAGGTCTTACATGACACCACACACGTGTTATCACCCACTATGAAGACAATAACATATGCAAGTTACTAGTATATTTAGGCTGGTCATGGTGGGGACTAACTTAACATGCATATGTTACTAGTCTAAGTTACTACCTCCATTTTTGCAAAATAAAATAAGTTACTACCTCCATAGTGGAAAGTAACATAGGTGTGGTATCATGCAAAGTCTTATTTATTGCAATATAGACTCATTTTGTCTTGAAATTCTGCCGCAAGCGCACTGTGTAGTAAGGATAGAGAAACAATGATTTTCTAGTTCTTATGGCCGGGTCATACTGGTATGGTCGACCGCAAGGTTTCTTACAGGATGTTTGGTTCAGTGGCTATCCAGTGTATGACAAGGGATATCCATTTTTTTGTGGTTATCCAGTGTTTGGTTTAGAGGGTGGAGGGGATATGGATAACCACTTTTAGCTTAAAATGATGGTTGAGCATATCCTACAAAAAGATTGGATGAGCTCAACCACTTTTGGATAGCTCCTCCGAAGTGTTTTCCTGTTTGTAGATTTTGACTGGCTATCCCTAACCACTTTTCCCCACTATAGCCAAACACAAAAAATGGCTACCCCTAACCAGCTGGTTGGGGAAGTCCTCATTCCCTAAATGACATCCTCTAAACCAAACATCCCAGCTTAAGACCGAGTGCTACAATGTTTAAATTCCACTAAGGTCGACCACAAGTGTCTTATATCCGACCTTATTTTCACATTAGAGACGCCCTTACGGTAACATAGATAGTTACCCCAAGGCTCTATCATCATTTAATTGCATGTCATGTCATCTATATGCTTAGTTGGCAATACATGTAGGACTATGTAGTACTACCCAAATTACTCCCACTAGCACTATGACGAACCTAAATAGAACCATGAAGAGAGGACGAGCCAGGGATGACATTGGGGAGTGACGAGGTAGCGCGTCCCCGCCTTTTGTTCGAGTAGTCCACTATCAGGGTCCATTTGATTCCAAGGATTTTCCTAGGAATTTTGTAGGATTAAATCCTCTAGGAAATTTTCCTATGACGATTGTTTGATTTGTAGGATTGATTCCCATAGGATTTTTTCCTAAGGATTCCTTTGTACGGTACTAGTTTTCGTAGGAAATCAAACATTCAACCATACCTCTTTTTTAGATTCCTACTATGGTGGAATCAAACACACTTTGGTGCATATGAATTCCTATAGGATTGGAGTGAACATGACAATGCAATCCTACATTTTTCCTATTCCTACGATTTTCCTATCCTACAAATCAAACAAGCCCTCACCATTTTCCCCTGGCCTCTTCCCCCTCATCCAGGCTAGCACCATGGACTAGCCCCTGCCCCCCAAAAAAAATCCCCAAATGGCGGTGCCGCCGGAACTGGAGCGCTCCTCACGGGAGAGCATCATCCAGACTGACCCCCATGTCTTCCGTGCCTGCCGCGTCTCCGCAACCACAACCGACTTCTCCGTCTTCGAGCCGCAGTTAATTAACGCAGTGATGCCGTACACAATGACACTGAAGATCTTCTTCTCGAGGACGTACGAGCTCAGGAGGATGCCTGGCTCCATCCCAGCCCCTCTGGAGGAGGACGATGTCGCGACCACACCCTGCGAAGAGGAAGTGTTGATGTTGGGGGGATACCCCCGGGTAGGGTCACGTCGTGGTATAAAGGCCGAGTTAGCCGAGGTCCGGCAAGGCCAAAGCAGATGCCGGCCGGGTCACCTCAAGTCAGGCCAAATCACGGGGTAATCCGGACCTGGGGGCGTTCGCCTAACTAGCCCTCATCCGACTTAAGCGGTAAGTCGGAATCGTATGTCTAACCTGTATGCAGGAAAAGGGTGTGGCCGGATGAACCATCGTCCGGGATGCAGTAACCTTCTAGGAGAAGGAAGGAATGTCGTTGGTCAAAAGGTGCCCCGGTACGCACTGTCTGAGCGAAGCGAGCAAGGACAGGACCACCGGGGCGCGGCCGACAAGCGTGACGATGCCCGTGTCAGCTGACGAGGGCGCCGCAGTGGCTCACGTAGCTAAAGCATAGGTGACGCGGGGGAAAAAGCACCCCGGTCGGTTTACCACTTCGGGAGGAGGCATATTCTTAGGAATATGCCTCCACGTATGCCCTAGGCTAAAACCGAGCCTCCCCTATAAAAGGGGGGCTAGGGCTTCAGTAGAAGGGGTTGGCAGTTTATTCTCAGAACATTTCTGTTAAGGTTCAGGGGTTTCAGGTGAGGTTTGTGGGTGAGAGTAAGAGAGCTTCTTCTTCCTCCTCTTGCCGATACAGCTCTAGGAGCACTTATAACCTTGGAAGAAAATCAATACAAGTTCTTGTGTGGAGAATCACTTCGCTATCCCTCCCTGGATTCCCCTAGCGTGTATTAGTCCCCACCTGCAGCCTATACATGGCATCTGCCGTGACACCACCACGACAGTTGGCGCCCACCGTGGGGCTAGCGGCGCTAGCAGGGGTCAAGATCCAGACGGGAAACTTCATCGCCACTAGCGAGCGCATTGTCTCTGGGCTCGTCCAGCGCTTTGAAGCGCGGGACTTCGTCAGCGACAACGCAGGCTACTTCGGCACGTGCCCTCTCCCGCGCAACGGCATCTTCCTCAAGCTCGGCGCACACAAGGTCTACGTCGCGGTGGACGTGTCAGGCGTTCATCTGCGCCACGTCGTCGAAGCAGGCGAACCGCCCCTCACTGTGGCTCGCGGGGAGCGTATCGCTCGTTCCCCGGACCATGCAGAGGTAATGATGACAGCGTCGGGTGAGGTTGCGAGCAAGGATCCGGCGCCAAATCCGGAGGTGACGCCCAAGGCATCGAGGAAAGGTAGGGGTCCTCCGCTAGAGAGGCCAGAAAATGTGCTGAGAGAGGCAATGGATAGCTTGGCAAACCCGGTAGTAGCAGCAGTAGATCCGGCTCGTGCATAGGCCGAGCTGGAAGAAACTAGGCAGAAAATACTTGAGGGCGCAAAGAAAATAGCCGCGGCCCAGCAGTCGTTGAACATGACGCTGCGTGAGTACGCTAAGGCGAACAAAGTTGATGCCGTAAAAGTTAAAGGGAGAAATCTCATGAGCGAGATGAACAGAGAAGGTGATGTCGAAATCGAGGAATCAGAAAACTGTCTTTCCGTGGGGCTGCCGAGGTATAGTACCCCGGCCAAGAACCTCAGAGCGACGGATGCAGCTGCATCCGAGTTAGAGGGACTGACGGGTGAAGCCTGGCAAAGGCAGCAAAACTGAGTTAACGAGCTGGTTCGGATTGCGAACAGGCAAAACGAGGAACTGCTCAGGGCGAACCCGGAGAGAGCTGGGGCCTCCAAGATCGTCCATTCGGCGATGGGTAACCCGGAGAAATCTGCTGGAGCCGCGTCGTCCCCTCATGGCGATCCAAGGAGAGAGGAGGTCGTAACCTCGGGCAGACGGAACAAACAGATTGTTCCGTATGACCCGACACGGGTAGGGAAAGAAAAAGAAGCGCAGAAAAATGATGATCGACGGAGTGTGAGCCGAGGCGAAGCTGGCCGAGGTAACCGTGACGAAGGCAATGCCGGTCAAAGGAACGTTGTCAACGGTAATGCCGGGCAACAAAATTCAGCTGGAGCAAGACAACCGCAGCAGCGGAACATATCGAGGCAAGAGCACAGTGCAGGCCGAGGTATGCAACAGAAAGGTGCGCCGCAGGAACAAAACCGGTATAACGGCGGTGATTCGGAGATGGCAAATGCGGGATACCTGAGACCGGACTATCATGTGATAGGGTCGAGACTGGGAAGCAGGGATTTGATGCCGGACGATGCGAGGTTGAAACTGGATCGACTATATAGGTCAGAACAGATAGAATGTCAAGGCCCACTGGGTCCAGCATGTTTTGGACCCCGAATCATGAAAGACCCACCAGTCCCGAACTTTCAGTTGCCCAGGGGCACCAAGACCTATGACGGTAGTACCAAGCCAGAGGATTGGCTGATAAATTATGCTACCGCTATAAAAATTGCCATAGGCAACCTGAGATGGGCCGTACGATATGTACCCCAGATGTTGGAAGGCCCGACAAGGGTGTGGTTAAACAATTTGCCACCAGGAAGCATCAACTGCTGGATAGATTTCGAGGAGATGTTCATCAGCAATTTTTCGAGTACGTATCAAAGGCCAAATAGGCCACAGGCCCTAGCTATGTGCAAACAGCGACCCAATGAGACGGACCGGGAGTTTTTGACCCGGTGGTGTACCGTGAGAAATTCATGCGAAGGCGTGATAGAATCACAGGCCATAGCATGGTTTGCACAGGGGTGCAGGTATGGAAGCGAGTTATGGATGAAGTTGCAATAGAAAATGCCGGCAACGTTGGCAGAGATGATCCGGATCGGAGATCCGTATGCGTTGGGTGACCCGACCCAACCAAGGCTCACCTCAAACGAGTCAAGTGATGAGTACTATCAGAGGGATGGATCCGGATCATCCCAGAGAAATGATTACAGAGGAAAAAGAAGAGATGATCGACCGGACCATCGGTACGGTTCGCACCAAGTAGCAGTCGTGAGTCAAGATCAACCCGGAGCAGGGGGTAGTCAGCGCCAGAAAACTGGAGGTCAATGGACGCCAAGGAACGATGGGAAGCAAACTTGGACACCGGAGCAAAAGAAGCAATGGCAAGAAAGGAAAGACCGTCCGAGGTATACTTAGGAGTCGATGTTGGACCAGCCGTGTAAGTTTCACACGCCAAATCCGAACAACCCAGCGGGTCATACGACGAGGCAATGCGAGTCGATGCGCAAGATCGAGCAAGGTGGTTCGGGGAATGCTCAAGCACCCCAGAATGATCAGCCTCAGCAGGAGTTACCCCGGCAGCAATTGCTCTCCGGAGCGAACACGCAACAGCTAATGTTGCCTCCCCCTCCGCCGAGGTATGATAACAATGAAAGAAGGGATGCAGTGCATCAGGTAGAAAATCAGCATCAGCCGGATCAGAGGCACCCCGGAAATGAGGGGAGAAACGAGTACAGGGAGCATCACCAGAGCTACTGTGTATTTACCACAGAGGAAACTGATAGAAAAAGCTTGCAGCGTAGGCATATGGAGGTGAATGCGTTAATGCCGGCAGTGACGAGGTACATGCCTTGGTCTGATCAGGAAATCACTTGGAGTATTAGGGATCACCCCAAGCTTATGCCGAGCCCTGGTTCGTATGCGTTAGTGCTAGATCCTACATTCATTGGGCCTACCATTAACGTAAGATTCTCAAAGGTACTGATCGACAACGGCAGTAGCATAAATATCATGTACGCGGACACAATGCGCAAGTTGGGTATCTTGGAGAACATGCTCCAGGCCACGAGGACAACTTTCCATGGCATTGTGCCCGACATTTCTTGCGAGCCCATAGGCAAGGTCCGGGTCGACGTCTTGTTCGGCACGAGGGACAATTGCCGAACTGAAAATCTGGAGTTCGAAGTGGTGAACTTGGAAAGCACGTATCATGCATTGCTCAGAAGGCCAGCGCTGAACAAGTTCATGGCAAGTTGTCATATCAGCTATTTGAAAATGAAATTGCCCGGACCAAATGGAGTAATTACAATTGCTGGGGACTTCCGACGTTCGATGGAATGTGCGTCGGCCGGATCAAACTTAGCCGAGTCACTTGTGATCGCGCAGGAAAAAAGGAAAATTCAAGAGGTGGCTGCATTGGCTCAGTCCGCGCAGCAGTATATGTCGGCGCTGACTAACCCGCATGGAACTGTCTCCTTCCAGGCCACGAAAGATACCAAGAAGGTTCCTGTTGATGACATGTTCCCAGAGAGCACCGTAAAGATTGGTGCCAGGCTAAGTGATAAATAGGAAAGCGAGCTCGTCAGCTTCCTCCGTGAGAATCAGGACATTTTTGCTTGGTCCACACAGGACTTGCAAGGTGTTCCGAGGGAGTTGGCCGAGCACTCTTTAAATGTGAGACCCGGAGCTAAGCCGGTGAAGCAACCTCTCCGCCGTTTCGCTGAAGATAGGAGGCAAGTCATTGGGGATGAGATAGCTCAGTTGCTAGCTGCAGGATTTATCATGGAGGTCCTTTACCCTGAGTGGCTGTCTAATCCGGTGCTAGTGGAAAAGAAAAAGGATGATCCGAATGTGGCAGTGGTTTGGCGCATGTGTATCGACTACACGAACCTGAACAAGGCGTGTCCGAAAGATCCATTCCCGCTGCCAAGAATAGATCAGGTCATAGACTCAACTGCTGGATGTGAACTGTTGTCATTCATCGATGCTTATTCTGGTTTCCACCAGATACCTCTGAATCCGGATGATCAAATAAAGACTGCATTTATTACCCCGTATGGGGCTTATTGCTATCGCACCATGCCGTTTGCTTTATGTAATGCAGGGGCAACGTACCAGAGATGTATGCAAAAATGTTTGCACGACCAAATAGGTCAAAATGTATAGGTATACGTGGATGATGTGGTGATCAAGACCAAGGAAAGCAAAACGCTCCTTGACGATATCAGGCAAACGTTCGCAAACCTAAGGAGGTTCCGGATGAAACTTAACCCGGAAAAATGCACTTTCGGTGTCCCGGCTGGAAAATTGCTCGGCTTTCTGGTTTCCAGCCGAGGTATCGAAGTTAACCCAACCAAGATCCGAGCCATCGAACGAATGGAACTGCCGAAGTGTCTTAACGATGTCCAGAAGTTTACAGGTTGCCTGGCCTCATTAAGTCGGTTTGTATGTCGGTTGGGAGAAAAGGCATTGCCTCTCTATCAACTCATGAAAAAGTAGGATAAGTTCATTTGGACGCCACAGGGTGATGAGGCCTTTACCCACCTAAAGAAAATGTTAGCCACGGCGCCAGTGCTAGCCTCACCACTATCAAAAGAGCAAATGTTGCTCTATATAGCCGCAACCAACCGAGTTGTAAGTGCAGTGATAGTGGTGGAGCGCGATGAGGAAGGTAAGTCAGTGCAAAGCCTGGTGTATTATTTGAGTGAAGTGTTGTCAACCTCAAAGCAGAACTACCCACATTACCAAAAAGTGGCGTATGGCATGTACATGGCCGCCAAGAAATTGAAGCATTACTTTGAAGAGCATCCCATCCGGGTCATATGTGAGGCCCCTATATCCGACTTAATGAGTAACAAGGATGCAAGCGGCAGAATTGCAAAATGGGCAATTGAGCTAGCCCCTTACGCTCCGCAGTATGACCGGAGAGAAGCCATCAAGTCCCAGGCTGTGGCGGACTTTTTCGTGGACTGGGCCGAGGTACAGTACGAACCACCACTTCCGGATCCGAACTATTGGCGAATGCACCTTGACGGATCAAAAACCAAAACCGGGCTAGGTGCCGGGGTTGTACTCGCGTCGCCAAAGAAGGACCAGTTGAAATATGTGCTGCAGATCCACTTCACCGCATCGAATAATGTCGTTGAGTATGAAGCACTTGTGCATGGGCTCAAGGTAGCAAAGGAAATTGGTATACGTCGGATCATATGCTTTGGCGACTCGGATTTGGTAGTGCAGCAAGTGTCTGGAGTGTGGGATGCCCTTGATCCAAACATGGCACTATACAGATTTCATGTGCAGAAGATTTCTGGTTACTTTGAGGGATGCGAATTTCATCATGTACCCCGGGTGGAAAATGAGGCTGCCGACATGCTGTCGAAGCTCGGGTCAACCAGACAGGCAATTCCACCAGGTGTGGCATTAGAGAACCTCAAGAAACCATCCATCAGGCCATCCCCGGCATGCGACTCCATCTACGTCCCGGAGGACACAGAGTCCGGAGCTGCGCCCATGGACGTTGACACGAGAAGTGGTGCGCAAAACCCGGGGACTGTTTCGGCGAACCCGGGGACTGCTTTGGCGAACCCAGGGACTGCTTCGCAAGACCCGGGGACTGCTCAGCGTAGACCGGTTGAAGTTATGCCGGTGGACGAGATGGAGATAGACGAGGACGTGTTCCCCGTGCGGCCAATACTGGCTTGGGCACTGCCAATATTTCAATTCTTGAAAGATGGAATGTTACCCACTGAGGAGGTGTTGTCTAGGCAAACACAGAGGAGGGCAAAGGCTTACACGATCATCAATTCCGAGTTATACAAAAGAAGTGTGACCAATGTCCTCCAGCGGTGTGTTGACCCGGACGAAGGGCTTGAAATCATCCGAGATATACATCAGGGGGAATGCGGGCATCACGCCTCATCCCGAGCCTTGGTAGCGAAAGCTTTCCGACACGGATTCTACTGGCCAAACGCCTTAGAGCAAGCAGAAGATCTGGTGAGGAAATGTAATGGTTGTCAGAGGTACGCTACAAAGACGCATATGCCGATGTCGGAACTCAAGACCATCCCAATCACTTGGCCATTTGCCGTATGGTGCCTGGATATGGTGGGCCCGTTCAAACCAGCAAGAGGAAACATAACTCACATTCTGGTAATGGTGGACAAGTTTACGAAGTGGATCGAGGTAAAGCCTATAAGAAAATGCGATGGAGCTACGGCCGTAACGTTTCTCAAAGATATCATCTTGAGGTATGGTTATCCACACAGTATCATAACTGATAATGACACAAATTTTGCGGAAGGAGCATTTGCTCGTTTCTGCCGGGATAAGAGGATCCGGCTTGACGTAGCTTCGGTAGCCCACCCCGCATCGAACGGGCAAGTGGAGAGATCCAACGGATTAGTATTATCCGGGATAAAACCCCGGCTCGTTGAGCCGCTGCAAAGATCAGCGGGGTGCTGGATAGAAGAACTACCAGCGGTACTATGGAGTTTAAGAACAACTCCGAATCGATCAACAGGCTATACACCGTTTTTTCTGGTATATGGGGCAGAAGCTGTATTACCAGCCGACATAGAGCATGATTCGCCTAGAGTCACCCAATACAAAGAAGCCGAAGTGCAAGAAGCCCGGCAAAATGATGTTGATCTGCTGGAAGAGGCGAGATAACTGGCACTGTCCAGATCTGCCATATATCAGCAAAATCTCCGACACTATCATAGCCGGAAAGTATGCCCCCGGGTCTTCCGGGAAGGCGATCTGGTGCTCCGGTTGGTACAGCGTACCACTAGAATGCATAAATTATCCCCCCATGGGAAGGGCCGTTCATCGTGAGCAAAGCATTGCACAATGATTCTTACTATCTTATAGATGCAAAACCACAGGAAAAGAACAAGGCGGATAGGTCCGGTGAGGAATCTAGACGTCCATGGAATGTAGCTCTCCTTCGTCCTTTCTACAGTTAGCGAAGAAGTGTATGTATCCAGGTTATCTCATATGTCGGTGCGTGTCGGCAATGAGCTTATCAATAAAATGTGGGCACCTCGAGCAGTAACTCAGGGACTGCCTTAATAATGTTTCTTGTCTTTTGTTATTTGTGCTTCGGCTGGAATAGGTTATTCTACTTAGCTCGGATTAGTAGTGTGTGAGCACCAAAAACCCAACTCTTCGACTCGCTGCTGTCCAACAAGAATTGGCTTCATGGAAAGCAAGAGAACAAGTTTGGAATTCCGTAGCACATGAAAAATGACTAAGGAAAAGAATTTATTCGAGCCGACGTTTGTTTTCCGGACTAACCCCGTATTTATTCTTGAGCTAAGTCTAAAAGTTTCCCAGTATTGTTAAGACAATTTTTCAGGCTCGGATCCGAAAATTGTAAAACCGAATCAAGGTAGACACGATCCGAGCCAAAAGATTGAACGAACAAGAAAAAGAAACTCGGGGACTACGCCCAAGTTAATCCGGCATAAGTACTCAGTAGAAAAATATCACATGTATTTGGAATACAATTCCACCCGGCATACCGGGGATCTCATGAATTTTCAAGTGTTTTTACTTAGGAGCAGAAGGAGGAAGTTCGGTATCATCGTCACCCTCTTCGATATCCGAGGTAGTGTCCTCCTCGTCTTCACCCGAGTCATCTTCAATGTTCTCAACTTCCTCCTCGCCTGTGGCTTTCAGGAAGCTCGGACCCTCAGTCCATTCATGAATGGGGGCATATTCAATGAGGTTGTGGGCGCAAGCCTGGCGCCGAGCTACCCACTCTGGATCATCTGTCCATTTGGACCCGGTGCGCAGCCGTGTGAGGAGGCTGAGATCTATCTTTTCGTACCACGTCAAAACGTGGTGAAGGACGGTATTGGCAGCAGCGCGGCCAGCGGATTCTCGCCAGAGGTCGAGCTAGGTCTCAACTTCTGAAAGCCTTTCAGCGAGCTGCGTGACTCTCTCCGGAGCGTCATCGACGGGCCAGAAGGCATTGAAGATCCGGACTGAAACATCGAGGAGGTCCCTGCCATAGTTCTTGATAACTTCCACACGAGAAGACAGGCTGACCAACAGGTCCTCCATGTCAAAGGGAATGCTCTCACCCTCAGCAGTTACCGGGGTACCTCTTTCTCGGCGAAAATTGGCAACAGCAGCACTTGCAATGGCGGTACCCTCTGGAAAGTGGCCTGGGAAACAAGGCAAAGGACAATGTTGAGAAAATAAGACATGAGAAGTAACCCGGAGAAGTAAGGCGGATAAAGGAAAAGAAGTTACGAGAGATGTGACTGTGAATCCGGGTCAACTCCTTGATGCAAGCATCACGCCTTTTCCGAAGCTGCTCGAGCTCGGCATTTGCCGACCCAAGTTTGACCTCGGCTTCCTGAAGGAGCTCTAATCCTTAGCACTTTGGAGTTTGAGGCGCTCGCTTTCCTCGGTGAAGTCCTGGCCAACCCTTTTCAGCTCGGTTTGGTGCTGCGCCTTCATCTTAGCCATTTCAGCTTTGAGCTTGGCTATGTCATCATCTTTGGTCTGGAGGAGGGCGAGCTCATCATCTTTCTTCTTCAGCTCGGCTTGATGCTGTCCTGCTTGTTCGAGAAAATGTAGCATCATGTCAGGCGCATGCACACTTTCTTCAAGCAATGCTGAAACCGTGTGTTGGCTCGGCAGAGCCGAGGTATGAATGTTTGCCGAGCCAAGGAGGTAAAATGATGAAAAGCACGGTAAGAATAGATAAGAAGGACGTACCCTTGATCTGCTCCAAGTTCTTTTGCATTATTTTGTTTTCAGCTTCCACCCCAGCTACGGAAACCGAACAATCAAATTAGTTTGGCAAGCGAAGTAAAAGAAAAATGAGGAAAGGAATGAGAAAGAAATTTACCCCTTTTCTCGTACTCAGCGATGAGTGCAGCCTGTTTCGTGCGAAGATTTTTATCCGTATCCAACAAGCGCTGGAATTCGGCACTTCGGCGGTTGGTGGTCACCTAAAAAAGATACAGAAACTTAAGTCACCCTAGTGCATGTTCGAAGTGTACTAAAATCCAGGCCAAGTGGAACTTAACCCGGCTCTAGGTGTGTGCATGTTCGAAGTGTACTAAAATTCGGGCCAAGTGGAACTTAACCCGGCTCTAGGTGTGTGCATGTTTGAAGTGTACTAAAATACGGGCCAAGTGGAACTTAACCCGGCTCTAGGTGTGTGCATGTTCGAAGTTATCATGGAGCTACGTTAGTTCTATAAAAGAGCATCCGGCCGAGTAACAAGTTACTCCCCCGGAGGCTCGGGGACTAATGGTTATTATCTACAATTTGCAAAGGAGAAACGGCGTACCTCCATCATCCGTCCAGCGAGGCTAATGGCCTTGGTGGCGGTATTCACTTGATCAGATTCGTGGATTACCTCGGCCTTGTTCCAGTTCATGACGAACTCCATCAGGCTCGGGGGGTACCGTTCACCTGAGGGCATATGTGGCGTCACCAAACCCTTAGCATGTGCCTCCTTCCTCTCCACCAAGGCAAGGGTGGGGCTGGTGTGCAGAACCAACTGCTGAGCCTCGGTTGGCTCGGCAGGCGCGTCCTTTTCCGCTGGTGTCCTCTTGGGTAGCATGGACTCAAGGGTGCGTTGCCCAGTCTCGGCAGTGCTGGGCTTGGCAACATCTTGAGTCTTCTTTCCCTTGGCTTGCTGGGAAGAGGAAGCCGTAGCAGCGGTTTTCCCCTGCCGAGGTTGAGAGGACTCGGAAGATGCAGAGGAACTAGGCGCTGCTACTTTCGTCGCTGGACTTGGTGCCGGCGCTGACGTTTTCGCTGCCGGGGTTGGTGCTGCTGTCGATGCTGGAGTCGAGGTAGCTTTAGAGGCTGCTGGTTCTGGCGTCGCCGAGGTAGTGGCTGCCGTTGTTCTGGCTGGGCCAGTTCCCCCCGCCCCAGGATGATCCA
This sequence comes from Avena eriantha, assembly GCA_910589775.1. Classification (NCBI taxonomy): domain Eukaryota; kingdom Viridiplantae; phylum Streptophyta; class Magnoliopsida; order Poales; family Poaceae; genus Avena; species Avena eriantha. Next base: position 440,276,534 of record OU342741.1, read on the forward strand.
GAGCGGCCGCAGAGCTTTCCGGAATGGGGCTCAACGGACGTGACTCGTCGTCACAACGGGGTGAAGGGCTAGCCCGGAGAGGTGATGAGATACTGGACCCACTCTGAGGGACCTCCACCGGAGAAATCAGGTAACGTCAGAAGGAAAATTATGACGAAGTAAGGAAGAGCGAGTTACAGAAGAAAGAAGGACTTACACATCCGAGGTTTCGGCTGCTCTGGGTTTCCGAGCCCTTCGTGCTGGGGCCTTCTTTCGCCTTTTAACAGGCTCGGAAGGTCCGGAAGAAGAGCTTGCGGAGGCCGCGCGCTTTTTCTTCGGCGCCACCGAAACTGGCTCGCCTGTGGCGAGATGAGGATCCTCGTGGATATGGCCACCGGCGTGAGCTGATGGCGGAAAAGCAAAAGAAAGGGGGACAGCCTCAAACAGTTCAATTATCTCGATATCCGAGTAATCTTCATCATCGGGCCAATCTCTAGCAGAAGAGAAGTTACCTGTGGGTCGTTTCGTGGCGTCGGTCATGGGGAGAAACATCTCTTGGTCCGACTCCTCCACGTCCGAAGTCTCCCGGTCCGGTGCCCACTTAAGGGTCAGATCCGTGCCGTCCTCGAGCGTTTGCTGAAGGAATAGCTGAGGAAAAGAGTAAACAGACGAATCAAAAATGCAACAATAACAGACAAGTAACTGGTCCGGGGTAAGTTTGCTACATGAAACTTACCATGGGAGGAAGCCGGTCACGGCAGAAATGCTCAATCCCCCAAGTCCAGTCAGAGGAGAAGTCCTTGTGAGTGGTGAAGAGAGCCTTAACCCGGCGGAAGATCTCCGTATTGTTCAGCTCGAAAGATGAGGTCTAGTTGGGATCGCGGCCGTAGCTCATATGGCACACCTTGTAGGTGCGCTTCTGGAGAGGGGAGATTCGGTTGCGCACGAAAGTGATCATCGCATCCTCGTTGCGCAACCCGACTTCCTTCAGCTCCGCGAACCTCTTATTCACTTGGTTGGCCAGGGATGTAGGTTTCCTCGGAACGGCGTCCCACAGATCCGTGTTCAGCGGACCCGGGGTATAAGGGAGCAACCGGATCAAATCTTCGGTGCCCGTGTTCCAGACGTAAAAGAACGTCCGGGCCCACCCTTTGCAGGATTCAAGCCCTGTGACCCGGGGGAAAACTGAGAATCTCCAGGGTGAGATGGAGGCCGCTCCAAACTGAGTGAGCCGCTTGTCCTCCGGGTCAGTGTGAATGTCGGGAATAACGTTGCGGCGAAGGGCGAAAAACCGGATCCACAGCTCCTTTGTGGGCCATAATCCGGCGTAGCCTTCAATCATAGAAGCGAAGGCAGAGAGAGAAGTAATGGCATTGGCTGGAACATGGTGCGGCTGGAGATGGTAGGTGTTGAGCCAATCATGGAAGAAATCACTCACCGGGAGTCCGAAGCCCCGTTGAAAATGAGATGGGAACACAACGAACTCCCCGGGGTTGGGCGAAGGAGCTAGCTCGGCGGAGGCAAGGCGAGCGGCGACGCTGGCGGGGATACGTCTGGTCCGGTAGAGCCAGTCCAGATCGTCCTGGCAGACCCAGGAGCCGGCCCATGCGCCGCGGTCCACAGCGGCGGTGTCCTCCTCCATCTCCTGCTCAGCAATGGCGAGCTCTTCTTCCGCCATCTGCTCCTCAAAGCCCTCGCTGGCGCTGGAGGCGGCGGGAGACAGTGGCTTGGATTGGCGAGGACCCGTAGCGGGGGATTGGTGTCACAGGGACGAAGACGCGGAGGTGAAATAGCGAAGTGCGGCGGCGACGCTGTTTTTTGGCAGTGCTGGCGGCAGCGCAGTCGCGAGGAAGACGAAGGGGACTAGCAGCGGGCAGAGGCGTGCGGAGGGGAAAAATCCTAAGGAACACACCCCTCCGCTATTTAACCACCCCCATCAGAGGTGAGTAGGATCGCACCCTGTGGACCGGCCACACGCTGTGGCCGTGTATTACCCGTCCGGACCAATCAGTGAGGAGCCACACGGAAGGCCACAGGGCGGAAAGAATCCTGTGACATGACGCACTGATGCGGTAAACGAGGGGGCAGGCGTGACGTGACCCGCGCACAGTGATAACTGACAAATTACTGCGGCAGTTACTGTACAGTCCCTTAAAATAAGACAACATAATGATTACCCTTCTCATGGGCTGGCGTACGAGAGAAGGAAGTAAGACCCGGATAGAGCTGTGGTAACCCGGCCGGCAAGTGAGAACTTGCAATGTGCAAAGGGAACGTAAATCCAAGCCGTCCGAGGTATAGAGGTAACTCGGCAAATAACGACCGGAGCGTAAGATGGAACCTGATGTGGCCTTAGCGGCCAAGGCGGCTAAGACCGCACCAGCTTCGGTGACTAATGTTGGGGGGGATACCCCCGGGTAGGGTCACGTCGTGGTATAAAGGCCGAGTTAGCCGAGGTTCGGCAAGGCCAAAGCAGATGCCGGCCGGGTCACCTCAAGGCAGGCCAAATCACGGGGTAATCCGGACCTGGGGGTGTTCGCCTAACTAGCCCTCATCCGACTTAAGCGGTAAGTCGGAATCGTATGTCTAACCTGTATGCAGGAAAAGGGTGTGGCCGGATGAACCATCGTCCGGGACGCAGTAACCTTCTAGGAGAAGGAAGGAATCTCGCTGGTCAAAAGGTTCCCCGGTACGCACTGTCTGAGCGAAGCGAGCAAGGACAGGACCACCGGGGCGCGGCCGACAAGCGTGACGATGCCCGTGTCAGCTGACGAGGGCGCCGCAGTGGCTCACGTAGCTAAAGCATAGGTGACACGGGGAAAAAAGCACCCCGGTCGGTTTACCACTTCGGGAGGAGGCATATTCTTAGGAATATGCCTCCACGTATGCCCTAGGCTGAAACCGAGCCTCCCCTATAAAAGGGGGGCTAGGGCTTCAGTAGAAGGGGTTGGCAGTTTATTCTCAGAACATTTCTGTTAAGATTCAGGGTTTCAGGTGAGGTTTGTGGGTGAGAGTAAGAGATCTTCTTCTTCCTCCTCTCGCCGATACAGCTCTAGGAGCACTTGTAACCTTGGAAGAAAATCAATACAAGTTCTTGTGTGGAGAATCACTTCGCTATCCCTCCCTGGATTCCCCTAGCGTGTATTAGTCCCCACCTTCAGCCTATACATGGCATCTACCGTGACACCACCACGATAGTTGAATCTCAGCCTGCCTCCCAGTAAGCTGCGAAGAGCGAGCAAGGTCGTGAGAACTATGCACAACGTTCTTGGCCGTGTATAGCTGCTGAAGAACCTGCAACTCACGGCGGAGGAGTGGGACATCATCATGCCATATGATATTCTGCACCGGCTATGGTTTGAGGCGTGTATGTGGGTCGACGGGTTCCACTTCGACCTAACCCTCAGCCTGAATCTCCGGCTCATCATCAACTTGCCGGTGCTTCAAGACAGTTGGTACCTGGTTAAGCAGGAGGATGGCCACTTTAGCATATGCATGCAGGCGCTATCGAAGCGCACAATGGTGCGTCTCCGGGGATGCAACCATCCATACCACCGCAAGTGCATATTCACTTCGTTTGAGACCAACGCTAGCTGCCCTATCTGCTGAGACAATGTGCTCGCCCATCTCTACTGACACGAGGTGCATATGCCCCCTTCTATATGAAACTTGTCATGTGGTTGATAATTAATTAATGTATTGAACCAATATTTTTGCTGCACGCCAAGTGAAACTGTTCTATATATGTTTGCACTTGTCGAATTAAGCTTAATCCAATTTAGACAGGGAAAACAATTAGTCTAGGATTACAATCCAACAGGAATTTGTCATCATGTCTCATACATTTTATAAAGAGAAAACCAATACGAATCACTGTTCATCATATCACTGCATAATATAAAACAACAGTCTAATCATCATCACCATCATCGCTTTCAGCACCGCCACGTTCTAGATCCACATATTCCCGCTAGGCTGGATCTTCTTCCCCTTGCCATTCATCATACATGTCCTGAGATTCATCATGTAGAACCAGTTTATTCCTGTCTTTGTCGACTACACTAACCTTGATAGTGAAATCTACTTGTCCAACATGCGTAGAGCCACCTCTGGCAATCGAACTTTCATCGACGTCAACCAGTTCAGTTACCATACAACCACTGGGATCATCTTGGTGGGCAACATCTGTGGTGACAGGCTCGTCATACCCATTCACATCATAGGTACTCCTTGCCTCAAACTTTTGCACATATTGCGAGTCCTTATTTTCTCTGTCATCCAAGAAAATTACCTCGGAAGCTTGGGTTACCAAAATATAAAGTTCCTCCTTGTACCACTCGATAGTAGTATTGATCAATATGAAATTCCTATCATTTCTGGGGCCTCTTCTATTGTTTGGATCTTGGTCATACCAATAACACTTGAATAGAACCACAGATCGACCACCAGTCTTGTCGTTATAATTCAACTCAATAACCTCTTTTATGCGACCATAATGATCATAGTCATCTGACTTCTTTATTTTGGCTACCAAGTGCTCTCCACTAGTCATGATGCCACTGTTTTGTGTCTTCAGATGTTTCTCACGCTCATAAGTGTGCTGTAGTGGATATTGATGGCCCAAAATATATCAAGCTCGTTGGGGAACCCCAAGAGGAAGGTATGATGAGCACAGCAGCAAGTTTTCCCTTAGTTATGAAACCAAGGTTATCGAACCAGTAGGAGCAAGGAAACATCTCCAAGGTGTTGTTGCCAACTTGGAATCCTGCACAACACAACCACATAACTTTGCCCCAACTTACAGTGAGGTTGTTAATCTCACCGGTTTTGCTGAAAACAAAGGATTAAACGTATTGTGTGGAAGAAAGTAAAAGCTTGCAGAAAGTAAACAAAAAACAGTAAACAGTTTTAGATTGATGGTAAAAGAAAGGACCAGGGTCCATAGTTCACTAGTGGTAATTCTCCTTAAGATAGATGACATGTTGGGTGAACAAATTATCGCGGGGCAATTGACAAACATCAAGAAAGCATACATGCATATACTAATCATCTTGACTCCTATGAGATTTGATTGGGCATTACAACATTATACAAAGACTGTAATCCAACTACATCTATGACTAATAATCCACCTTCAGGTTATCAATTCGAACCCCCTCTAGTACTAAGTTACAAGCAATAGATAATTGCATTACGCATTGCGTGTAAAGCAAACAATACGATTGTTCTATGAACAAAGGATTGTTGTTTTCTCCCTAGTAGCAACATCACATATAGTACCTTAGAGAATTCTATCACTTCCCTAGATTACTAGAGGCATGAACCCACTATCGAGCATAAATACTCCCTCTTTGGAGTTGCTAGCATCTACTCGGCCAAGATATCTACTAACAACGGTGAGCATGCAAGATCACAAATAACAAAGACATGATAGAATAAATAATCAAACTGAAATAGCATCTCAATATCCATCGGATCCCCACAAACACAACATGTAGGATTACAAATAGATGATCTGATCATGAACGGAGCTCAAAAGATCTAAACAAGGTAGCACAAAGGAGAAGAACCAACCATATAGCTACTACATGGACCCGTAGTCCAAGGATGAACTACTCACGCATCACACCTGAGGCTTGCATGGTGATGAAGAAGGCTTCTAGGGTGAATTATCCCCTCCGGCAGGGTGCCGGGAAGAGCTTGAGATCCTTCCTGATTTAGGGATGGAGGTGACGGCGGCTATAGACTCTTTCGTGGAATTTTTATCGGGTACTTAGGGTTTCTATTTTGGAGGCATCTTATAGGCGAAAGGGGAGACCGAGGGGTGCCCTAGGTGGCCACACCACCCCCTGGTGCGGGCCAGGTGGTGTGGCGGCCCTCTAGCCCCTCTCCGTCTCGTATTCTGGCTCCGAGTCCCCCTCGGTGAAAAACTGACTTTTGCTTTTGTCCCGTCCAATTCCGACAATATTCATTTTCTGACTTTCCTAGAACCAAAAACAGCAGAAAATAGGCAACTGGCACTATGGCATCTTGTTAATAGGTTAGTCCAAGAAAGTGTATAAAAAGTACTCCAAAGTGTTGACAAAACATAAGAAAGTAGATAAAAACTAAGCATGGAACATCAAAAATTATGGATACGTTAGCAACGTATAAACATCCCCAAGCTTAACTCTTGCTCGTCCTCGATTAAGTAAGTGATAAAAAGAAAAAATAATTTTTGAGGTGACATGCACCATCATAAACTTGATCAAAGTATTTGTAAAACATTGATAGCTGGGATCATAGTACTTCAACATAGCATGAAAGATAAAGTTCTAACAATAAGATATAGCAACTATGTTGTAACATGAAAAGGCACAAACAAAAGATTCATGAATAACAATGCTTTGCAAGATGTTTGTTTGTTTCACATAAAGAAAACATAGCATAGTGGCATTCAGCTTGTCCCTCATAGAGTAGCAAACATAAATGCATAGGACACCTTCAAAGTTCATAAGGGTGACTAGATACAAATAGTTTAAGAACAAGCAATATCAAAGTTATGCATCAATCAACAAGTCTTTGGACAATGCACATAGAAGTAAGAATGGCCACTATGCTCTCAAAATAGGTGCATAAAGATAGAAGGTCGAGACTCAACATAAAAATAAAAGAAAGGCCTTCTTAGAAGGAAGTAGGGATTCAAGTTTCATAAAGAGCTTCCAAAAATTATGGTACTTATTAGCTTTCAGCTCTCATTGCCCCTATCATAAGCATCTTTATGTGATTAAGGTTAAAGTGACACAACTAAGAGGATATGCTTGACAAGTTATAAGTTGAAATCTCATGCCCCTTACTTACGAGTACCGAACCTCATGCTACTCAACTTCAGTCACAAGTAAGCTCTTGTCATTGTAAGTACATATGTATCATAGAGAACCGCCAACGGGGTACCCCTTGCACATGATACAGGAGCTATCCCATAATCAAAATGACAAGGCAAGCAGAAAATGAGCATCTTAGTGATATTTTTATTTGCTATTTGCATAGGTTTTTTTTGAGGATGCTTCATAGAGTGCTCATTATGGTTATGCTGCAAGTTTCCACCATGATTAGGCATGGCTTAGGCTAGCGGCCCAGGCGTTTCTCTAACACACATACAAATTCCATGATCTTACAAGTTCCCCTTTTATTTCACACCGCCGGGATCCATAAGCAAAAGAATCATGATATCAACAGAATAATAAGTGCAATGTTGAAAGCGTTCCCCATGATACATGGTTCTGCTAACTTCAACTTATAAAGCGCAAGAATATACCCAACAAAGATGGACGCAATGGTTCAAGATTATTAAATGCAAAAAAGTAAATTGTGCCATCAAGTTCGTGAGAGCTTTAATCACTAGTTTTCACATAACAAGTTTAATTCGGAAGGTATATAAAAACATGAATATACTTGGAATAGCAAATGCTAATAGGTAGGTATGGTGTACTCTTTGGAACAACTTGGTTTTATTTGGAATTGGATGCATGAGTGGAACTCATACTTGGTTATGGAGGCTAGCAAAAGACTGGGAGTGACCAACTAAGAGAGCAATAATGACCATAATCATGCAGAGCGACAAAACATCATTAATAAAAGCATAAAGTGGTATTACAAGTCAAAAACTAATGGATCATAAAGGCTTATGGTGACTTGGGAAAGTCATAACATGGTGTGAGCATGTGCCAAGTCAACCCAAATAAAGCATCAAAGGAGAACTATGCTTTAATATGCTAAAACAACGCATGATTCTTCAAAGGCACATTAAGCAATCTCAATTGTTTATAACATGTCATGCTATAGCAAAGATCACTAAGCATAAATCCAAAACAATATCAAGCATGGCATGACAAAGCATAGGCCACAGTTAAAAACAAACTCCTTTTACCACTTAAGCATGAAATTTTCCTACTCTTTTCCAATCCAAACCAAACTATTTGAAAACTAATGTATGAAAGAGGGGGTCCAACAAATTTATTCAGCAAACTAAGAAAAGCAAGCAAACGAAAACCAAAAACAAAAACAAAGACGCTCCAAGAACAACACAACTATGCATGAAACAATAAAAATGAAGTGTTTTGAAGAAACCTGAGATTTTTAATGATGAAGAAGGGGATGCCTCGGGCATCCCCAAGCTTTGACACTTGTACTTCTTGAATATTTATTGGGGTGACACGGGGTGGCATCCCCAATCTTTTCCTTCATACAAAACTTCATACAATCTTTATTAGCAACATTAGTGTAATCAAGATAATAAGTATTTTTGTTCAGTTTCAACACCAATAAAACTTCCATTAAAACAAAAGCTACTGAAGCACCTCCCTTGAAAAGCTCAATTCCCCAGAGAGAACCCAGAAAGGAACCAACAAGAAGCGAATGCAAATAATGGCAGAAATCTGTCAAAACAGACCAGCAGGTAAAAACCAATTTTTTCGAAGACCTTATGTTGATCAAATCAAAAAGTGTTGAACTAAAGAAAGTTAGATAACAACCTGAGCCAGAAGCACAAAAATTCACGCCTTAAAACGACATACAGAGATTTTACACGAATGTTTACGGTGAAGCACAAAAAATTGTTTTGGGACAGCAACTTTCCCAAGCATTACTTCTCTCTCATTAGAGGTTACTATTGGCACAAAATGCAAATAAAAAGGATAAGGAGCGGTTAGTAATAACCTCCAAGACTCATCTAAAACTTTTGGGTTATCTCCCAATAAGTACTTTTCTTTAACGCCTTTAAGTTAGGCATAAGAAGCAAGAAAAAGAATCAAGTGTTCTCAAATGAAGAAGCATTAAGAGCAAATTTTGTTATCATAGGAGAGGAAAAAGGGATCTTCTCTCTCTTATTAGGGAAGTGTTCTATACCTTTCTTTAGTGGGAGTTGATATTTGATGGTGCCTTCTTTCATATCAATAATGGCACCAACAGTTCTAAGAAAAGGTCTTCCCAAAGTAATAGGAGAAGAAGCATTGCATTCAACATCCAAAACATAGAAATCAACAGGGACATAAGCATTGCTAACCATAATAAGAACATCATTAATACTCCCCATGAGTTTCTTTTTAGCATTATCATCAAGTGGGACATTCAAATAGCAATCTTTCAACGGTGGCAAATCAGGCATATCATAAATCCTTCTAGGCATAATAGAAACACTACTATCAAGATCACATAAAGCTTTGAAATCAAAATCATTCACTTTCATATTGATGATAAGTTCCCAACCATCTTCTTGTTTCACAGGAATAGAAGCTTTATGTATCATCTTTTCTTCTTTAATTTTTATGAGAGCACTAGTAATGTGTTTTGTAAAGGCCATATTCATAGCACTAGCATTAGGACTTTTAGCAAGCTTTTGTACAAACTTAATTACTTCAAAGATATTGCAACCATCAAGATCAAAATCATAATTATCATCTAACCTAGTAAAGCTATTACTAGCTTCAACACTAGTGGTAGTGATAGTAGAAACACTAATATTTCTAGCAATTTCATCTTATCTTTCCCACTTAGCATGCAATTCAGCTAATAATCTAAAATTTTCATCAATTCTAAATTGTATGGCATTAGTGGCAGCAAAGGGATTATCAATAGTTTCAGGTTTAGCAGTCATTTTATTCAAAGAATATTGTGCTTCAGCCAATTATGCTATATTTCTTTCAGCATTAGAGAGTTTTTGTAGCATCCCATCTGTCTAACATCTGTAATGCTACATGGTCTAATAATAAAATGCTACTTCCTACATATAATTGTTGCACCATAATTATATCATGCTCATGTCATCATGCCACATTGCATTTGAGCATCATATAAAACCCTTCTTCTTTTGGTTCTTATCTCATATGCATTATTAATTGTATTTGCCTCTTGATATATTGTATTTGGTTCTTGATAAGTGCTTGATGCCCAAGTTGAGTTGGGGGCATATCTTTTATTAACTCCACCACCTTTCTTGTCACCACCCTATAATCCCACCATCCAACTATATGTGAGATTTGCATTTCATTTGGTTTTACCTCTAGCTCATGTGGGTTGGGATGGATCCACTTCTAATTCCACATCAATATATGCATCATGTTGTTTTCACATTATTGATATGTGGAGCCACCTTTGCATGCTTTGTGAGTGGAACCCTTTTTCTAGCTTCCATATGGATGGTTTTGGAATTTTTGCTCATGTTGGAATATTCTTGAGGATATTATGCACCTAGTGGAATATACACACTAGCATGTCCTAATTATATTCAAATATGACCATCTCCATCTACTCCACATGGAACATCCTTTTAAATTCCTTTAGCTTGGCCTTAGGTCCATATTTTTGGAATGCACGTGAATAAATGCCATGAGACCTTATTATTGTTTTAACAAAATAAACATGGAATTTATTACTCATGCATGGCCCATGCAAGCTTGCCATACCTCCTCTTTTGGTTTTAGTTTGAATTTTGGGGTAAAGCTTGTTGGTTTGGGAGTCCATCTTTTAGCCCTTGTAAAAAGGGAGCCTAATATTGCAACATGACTCCTTTAACCCTTCTTACATGCCCATCCTTGCTTAAGCTTTAACCTTGGGGGTTTATTTCTCTCTTTTTCTTTCATGTGATCTTTAAAACCCTAGTCTTTCCTCTTACTCAAAACCCTACCCCTAATCTCCCTTCCACCACGATCTTGATACATCATGCATGTAATGTATGTGGTCTTGCTTGTTCCATACAAGGAAGCCCTACCCCTACCTCTCCTTATCCATCACCCCCTTGCTTGATCTTGCACTTGTTCATGTGCAAAACCCTAACTCTAACCACCTTACCTTCCTACCCTAAACCTCAACCTAGCCTAACCCTAAAACCTCACCACCCTCCCTCTCTACCAACCGTGGCCACCACCCCTACCCTGTCTAACTTAACCACCACCCCTACCCTAACCCTTGCCGAGCCACCCCCTTGCTCAACCTCTGGCCGAGCCTCCCATGCCACCCCCATGCTGATCCACCCCTCCCCTCTCGGTCCCTCTCTCTCTCTTGCTGCCAAGGGGACCCACCCGAACCTCTCCTTCCCCTCTGCTAGGCCCAGCCGCAGCCACCCTGCCCTGGATCTCCCACGTCGAGCACATGAGGGAGTAGAAGAAAAAGGTGGCCGAAGCCACCTTTTATCCACCTGAGCCCCACGGCACCCCCTCTCTCACCCCGTCCTTATCTACCCCTCCCCTGCCCCGCGTGACTTCCCCAGATCCACCCAGGGCACTGCCTTTCCCCCTCTTCTTCCCCACCTACCGCCACCCTCTCTTTTCCATCTCCGGCGACCACCGTCGGTGTCGTCTCGCCCTAGCTGTTAGGAGGAGGCGGGCGTGGTGTGTGGTTGTCGAGGAAGGCCACGAGGTTCCCTACGCCGCCCATGTGCTCTGCAACGAGGAGAAGGAGGCCCGGTAGCCGCTGAACGCCGACGCACCCCGACAAAACCCTAGCTCGCCGGCGTCTACGCCGTCGCTGATCCATCGCTCCCCGGCCCGATCCAACACCTCCGACAGCCTCGCGGTGAGCCACCCTACCTCCTAGACACCTTCCCTCTTGCCTTGGCTTCCTGCTCTCGCCGGACTTTTTATCGAGCGCGCTCTGTGCGCCGGCGTGCGCGCGCTTCTGCTCGCTGTGCGCCGCAGTAGGTTCACCTCACCGCGTTGTCGCTTCTCACCATCAACCCCACCTAGCCGCTTTGGTCACCGCCGCCTGCGCGCGCGAGAGGTCGCGAGATCGAACCCCCGCCGTGCCGCGCAGTGCGCCGTCCGTCAGTTCGTCAGACAACCCCTAGAAGAAAAACAGTAATCGCGTGTAGTTTTCCAGAAAACCCCCCAAACCTTTTTGTCCCTCAACCCGCAATCCACCAGGTCCCACCTGTCGGTCTCCTCGGCCTTTTACAAAAAGGTACCCAAGGTTCCCTAAACCTAAACCCGCAGTCCCCCTCTGCGCCGCGTGGCCACCCACTCCCTGCCTCTGACGCGTGGGGTCGATTCACCTGCGGACCCACCGGTCAGTCATGGTGGCTGGGTATCACGCGGTGAGAAAAACCCGTTGCGCACCGTTTCGCCCAGTCAGCATCGGTCCCACCTGTCTATCACCATGGCTGGCTACACTCGCGGTGCAAAAAGGTTTTTGCCACGCCGTTTCGCCCAGTCAGTGTTGGGCCCAGTTGTCAGCGACTGTGGCTAGGTTTGGCTGGGTAGAAAAGGTTTCTGGTTTATCTGTTTTAATAAAACAATTATAGAAAATGTTTAATCTGATTTTAAATCTAGAGATTAATAACTTTTAATTTGTAATTCTAAATAATACAAATAATATATGTTTTTGAATCAGAAAAATGTGAGGATTTCAAAACTGCCATCCAAAATAATGTTTGACTAATTTAAATTTTCGAAATTGTTTAATTGCAATAAAAAATGCCTTTTCTTAATTAATTAATAACTTTAATTCTACAACTCCAATTTCGACAAATAATATGTCTAAATCGATCAGCGCGACGAGCCCGTTCTAACTATGCATTCCATGTTCTGAATTGCAGCATGCATCATATAAATGTACAAGTATACAGCAACTTATTTGAGAGCAAAACATGACTAAAACTCAATAAAATGCTTTATTCTTGTACCCCACACCTCACCCATGCCATGCTACATTATTGCCATTTAAATTGTGCATCATTCATCATGGCATGCTTGTTTGCTTGTCGCATTTTATTCATATGCTTGTGCACTTTATTTATGTTGGCACTTATTTGTTTGGTTCTTCTTTGAATAGACGCCGAGCAGGGAAAATATCAGGAATCCCAGGAGTATTACCCAGATCCGTCTCTCGCTTCAAATGAGCTGCCAGGCAAGCACTACCACATGCTTGCATACATATAGTACCTATTGCCTCTATCTTATTCTTGCATCATTGAGTCGCGGTTGCATTAAATTGAATCCCAAGTACTGCATAGCCTTTACTTTAAACCCCACCGAAGCTTGTTCCTCCATCCCATGAGCCATTACTACAGGAGTTGTTTGAGCCATGCGAGTCGTAGAACAGCATGTGTAGGGTATGTGAGTGTCTGATGGATAACGAGGTACCTAAACAACTTAACCTGAGTAGTAATGGGATAACTAATGAAAGAGGCACCGGTGAGCAATATCTGTTATTTGGTTTTTCATGCTCACTTGTGTCCCGTAGGACCCCGAGTACTTGATTCCTGTTCCTTGACTATTCGCACTATCCACATCCGGGAGGCCGTGGACCCCCCTGAGCCAGAGCTTGATTCATTTCTATTTCTTGGGGCCACAAGTAGTTTGGGGCTTTATTACTATCCTGTACTTATGCCATGTTTTACTGTTTTATTTAAGATTGTGCGAGGAGCACCTGTACTGTTTAAGAATGCGGAATTTTTTCGCGGTATCGACAAGCCCAGTCACATTTTCGGGTTCCTAGTCGTTTACAGCCATTGTCGCAAACCCTGGGTCCGTCTCGGAGCCGGCCAACTTCGTTGCGGGTAGCTTATTGGGGTGGCCCCCTGAAATATTCCTGAATCCTGTGATCGTTTTGTCGTGAATACCTCGTTGGGTTTTGATTTGGTTTTTCCGAGGTTGATCGAGTGTGTGTTGCTATTTGTGCACCCCTGCAGGGTAAATCTTTCTGAAAGCCGTGTCCGCGGTTATGGACGACTTGGAGCACAGTTTCTCGATCATAGACAAGTATAACTAAAGTACCGCTTTTAACCTGACTAAACACCTGACTAGTAAATAGTGCAAGACTCATGGAATGGTTATTAAAACTGCCAACGAAGGGGTTGTTCGTCAACTTTCTCGTTGGTAAGTGAGAAGGAGGATGGATCTGTTACTTATACTGTTATAACTGTTGTTACTAATTAATGGACATCCGTCTATCATTGGTTAGGCGGATGGTTAGCGAGTATCTATAGACTTGTTAGTTATTATCTTTTGCTGCAATTGCGTCACCCCAGGTATATGTCCCCTTTAGAGGCATAAAGACTTGCTGAGTACCCCTAGGGTCTCACGCGATAAATTGTTTGATTCAGATGAACAGGTGTATTCGCAAGATGGATACTGGGTGGAGGAGACAGATGATGTTGGCAACGATCCCTCGGTGTAGAGATTCCGGGGATGGGGATCCGTGAGATCTGTGGGCGGGATGTGCTTACTTCTGTGGCATCTTATGCCGATTTGTTTCTTGTCTGTACTCGGATCTTGTTTCCCGCTTCCGCCGGATACTCCGATGTTTGATGTATGAGGAGCTATCCTAAACTATTATCTCTATCTAGGGTATTTGGATCTTGCCGTATGGCGTTGCAATATTTCTATTTCTTTTAGATGGAATGTCTATGAGAACTGTTGTATGGTAGCTTGCATACATACTCACTTGTGTATGTATTTGATCTCTTCACCTATTGCCTACGCCGCTCGCTCTTGTCCCGATGTCTTGGAAGTGGTTAGGACGGTCGACGGGTCTACACGTGGGTGGCCCCTAGGCCCCCGCTGTACTATTTTAACCACTTTCGGTTCATCCAGGCTTGAACTTAGAGCGTAGGGTCCGAGGTAGTTACAGTTTTTCCTCAATAGTTTTATCGAAACCAGTTTGTTTACTGATAACATATTTAAGCATAACTTCGAGTTTTAAGGGAGCACTCCTATTATTGTTGTAGGAATTTCCATAAGCATTACCATTATAGGGAGGATATGGCCTATAATTATTATTACCAAAATTATTCCTGTAGGCATTGTTACCAAAACTATTATTGCTTATAAAGTTCACATCAACTTGCTCTTCTTGAGCAACCAAAGAGGCTATGGGAACATGATTTGGATCCATATGAGCTTTCCCATTAACAAGCATAGACATAATAACATCAATTTTATCACTCAAGGAGGAGGTTTCTTCAACAGAATTTACCTTCTTACCTTGTGGAGCTCTTTTAGTGTGCCATTCAGAATAGTTAACCATCATATTATCCAGGAGCTTTGTTGCATAACTCAAAGTAATGGTCATAAAGGTACCTCCAGCAGCAGAATCCAATAGATTTCTTGAAGAATAGTTCAATCATGCATAAAAGGTTTGGATAATCATCCAAGCAGTAGTCAATGAGTGGGATAATTCTTTACCAAAGATTTCATTCTTTCCCAAGCTTGAGCAACATGTTCATTATCAGATTGTTTAAATTTCATTTATTTAACTTCTCATAGATATAATCTTAGCAGGAGGATAGTATTTTCCAATGAAAGCATCTTTGCATTTAGTCCAAGAATCAATACTATTTCTAGTTAGGGATTGCAACCATTCTTTAGCTTTTCCTCTCAAAGAGAAAGGAAACAATTTAAGCTTAATAATATCCCCATCTATATCCCTATGCTTTTGCATCTCACAAAGTTCAACAAAGTTATTTAGATGAGCAGCAACATCTTCAGTACCAATACCAGAAAATTGTTCTCTCATAACAAGATTGAGTAAAGCAGGTTTTATTTCAAAGAAAGTAGCTTCTAGAATAGGTGTGCACATGAAATCATTGTTGTTGGTGCTAGTAAAGTCACACAACTTAGTGTTTTGGAGATTAGTCATTTTTTGTGTTTTTAATAAAGAAAACAAACTAAGAAAACTATTTTTGTGTGTGTTTTTGATAAAGAAACAAGCAAACAAAGCAGAAATAAACTAAGCAAAACAAATAAAAAAAGTAAAGAGATTGGTTATGAGGGACTCCCCTTGTGATGATGTCCTTGATTCCCCGGCAACGGCGCCAGAAAAATATCTTGATGGCCCAAAATATATCGAGCTTGTTGGGGAACCCCAAGAGGAAGGTATGATGAGCACATCACCAAGTTTTCCCTCAGTTATCAAACCAAGGTTATCGAACTAGTAGGATCAAGGAAACACTTCCAAGGTGTTGTTGCCAACTTGGAATCCTGCACAACACAACCACAGAACTTTGCCCCCAACTTATAGTGAGGTTGTCAATCTCACCGGTTTTACTAAAAACAAAGGATTAAATGTATTGTGTGGAAGAAAGTAAAAGCTTGCAGAGAGTAAACAGAAAACAGTAAACAGTTATAGATTGATGGTAAAAGAAAGGACCAGGGTCCATAGTTCACTAGTGGTGATTCTCCTTAAGATAGATGACATGTTGGGTGAACAAATTACAGCGGGGCAATTGACAAAAATTAAGAAAGAATACATGCATATACTAATCATCTTGACTCCTATGAGATTTGATTGGGCATTACAACATTATACATAGACCGTAGTCCAACTGCATCTATGACTAATAATCCACGTTCAGGTTATCAATCTGAACCCCCTCCAGTATTAAGTTGCAAGCAACAGATAATTGCATTACGCATTGCATGTAAAGTAAACAATACGATTGTTCATAGAACAATCGTATTGTTTACTTTACATGCAATGCGTATAAGGATTGTTGTTTTCTCCCTAGTAGCAACAACACATCTAGTACCTTAGAGATTTCTATCACTTCCCCAGATTACTAGAGGCATGAACCCACTATCGAGCATAAATACTCCCTCTTGGAGTTGCTGGAATCTACTCGGCCAAGATATCTACTAACAACGGAGAGCATGAAAGATCACAAATAAGAAAGACATGATAGAATCAATAATCAATCTGAAATAGCATCTCAATATCCATTGGATCCCTGCAAACATAACATGTAGGATTACAAATAGATGATCTTGATCATGAATGGAGCTCACAAGATCTAAACATGATAGCACAAAGGAGAAGAACCAACCATCTAGCTGCTACATGGACCCGTAGTCCAAGGATGAACTACTCACGCATCACACCGGAGGCTTGCATGGTGATGAAGAAGGCCTCCAGGGTGAATTCTCCCCTCTGGCAGGGTGCCAAGAAGAGCTTCAGATCCCTCCCGATCTAGGGATGGAGATGACGACGGCTACAGACTCTTTCATGGAATTTTGATTGGGTACTCAGGGATTCTGTATCAGAGGCATCTTATAGGTGAAAGGGGACGCCGAGGGGGTGCCCTAGGCGGCCACACCACCCCTGGCACGTGCCAGGCCTAGCCGCGTGGCCAGGTGGTGTGGCGGCCCTCTGGCCCCTCTCCGTCTCGTATTCTGGCCCCGTGTCCCCCTCGGTGAAAAACTGACTTTGGCTTTTGTCATGTCCAATTCTGAGAATATTCATTTTCTGACTTTCCTGGAACCAAAAACAGCAGAAAACAGGCAGCTGGCACTGTGGCATCTTGTTAATAGGTTAGTCCAAGAAAGTGTATAAAAATTACTCCAAAGTGTGGACAAAACATAAGAAAGTAGATAAAAACTAAGCATGGAACATCAAAAATTATGGATATGTTTGCAATGTATCAGATACCATCATCATTGCAAGCTGAAGTTGTCTGCACCCTCTTTGCCGGACCACGTGATAGGGCATAGAGACCATCACTAACATCGCCCGGATTCTCCTCACGCAGCTTCGTGATTTGCGGTTATACAAAATAATCAAGAGGTCATCTCATGTGCACAATTCGTATGCAATTCAAAGTTCAATTGATCATCTTACATGATTCCTAAACCATTCCTGAAACCCACCCCAACATACTGGTGCAGCATAATCTTTTCCTTTGGTTGCTTTAAATAACCTACAAAAACGATACTCAAGTAAGACATCTGAACATATCTTGCTACAAGTTTCATTTCATATATGTGAGATATGTATGAATAGTGCTTATGCAACAAAGTTTTCAGCCTCATCCGCGTTATTCAGCACATACCAAGTAAGTTGGTCATATTCGTGCTGCATTAATGTTCTATGTTCCTTCTTTCCTACTAGGCGAACACTATGGTTAAAAACAGATTTTTCAACTTCTTCAATTCTGCCACCCATACTGGATCTCGTTTTACGATCAGGAATGTATCTTGAGCAAAATGCAAATGCTTCAGTAGCAATGTATGCCTCTACAATGCAAGCCTCTGCTCTAGCCTTGTTCCTGACAGTACCCTTGAAAGTGCAAAGTCGATGTTCTATAGGGTACATCCATCTGTACTGTACGGGACCTCTATAAAGTGCATCTTCAGTCAGATGAACAGCCAAATGCACCATCACATCAAAGAAGGCTGGTGGATATATCAGCTCAAGCTTGCACAGGATTTCTGCTATGTCCGTCTGAAGACGCGCTACAACTCTTCTGTCTAGAGTTTTGCTACAGATTTCCCTAATCCCAACTCTGCAAGCACGTTGTACAAATCCTTGTTCACTAAACCTTTAACGCCAAGAGCTAAAAGCCTTTATAGTAGGATGTGGCAATCGTGAGTTTCAACCCTTGGAGCTTGTTCCCCTCTGCATTGATACAATTTGCAATGTTGGAAGCAAATCAAGATGGGAACTTCACACCTCGGAGGAAGTCACAAAATAGTACCCTTTTATTCATTGGCAAGGTAAATTTTGCACCTCCAAATTTGTAATGTTTTTCACCGCCCTTATCTTCAAGATGCAACTTCAAGTTGTTGTTAACGTTGAGTTTTTCGCTGTCAAGCCTAACATTATAGCTATCTTTTGTCTTAGATGGAATGTTGAGTAATGTGCCTATAATGCTGTCACATATATTTTTCTCCATGTGCATGACATCAATATTATGTCCAAGTGTCTTACCAGCCCAATACGGCAAGTACCATAGAGTGGATCTGTGCTTATAAAATATTCTCGGTTCCTTTCCCTTCCCTTGGGAATCTTCTGCTACTTCTTCCGCTCTCTTCCTTTTGGATGCTGCTCCTATTGTCGGTGCATCTTCTGTATTCTTTTTTGTACCTCGACTGGCAGCTGGTTGTTTTCCTGGTTTTACATTTATGACCTTTTGTAAATGCGCCTGCAACTCAGCTGCAGTGAACTTTTGTGGTGGAGTGCCATATTCAGTCCTCTTTCCATAGAATTGCAATTTTTTCAAGTTTTTTCGGAATTTGTGGCCTTGAGGAAGAAAAACATGATGGCCAAGGAAACTAGAGTTGTTTTATAGTCTCGCTGTGACCTGTTTTGTCTCACAACAAACACATGCGTTATAACCTGCGGTCACACTTCCTAACATAGTGCCAAGAGCTGGAAAATCATGGGTGCAGAATATCACAACAGCACGCATAGGGAACTTGGCATATTCATGGTTGCTGGCAAGGATATTAGGAGTCATGACACCCTTTCATAGTTCCTGCAAGTCTCGTATAAGAGGCTGCATGAACAGATCAAAATTCTTCCCAGGTGATTTGGGACGTGGGATGAGTAAAACCAGAAAGCAGTTCGACTGATCAGTGCATGCCCAGGGAGGCAGGTTGTAAATTGTAACAAGTACTGGTCACATGATGTACGAGTTACTCATGTTGCCAAATGGGCTAAATCCATCTGTAGCTAGGCCAAGTCTTAGGTTCCTTGGATCCACTTCAAATCCTGGATGGGCCTTGTCAAAGTTCTTCCATTCATCGCCATCAGCTGGATGTCTGAGTAAGTAATCGTCTAGCTTGAGAATCTCTTTGTGCCATCTTGTTTCCTTAGATGTTTGTTCTGACTGAAACAACCTCTTCAATATATCTACAATTGAAAAATATCTCAGAACCTTACAAGGATTTTTCTTCTTTTTATCACCATTTTTCCATCTTGATTCGTTACATACTGGGCATTCATCGAGGTTTTCATAATCCTCCCAGAACAGTACACAATTATTTGGACAAAAATGGATCTTCTCATATGATAGTCCAAGTACCTTGATGTAATGTTTCATCTCATAAAAGGATTTTGGCAGTCCTTCCCTAGGGATTGACTCGTTGTATACCTTAATCACTAAACTGAAAGCTTTGTTAGTAATCTTGTTGAACGACTTTCTCCTTTAGTAATTTCATTACCAGTTCGAATCTTGAGATTCCAAAATCAGCGTCCACTGAACACTTGGAATCTTCTATCAGGTCAAAGAAAAGTGATCTTTTAAGAGAAGGAGCGCCTTTTTTGCTTGCAGTGGGGTACATGTCCCTTAACAAACTAGAAAGGTCCTCATCCTCGATCTGATGAGCTTCAGGCGGATCAGCATCAACTAGAGGATCAAGAACATGCCGATCACATGGTTCACCATGTTTAGTCCACCTAATATATGTGCGTTGCATCCCATCAACGAAAGTATGGTCTGTGACTTTGCTCTGACTCAGCTTTTTATAATTAAGGCATTGTCGGCATGGGAAAAACACATCAGAGTCGCCGTTATGCCGTCTAACAAACTTCATGAATTCATTAACACCTTCCCAATATGAAGGTGTTGCTTTTTTCCATTCAGTATCCAATATCTGTCCATCTGTTGAGGATAGACATGGTCAGAAGTTTTCAAGATATTTCACCGAACAGGTTGATTACAGATCTAATTAAGCCAAGATATCTAAGCAACCTGATTGAATATAGAACTATAAATGCCACGTAATTTTAGCTTATTTCAGAAATTGAGTGTAGAACTATGTTTCATATTTGAGAGAACAGATCGACCGAGCATAAAATGACAACCAATTCGAACAAATAGATCAAGTGTAGAACAATGTCAAACGAGCAAATCAAGTACGAAACTACTTCTAGGGAATGATTGAGCGAACTAAGGATATTATAAGTGTACCGTGGGGATCGACCAGCTGACCGCCGCCATGTCTGCGTCTCGAAAAGAACGGCGCCGCCAACAATGGTGTCAGGCTGCCCGGCTGATAGACAGAGTGTGAATGTTTTGGTGCGTGGCTTGTGGTTTTGACCGCCTGCACGTCTCTAGAAGAATGACGCAAAGAGACAGTAGTTGGCTGCTGTAGTGAAGGCGTGAGTTGGAAAGTTTTGGCGCGGGGGGGTATGTGTCCTGGTTGTCAACAATTTTCATGTGAAAATATCGGCCAAAATTTTCTCCCTCGTTTAGTTCTTCCTTGTTGAGGTCTGGAATTTTTATTACTGAGCCCATGAAATTAGCCTATCAGACCCAATCATAGCCCAAAACCTTCAATTCGGCCTTTTCATTGCCTTGTGGCCGCCGATCATAGCGCATTCTGTTTTAGAGTGAGCCCATGAAGAATAGGGCATCCACCCCCAGTTATCCCAGAATCTTTTTAATTTGGCCTTTATGGTCATCCCCTTCCCCGGCCCCCTCCCAGAAAAAGCTTCGCCTACCTATGTTGTTTTATTGAAACTACTGCATTACTAGTAAGTTCCACGTACCCTGCACGTGAGAACCAGATAATAGACATATGGCATATCATCACTATATAAAATTATAATATATAATTGTTTAAAAAATATAATTTGATCGACATCTATATAGTATGTGTGTATATTTGGTCCTTTACTTTGTACCATGTATATTTAGACCTAGCAACGGACCGATGTCAAAATAGCGGACGGGGCTAAAAAAAAAAGTCCATCATGCGCATGTTTCATTTACAGAGAGGCTAAAACATGGGACCCTACAGCGTGGCCTTATAGAGCTGTTGCATCGAGCAACATTGCCAAGTTCGAAATAGGGAGGCGCGAGCGAGAAAAAAGTCTAGCGTGGTGAGAGGCTAACAAGGAGGACCCATCAACGTTATCAAGTTTGACCCAAAAAAGCAGTCCAACATACACACACGCCTTTTCGAGGCCAGGGAGCTGTTTTTTTAGCGCAGGGTCAGGAAACTGCTGAGCACAGGCCAGTGAAATTTGAGAAAGGATCCCATGAAGCATAGGCAAGAACATTTTGATTCAGCCTTGTCAGGGCCAAGGGACTGCTTAGGACAGCCCACTGAAATTTAAGAAAGGAGCCCATGGAGTATAGTGCATGTAGATGGACCATGTAGAATAGCATAAAATATTTTTAATTCGGCCTTTTGAGCATTGCCCCCCAACTCTTAAAAAAAACCCCCTATATTTTTAAAAAACTAGTCCATTATATATGTGGCATTTTATAAATTTAAATGCCAGGAGGCTGCCCTTTTATTTTTAAAAACATAAACACGAACACACGACATCTTTTTAAAAACATTAAAACATAACTTGAAGGTACTAAGGAATGTTTAATAATATATTTTCTATAAATATCTTTGGCGTAGTGGCGACACACACAGTTTAAATCTATTGAAAGTCCAAAACAGAAAACGCGGCCGAAAAAAGGTCTATCATACATACACACATTTCATTTAAAGATAGACCGACATGTGGGTCCCACCAGCGCGACCTTATACAGGTGTTGTATCGAGCAACGTTGCCAAGTTCGAAACAGGGAGGCGTGAGCGAGAAAAAAGTCCATAATGCACACATTTGTTCTAATGAGAGGCTGACATGGGGGACCCAGTAGCCTGAAAAACGGCTGATGCAGCAAGCAACGTTATCAAGTTCGGAACATGGAGCGCAAGCAGAGAAAAAAGTCAATCATACAACCAATTCTTCTAATGAGAGGCTATCATATGGGACCTAGCTACGTGACCAAATGACAGATTCGTCAAGCAACGCTATCTAGTTAGGAACAGGGTGGTGCTAGAGTAGAAAAAAAATATCCTATATACCCATGATTCTTCTAATGTGAGACTGACATAAGGAACCCACCAGCACGGCTGATGCAGCGAGCAACGCTATCAAGTTCGGAACACGGAGGCACGACCGAGGAAAAAATTATATCATAAAACATTTCTTCTAATGAGAGGATGACATGTGGGGCCCATCATCGTGATTAAATGGTAGATGCATCGAACAACGCTATCAAGTTCAGAACAGGGTAGCGCGAGCGAAGGAAAAAAATCCATCATACAGACATTTCTTCTAATGAGAGGATGACATGTGGGGCTCAGGAGGTTGTTTAAACGGTAGATGCGTCGAGCAGGGCTATCAACTCAGAACGGGGTAGCGCCAACGAAGGAAAACATTCCATCATACACACGTTTCTTCTAATGAGAGGATGACATGTGGGTCCTAGGAGGTTGATTAGACGGTAGATGCATCGAGCAGCGCTATCAACTTCGGAACAGGGTAGCGCGAGTGAAGGAAAAAAATTCCATCATACACACGATCCTTCTAATGACAGGCTGACATGTGGGACCTAGCAGCCTAACTAAACGGCAGACGCCTCGAGCTACATTATCGAGTTCAAATCAGGGAGGCACGACCAAAACGTATGGTCCGCTAGAGACACTGATGTCCGGGACCCACACGCCTCAAAAGATTTCGACGAGTCAACATCACGCAAGGAAACGAAAATCTTGCTTCTGCCACGCGTTGGCCGAGCTTCCTCCATGTTTTTAGCAGACCCGTCATAGTAGAGGGTCGCGAAACCGAAGAAAAAGTTTTCCATCAGCCACGGCCAAGCCGAGAATTTCGTCGCGGAAGATGCGCCTTCTACGACGACCGTCGAGCCAATTCATTACCGAAGGAAACTTTTCTTGTAGTGTTCCCATTTTTTATTCGTAGAACAATATTGCGAATGTGTCCAAGTTTCAATGGTGCAAATTTGTCGCTGACCAGCTGCATGAGGAGATTTCTAAGGGTACTCATACGCAGGCTTGTCTATTCCTCTTGGAGGTACACATTTCTATTTTTGCAAACATGTTACCTTCATTTTTCTATATTGTTTGAATGTTACTTTCTACTTTTCCATACTTGATGTTAAGCACGTGTTGTTTTTAGTTAGTGTATTGATCTTATTCATTCATTGTTTATAATGTCTTCGCAGCTGCTTTATGTTGACTCACTCGATATAAGAGGGCTGGACCTCACGCTACCAGAAGGGAGGTATGCTATAAACATTTGGTCTAGAGAGTTAATTGATCAAGTGTTGAAAGCTGATTTCCAGCATGATGGAAAGAGCTGTGGAAAGCTCGAGGTAATCTTCTTGTACATTTTTTTATTTTTTAATATATGTTTTTATCTAGTGGATAACTTTTCGCTTTAAGGGTGGGTAACTATTGAGTCCACGAGTTGATAACTGTTAGCATAAACGGTGGGTAACCTATTTAGTCCCTCTATGGATAACTATGATCATAAAAGTTAATGGTATGTCGGCGATTCTTCTTTTCTTTGCCTCCAAAGAGGCAGTAGCTTTCTTGGAGGCCCCGCTCCCCGTCTTCTTCTTTTTCTTCTTCTTGCCCTCGGTAGCAACATCAGGGGCGGGGCCCTTACGCTTTGTTGTTGCCGAGGCGGGTTGATCCTTAGAGGTATCATCATCGGACAAGACCATCACGTCCTTAAGCTTGGGGTAACGAACTTTAGGAGCCAAGTCCATCTCGTCCAAACCCATGAGCTGACAGAAGGTTAAGTCAGGAGTGTGATTGATGGAACCAAGTTGGAGAACTTTAGAGTATAATTAAAATTAGAGGCAAGTTACCTCTACACATTTGTCGTGTTCAAACATGTCGAAGGTGATGGAAAGGCCATGATTCCTATCATTCACCTTGACAATATCCTTCATGCGGATCTTGATGGATTCACTGGAGAAGTTGTCCTGAGAAATCTGGAGTGGATCCCTCCTCTCTCCACTGTACTTGTGCATTAGATCAGGGCGCTGTTGCAAGGGATGGATCCATCTTGTGAACCAGCAGATGGCCAGGTCAAACTGGTCAAAACCGTGTCAACGAGCCACTCAATCTACCTTATGATACGGGATGCTTCGTTGTTAGAGGGAAGGATGGCTTTGGTCCTCTAGTTGGTAGACTCAGCAGCAGCACCTTCGATGAAGTCGGGGTATGTGGATGCACGGTCATCCAGAGGGATGTCCGGACCATAGAAGTAAATTTCCTGCTAGTTCTTGTCAGACTCATGGCCAACAATGTCAGGGAACTGCCATCTTGGACGTATCTTGAATATGATAGTCCCGTAGTTAGCAAGATCATCCTTGCTAATGCCCAACTCCCTCTTGATAGTGAAGAAGTATACAAAAAATATCTAACCTAGGCTTAATCTCCAGGTATCCCTCGAACAATGCTACAAAGTTGCTAAGTACGAGGATGATGTTTGGAGACAAGTGGTGAGGAAGAACTCAGAAGTAATCTAACACTTCGAGGAAGTAGTCAGAGACGGGGAGGGATACGCTGCACACCGATTGAGCTTTGAGGTATACCATTTCTCCGGCTTGGGGAGAAGGAGTAACGTCATCATTCGATGCCAGCCGCTAGTTGAGCCCCTCCGTCGATGGGAGATATCCCTTGGTGATGAGGTCCTTGAGTTCGGTGGCGGAGATCTTTGACCCCCTCCACACGCCTCGGTTCGAAACCGTGTCTTCCTCCTCCTCCTCGATGAGGTCGTGCACCGCCACTTTCTGGTTACCGACAGTGGCTTGTTCCACCACGACAGTGACTAGAAGGACTAGCCCTTCCAGTAGTACGACCACCTCCCTGGTTGGCTCAACCTGAGCGTTGGGATGTGCCGCCTTCAATGGGCTATTGGTGCTCGCCATTGGGGGAGAGGAGGGTGAGGAAGGAGATCGGGGTCTAGGGTTTGCTACTCGGGAGCTTGAAACGTTGTATATCACGGGGAATAAGATGAAGGCTCGGGAAAAGGTGGGTGAATGAGGATATTTATTACTGTAGCAACTTATATAGCCCTAGTATTGAGATTCGTGCAAGAGGAGATCCAATGGAATAGATGCGGGAAATGTGTGGGAGAACGTGCGTGGTAATTTCACCACACCCCGTAACTTCCGCCAACATTTCAGATTTCTCACACGGGAAAATCGTGATGAATATTCACTAGTTATTTGTGTGTTTTGAGGTAGCGTAGGATGTACCCTGCGTTATCCTTCTAACAAATGCAGTGGATATGTCACAACTAAAGAATCTTGTCTATAGCCAGATAATCTCCCGAAGATTGATTGAAGACTCAGTGTTTCTCCAGCTTACACATTGAAGGCAAAGTAAAAGATTTGCAGCGTTCTTTGGAAGGATGTTGCTTGCCAAGATTGCTGACATCACCTAGATAGAGCATTCAAGACTTAAGAGCAAGATGGCGCAAGATCTTAAAGTTCTTTGGGTGTTGGGGATATGCATAATGGGATATCACCATAGCATAGCTCTATTCCGACTAAATTGGGTGGCCTATACTTGGTGGCAAGGCCTATGGCCTGTTGGATGGTCCAGTTAGGTGGATCTAGAAGGGAGGCCCATGCCGGATAAAGGAAGGCTATGACCACGACATAGACGAAGACGAAGCCTTGGAGTACAAGACATGAGGACTAGTTAGTATTAGTGTAGGACTCTGTAACCTGTCCGATATAGACTTTACCATGTAACCCCAGGTTCTGGCACCTTTATAAGCCGAACCTCTAGGATCCTTTAGGGCATAACTTAGCCCTTGCATAGAAAACCACACAATCTATGCAACTCGGCGCTTTGCCATTATAGTGATTTATAGCGGGAGTAGGATTCTGCCAACATTGTTGGATCTGAACCTGGGTAAGTTGTGTTACCTCGTACCCACCAACTCTCCGCCTTACCCCACCTCTCTGTACACACTCTGTGAGGAACCCTCCATGTCGTACTCGTCAACAATACCACGACATGCTCCTTTAGTTGTATGATCTCGAGAGAGAAGCTAGAACTAGACGATGCTACTGTTGCTCACCTCATTGGTTGGTTTCTATCTAGCATTCATCTTCCTCTCTAGTAGAGCTCCTGGGTCACCTTATAGCAACGGTGCCCATGGTACAGAATAAAGAGAGAGGGTGAGGGGGCTAGGCCCAGTTGTCGGTGTGTTGAGTGCCTCCTTGGGGACCCACTCGGTCATGCCGACTGCCTAGTCTTGTCACCACAATCAGCTGATGTCATGGAGTAGGCAACATAGTGCACCCACTATGCCGGGCATGGGCGACATGGGATACCGCGGTCAACGTGATGGTTACAGTGTCACGTTACTACCTCGACGCCGATGATAGCGGCCACAGTGCCTTAGCTCATGTCCGATGGGACATGAGCATTGAGTTCACGCATCTAGTCACCCATAGGGAGAGCCGGGTCGAGGGTAGCTGACTTGCTGTAGGGTGGGCCGACTGGGGGCAGCCGGCCGGCTGCATTGTAGCCGGCTAGGGATCAGCCGGTCATGCTGCAGGGAGCCGGCCTATGTAGCCAACCGGATCATCTTTCTATAACTCCCCTATGTTGACCTATTGACTCAATGCCTTGGGACCACCCGGGGTCATCCCCACAACAACAAACATGCAACAGTCTAATTTTTCTGGCTTCTAGCTATGTGTTTTACATGTGTGTGCATTCATATGGTTCCTGTCGTCAAAAGACTAATATGTAGGTGCTTTGCAGCCACGTTGATTTCGTGTGTGCTAGCTGCTACATGCCATGTACAAACTAGAAGTTCTATTTTCTACCACATTCGGTCAAATCGATTAAAACCAAACATTAAAAAGAATTATCGGTTAACTGAACTGATGGTTGATTGAAAATCCGAAATTTTCGGTTGCTACTTCTTATTATCCATCAAAAACCGAACCAAATTTTTAGTTAAAACCGAATGCCCATGCCTATGCCTCTCACTAGCTATGCCCCAAAGTTTATATTTATGATAATTTGAATATTATTCAAACTCTGATTATGTTTAATTTTACTAAACATAAACTAAAGCTAAAACTAATCTAAATCTTAATATCGTCGTCGTCCTAGTGAGATGGACCAATTTCGGTGTTGTTTGAGCCCCGCTTCTTCACCTCCATCTCATCCTCTCACTAGGGCTGCATGTCCGCTCGTGCTTCGACCATCCAATTGTACTCTGCCACTGGTATGTGCACTATTGCATGCCGCCGCTCATTCCTCGCTTCTTCCACTGCTTCGTGCGTGTGGCCGGTCTATTCCACCAAGGCAATGCGAGCAAACTAGCAAGCGGCGACATATGCCTTGTTCTGTGAGTTGATGTGCAGAATGGCATGTTGCTTGGCCTTCGTAAGAAGGTGGCTGCACTCCTCCGTCGATGCCCTTTGACGTGAGATCTCCATGACATGGACAAGAGGGCCTCATCTATCTCCTCCAGTGCTTGAGCGACGTCCCTTTGCTGGTGCACCGTCTTGTAGAAGTCGAGGAGCGCCTGCTACTCCGGGTTGGCTGGCTGCGACCCCTCCTCCCACTCCTCCTCTTTGTCATCCAACAACTTTGTCTCCTCGTCATCAGAGTCAATGAGGTCGAACGAGTTTTCTTTTGTAGGCGACAAGCTTGGTTTCGTCTGTAGCAGCAGGATTGGGCTCGGCTCTGGAGGAAGGACAGGGTGCCCGAGCATTGTGTAGGTGGTGGGTAGGTGGTGCGACATCGTAGATCACGGCGATAAATGACTATGAGCACAGCGAGACACGTGTTCCAATTTTATAGTAGACACTGGGCAGAAAACAAGACAGAAAACAAAGACAACAAGCGACAAGAAAGGGCGGGAATGCGTGGAATTAACTCCGCCACATGTGGTAGACACATCGGCGACACGTAGGAAAGGCGCAACAACGACGTGACATATCGCTGGCCTTCATGGTGTTCGGTCGCTGCTAAGGCTGGCCCACGGGTCGCTCGGCTTGTGTCAGAAGGAGCGGCCATTGCCGAGGAGCCAGCACTATCACGACCATGCTTATTTAAATCATCATAAGCATGTTTGCTTGCTTCCTGTTGAAGAGCTGCTTGTTGTAGCTTGAGAAAAGAGCTTGGAGTAGTATGAGTAAGAGCATACTTGATTGATGCATTTAATCCTTGACAGAACCTCTCTTGCTTCTTCTTATCATCAGAAACCTCGTCACCTCCATAGCAAGATAAGTTTGCGAAGTTCTTGATACAAGTGTTACATTGTCATTGTCCTGTTTGAGATTCAGAAACACTTCCTTCATTCGTTCCATGATAATTTCAGACAGATACTGTTCCTTGAAAACATAAGTGAATCGCTTCCAAGATGGCTGAAATCAAGCCGGGCTTGATCTCAGATAGTTAGAAGGCTCCATGTGGCAGCGGCACGGGATTGGCTTGGATGTATCGGACGTGCTATTGGGTCACGTCGGATGAAACGAGACTAAGGAGGAGGTGGCTAGACGAGATTTTCTGTCTGATCGCGCACAATAGCCGTGTGGGAAGTCTTTAGGACTCCCTACTAGAGATGCTCTTAAGACCGTGGCAAGTTGAATAGGTTGTCGTGACGTGCCAGGATAAGTCACATTGTTGTGCTAGTTAGCTTGTCCACTCACATTACCAATCGTTTCTCCCTGTAGCTTCTTTTTCCTCAAACCAACACAAAGCAGATATTGATTGCCAAAATCTAACTTTGGCCACATGACTCGCACGGTTTGCTAATGTCTGGCATACTTTACTTTGTAGTGATCCCTACATTTGTCTGCCATTATTTTACACTGTTTGCTATACTTCAGTTTTGCTTTAAACTGCTGTGCACCGATGGCGACACGATAAACTCCTCTTTGATGTAGTCTTCATAAGTAACATTCCAGGAGTTACATGTACTCGCTCCTCCAATTTATTACACATTTATACCCATCTATTCCCATCTTGATGTTTTTTACACCATCTCTCTCGAATATGATCTCGCCTCGTGGTCTTTGCTCGCAATAATTATCAGATTGTTAGCAACAATTACAATATTTCGAATATATAATCACTTAAATTTTTTGATACAACTATTAATACAATTGCTAAGTTTTCTGATACAACAATCCTTGTAGGTTATAGGGTTTTTGATACAATAACCGCGAGTTGTTTATCAAAAGCTACTAGCAGATTTTTAATACAATTACTATGTGTTGTAAGGATGGAAATCGGGTCTTCACCTAGGGGCTCTTCCTTATCAGCACATCTCTTACGATCTTACCAGCACCACAAGTGAAAATAGAGGAAACATGAAGCATAAAGGAAAAGATCTAGTATGAGGTGAAAAGTCTGCAAAATAAAAAGTACATAAGGGAAAAGGAAGCCCACTGAACCCCACTAGGACCCATGCCTCATGGACGAAGATAGTCTCCCTCCATGGACCAATTGCATGGACCGAATAACACATGGCCACCATTTCCTTTTCCTTGCCCACTTAGGGGTGTTTTGGGTTTTTCTAGAATAGACTCTCTCGCTCTTACTTTTCTCTTCCACTAAGAATATTGCCGTCCAGCGAACCTAGGTCCTATGCGTAGACCTCCACCCCTGCCTCACCACTGCTCCTCCAGTTGCCGCCACCTTCCTCCCCCTCACCGTCAAGCTCCCGGTCGCCCCGTTCCTACCTCGTCGCCCTCATGTCCAAGCGGGGACGTAGCCCTCCCTCTGACTCCCACCAGGACAGGTCCCCGGTGCCACCTGCCCACCGTGCCCTCGCCTCCCCGCGCCGCCAGGCGCCACCAAGGGGACCGCAGGCTACCTACCGCCACCCGGGCCACCCCGCCCGTCGATCCTCCCAGCGTCAGCACCACAGGGGCCATCCCCGACCGTCCCAGTCTCCACCACAGGTGAGCCGCCGCACTGAACTGGGGGCTTCTTGCCTCTCACATGGGCCTCGTTCCCCTAAGGGCGAGCGTCGGGAGGAGCGGGGGCCCCTGCGTTCCCAGGACCAGGGCGCGCCCCTAGTTGCGGCCAGGGGGGCTGTAGGCTGTTTTGATGCCACCTCCTGGCGTGCGTCTCCCTAGGACTTGCGGGCGGAGCCCATCGAGGCAGGGATGGGGCCGCATGGCAGGGCGGCGATAGCAACGATGCAGAAGAATAAAAAGAAGAATAAGAAAAAGAAGAAGAAGCCGTCCGCGAGCACCTCTGTCGCCCTCGCGGGTTCAGGGGGGCCCTGCCCTTGGCGCCGCCCCGCGCAAGGCAATGTCTCGAGTACTATGGGCATGCCATCTATGGGGGGGTTCTACTACATTGACCTAGGAGGGGTTCAGATGATAGTGCCAGAGACCCTGGCGATGGTGACGGTGCTCCCCGACTAGGACTCCCCCTCGTAGCTTAGGTCACGGAGGAGCTGCTACACTCTGAGTTCCACGAGGTGTTGCCGGGCCATGAGTGGCCAGTCCGGCGGATCTCGTCCTCGGAGTTCGTGGTGTCCTTTCCCTCGGTGGCCATTCTTCGCATGTGCGATTTTGACTCTTCGTTCACCCTTCCCATCAACAAGCTCAAGGTTCTGATCAAGCCACCGTCTGCCGACCAGGAGTCGTTGGCCTCTCTTGCTGATGTCTGGCTTCACCTTAGGGGTGTTCCCTCTGAGGCCAGGATGCCCGATATTGTGGAGCTGATTCCTCAGACGGTTGGCAAGTTCGTGGAGGTCGACCTGGCCTCTCTTCAGGGAATGGGGCCAGTCCGGCTTTGGGTCCTATACCCAAACCCAACGGTGATCCCGGTCTCGATTCTGTGCTTATTCTTCGACCGCAGAGCCAGGGACCTCCTGCTAGAGCTCGACGAGATCATCTCGTCCACCGAATCACCCTCCTCTCCCTGCCCTCCCGCAGACAACGAGGAGAAGAAGGGGAGGTGAGCTTGAGAGCAGGAGTCCGAGGGCGAGGATAAGTCCCCGGAGACTACTAAGGCATCCCCCCGCCGGTGCATGGAGGGGATGGGGGATAGACTTGTGGGGCCACCCTGGCACGGGCCTCAGAGGTTGGCCCCTTCTTTCTGTAGAGACGCCCCTCTCCCAAAGCGCTCCGGCCAAGCTGGCCTAGGTGGATCTCCCACGCTGCTACTACCCAGACCCCTTGCTCTCCATCGGCCTCGACATCGCGCAGTACGGCTCCAACCTTGACCTGGCCCTAGAGGGGGGATGGCATCACCTCCTTCTTCCTAGTCCCCCCGGTGGAGACCTTGGGGAGTGTGAGCCTGGAGGTCTGTGCCCACCCCTCCCCGCATTCTCCGGGCATGGTGTGTTACATGCTAGCACCAGCACCCCTATCCCGGGCACCCTGGTGGAGGACTCTACCAACTCCAACCTCCCCATGACTGGCACTAGGGCTCGCCAAACCAAGGCCCCGCGCCAGCCCCCGCCGCCTCCCTCCCGCCATAGCGTCTACCTTGCGGGGTCCAGGGCAGGTCTCATGGGCCCTGAGCCGACGGTGGCGGAGCGCGTGACTACCCGTGATGAGCTCCCAAGTACCTCCTCGTATCCCACCCCTGCTGCTAGTTCTCTTAGCTCTTTTGGTTCTAGGTTTTCAGTGTTAGCAGAAGTTCCGTTGGCACATCTGGGTGAAGTTGCTTCTGATAGTGGTATTGTTTTCTGGGGCGAGAGGGGGTCTTGCGACTCTCAGATTGCTACCATTAAGGCGCGGGAGGGGTATGAGGGTGCGATCACTGCTGCCCGTGCACGTGATGTGCGGGAGCGGGAACGTGCCCGAGTCCTCGCTGAGCCTAGGCCCTCCGAGTCGGGACCTAGTAGGGACACCCCACCTGTGCCTGCTGACAGGGAGATTACTCACAAGGCCTCCCTTTGGGGTGACCTCATGAGCTACCTCCTAAGGAGACCTCGAAAAGACAGTCCACCTCCCGTGCCCAATCCGCCCCCGTATGGGGACCCCCGTGCTCTGATTTGGACGCATGCATATCCTTCGGGCCATCCGTGCGTTTATCTAGAACATCAGGGGGTTCGGACAAGAGGGTCGCCACCGCCAGATCATGGAATACGTTTGCCGGGAAGATCCGGATATTGTCGGCCTTCAGGAGACGATCCGTCAGGACTTCTCCATTGCAGAGCTAGAAGGTCTATCTCATCATAAGTTCATCTAGACTTAGCTCCCGGCTAATGGTCACTCTAGGGGCATCCTCATTGGTGTGAAGGATGATATATTCAAGGTCGAGGACATGGACTGCGGGGAGTTTTTATTGAGCATGTCACTCACCCATAGACAGTCTCACCTCGAGTGGGAGGTGATTATTGTCTATGGCCCTGCGGACCATCTGAGGTCCGCTAACTTTTTGCACGAGCTCCAGTCCAAAGTGGAACAGACAGAGGTCCCAGTTGTTGTGGCTAGGGACTTTAATCTGTTTTGATCCATTGATGATAAGAGCTCGGCAAATGTGGACCTCCTGAGGATGCATATGTTCAATGACTGCATCGCCAATCTCGCTCTTAGAGAGATCGTGCGAGTTGGCGCTCGGCATACCTGGACCAACAAATAGCTAGACCCCATCTGCAGTGTGTTGGACCAGGTCCTCGTCTTGGTGGAATGGGAACTCGCTTTCCTCTTTTCTCGTTTAAGCCAGTTACCAGAGTTAGCTCCGATCACACCCCTCTTAAACTCTCCACCGGAGGGGGTTCGTCGCCAAGACTGAATCGCTTCCACTTTGAGACCTTCTGGCTCCAAAATCTGGGGTTTGTGGAGGCTGTTAGGTCGAAGTGGCTGGAGGCGGAGACCGCCCTGCCTCGTGTTTACTGTGCGGTGGATATCTGGCACCATTGTGCCAAACTTGCCAGGAAGTTCATGCGAGGCTAGGGGCAAACCTCGGTGCTGCCCTTTGCGACCAGAAGGAGGCTATACTTCAGGAGATCCAAGCCCTTGAGTAGGAGGCCGACCTGGTTGGCCTCTGGGCAGACACCTGGTCTCATAGATACTCCCTTGAGTCCTCCGTCATGGAGATCTACAAGGGAGAGGAGGCATTCCGGCGTCAGTGCAGTCGCCAGAACTGGAATCTCTAGGGGGAATCGAATACTGCCTACTTCCATGCCATTGAGAATGGTACGAGGAGGAAATGTTTGATCCCCTGCCTTTGGGAGGGGGCATCTCTTTTGGAGTCCCCGGAAGAGATCTCCTCCCATATTTATAGCTTATACAAGTCCCTCTTCCCCACTGAGCCTCGGTTTGGGACCTCGTTGGCTGAGGACTTTTGGGCGTCTGGGGCAATGGTTACGCCGGAGGAGAACATAGAGCTCACCTTACCATTTCTCCTAGAGGAGGTAGCTATGGCGCTTAAGTCCATGAATACTAGTTCAGCCCCAGGCCCTGACGGCCTCCTGGTCATCTTCTTCTAGACCTTCTGGGAGCAACTACAGCCTGTCCTGATGAGCATGTTCTAGGAGTTTTATACGGGCACCCTGGTAATGTTGTGACTGAACTTTGGCATGATTACCTTGATCCCCAGAGTAGTGGGGGCCACGGACATCCGCCAATTTTGTCCCATTAGAGTGATCAATGTCATCCAGCGGATCTTCGCCAAGGTTTGCGCATCTAGACTAGCGTGGTCCTTGAGCGCCTCACCCACCCCCTCTAGTTTTCCTTTCTTAAGGGGCGCCTGATTAGTGTCCTGGCCCTTCATGAAATTAATCATGAGGTTAAGTCTCGCCATCAGAAAGGGGTGTTCCTTAAGTTAGACTTCTAGAAGGCATATGACCGCCAGGATTGGGCTTTTCTCCGGCTTGTTTTGGACAGGAGGGGGTTGGATGACAGGATGATTAGCTAGATAATGCAGTTCGTGATGAGTAGTAATACCGCTATTAATGCAAATGGGGTGATAGGTCCCTATTTTAGACCTTCCTGCGGGGTTAGGCAAGGGGACCCTATATCACCCCTCTTGTTTAACTCGACGGTGGATTCCCTGGCAGAGATTTTGGATAGAGCCAAAGTCGCTAGCCACATCTCTGGTGTGGTGGGGCATCTTATCCTTGGAGGTGGTATGTGGATGATACCATGATCATGATACAGGGCTCGAACCTGGACATCATCAACCTTAAGTTCGTGCTTCTTTGCTTTTAAGATATGTCGAGCCTCAAGATTAACTTTCACAAAAGTGAGGTCATGATACTGGGGTACCCTAAGGAGGACCATCATCGCATCACTGACAACCTCAACTATAGGTTGGCGGACTTCCCGATTACCTACCTTGGGATGCCCATTAGGGAGACCCGGGTGCTGATTAAGGACCTTACCCCCTAGTGATGCGAGTCTGGTCGAAAGCCAAGCCTTGGCGGGCTAGGCTCACGACCAAGGGGAGCAAGTCTATCCTAATCAACTCCTGCCTCTCTAGCCTCCCATGTATTAGATGGGGCTTTACCTGCTTCCTGAAGGGACTCATGCTGACTTTGCTAAAGAGTTATCTCGATTATTCTGGGCCTCCCGCGACGGGCGCCAGAAGGAACATATTGGAGGCTATTGGAGGCACCCCTAGGCCTATATAAAGAGGCATGAAGCCAAGGGAGAAGACTACCTCTCCATATACCTCCACGGCGGAGCCCTGCCGCCTTCGAAACTCCATAGCCACCGCCTCCAAAAGATCTCCACCATCACCATTGCTCAAGAGGAGAAGGGACTTGGATCATCGGAGGACAACACATCATCCACTTCATCATCAACCATTGCATCTTCATCACCATCATTACTCCATCTTTCATCTATTAGATCTCTTTCTAATTCCAGATCCAATTGTGGTTTGTATTAGATCTACCCCCGTAGTTTAATCCATTCATTTGATTATGATAATGTTGTTGATTGCTTCCATGAGTGAGTAGTTCCTTTGTTCTTGGGGAGATAGGGAAACCCTAGCACCATTATGAACTTATAATAAAGATGATCTATTCTTATGTCCATATGACGTGCTTGTCTATGATATAATTCTGATTTGTGTTTGATTTTCTCTTTAGACGATATGTTAAGTCGACCACATATCATTTTTCTTCGGGACTAAAGGTAGGAAGAAACCCTTTGGACATGTCTTGGAAGCGTACTCGGAATGCCTTATGATAGATTGACACTGGCTCGTAACCTAAACGGTCAAAGGGGATTAAAGAGGGACTCCCTAAGCTAATTACGATATCCATGGGGAAACCCTTAATTGTGGTGGTTTGTATTGGTGATTGCTCTCAGACATCACAGTGGTTATTTAGAGGTGACCTCACACTTGGCTCAACAAAGTGGCTTCCTACGAGCCTTGTCGTGAACATCTTATTATGGGGATATCTCCATACATATCATGACACAAGAAGTATGTTATCTTGATTACATATAACAATAACGCTATGCTAGTTGTGTATCCTACATCCCGAGAACGTTTTAGTCCTATTGAGTTCAACCACGCTTTCATACAATCTTGTTACTTGTTTTCTTTTACTTCTTTTGATTACTTTTCTGCAAACAACCATAAACCATTCAAACACCATTTACTTGAGATCAAGGACAACTTATAAGTATTATTTGGTAGAGAGTCACGAGGGGCATAAAGACCTTTACCAATAGCTCTCTATGAGTTTGATATCTTTAGTTCGAAACTAGCTACAATTGGTTTGTGCACTTGCAGTCATTAGGGGTATTTGGTTGCAGCTCATCAAAACCAAATACCGCTAGTGCCAACCCCTTTTAGCTTGCAAGTGGCATGAGGGCTCCCAATTCTGGTGGCCCATTCAGGACATTAAATAACTCATTTGCCAGGGGGTCACCTTTAGTATTTGGGCTGGGAGGGAAGTGCGCTTGTGGATGGACCCATGGCTAGGGGTGCCCCTTTGTGAGGAGTTCCCGGCCATGTCCGCTATTTGCGCGTCTCCCTCCCAGCTGGTGGCCGAGGCCTTCCTAGATGGTCGCTGGACATCTCGTTCCGTCGGACATTTAGCCTGGCTGAGGCATCGGCATACCAGAAGCTTATGTCCCTCCTCCCCGCCTCTCTCTCTAGGGAGAGGGACTCGGTTTCCTGGCGTCTGAACCCGATCAGGGCCTTCTCAGTGAGCTTAGCTTATAGGGCCCTTTTTCAGGGCCCATATTTTTTTGACCAAGGACTGTGTGGCAATAGCCCCACAACATTTTATTAAAAAGACCATCAGGTTCTAAATACAAAAAATACAACAAAGGGTTTGTTGAGAGGCAAACCCATCAAAGAATATATACAGATTAAGAAAGAAACAGACAAAAAACAAGCAAAACTATGGAAGTTGTCCAATCCAATCAAGCAGCTGGTCCTTGTGCTTTGCTTTGATTCTATACTGTAGTAGAAGTATGTCAAGTACAAACTGAGTCTTCCATTTAGCAAAGGGTGCCCTCTCATCTCTGAAAATTTTCCCATTTCTCAAGAGCCATATATTCCAACAAGCAGTGATCATGACCTCCATAAAGAAAAGTTTTCCAAAGCTCCTCTTTGCAAAACCCACCTTACTTTGTAGATCCCCAGTGCCATGAGACCAATCAATTTGGAGGTAGTTCCATATTCAGACACTGAAATTACATTCAAAGAACAGGTGGAGCCTATCCTCATGAGCCCTCAGAATACAGAGCACACAGTGAGTATCATCTGTAACATTCCAGTGTCGTCGCTGCAGCATGTCTCGTGTGTTCAGTCTACCCGAGAGCATTAACCAGGCAGAAACTTTAGTTTTCAGAATACACGCCGACTTCCATAACCAATGATAAACCTTTCGGACAGTCATGTGAGCGTGTATGTGAGTATAGAAGCTGCTAGCAGTATATTTGTCTCCCCAACAGTATGTCCAGCAATCATTCTCATCCAACAGAGGATTGTCATTCATTAGTGCCTTGATAGTAGTTAGCTCCTGATTTGCCTCTCTTGACAGGGGAAGATAAAAGTGAGAGTATGGGTTCTCCAATGAATACATATCTTTGGCTGAAATGTCAACACCTAGTGCAAAGGAGAAAAGTTGAGGAAAACAAGCACTGAGAGGTCTATTAGTGCCATGCAACGACCAATTGTTAGACCAAAAAAGGAACGTGTCACCTCTGCCTATAGACACCCTAGCCACTCCTCTGAAATTGTCCACAAGCTTGATAATGTCTCGCCACCAAAATGAGCCACAAAGGTTCTCTACATGAGGAATCCTACCCTCATAATGCTCTGTCCAGACAAGATGTACCCATGGTATATCAAATTTATTATAAAATTTGTCAAGAAACTTGATAAGCAGGGCTGCATTTTGTTTCTGAAAATCGACAATACCAAGTCCACCACATGATTTTGGTTTACAGACCATTTCCCATGTAGCCAATGACTGTTTTGGAGTGTCAGAGTAATCACACCATAGACATTGTCGTAGTATTCTATCCAGTTGCTTGGTTAAACCTGGGCAGAGGTCCAAAGTGCAGAGGAAGTGTAGGGACATTGAGGTTATAGCAGAGTTGATAAGTCGCAATCTAGCCCCCTAAGATAGAAAGCTTGAACTAGATGACAATTTCCTTTCTAGACGGCATAGGGGCATGCGATCAATTATCTGTGGTTTGGTAGTGCCCAATGGCAAACCAAGGTAAGTGAATGGCATTGAACCAATCATACATCCAAATTCAGTCGCCAGAGAATTAATCAAATCATCTGGAACATTGATAGGAACCATTTGTGATTTGTAATAATTAATTTTAAGACCAGTGGAAAGGGAGTACTTTTGAAGAATATGTTTAAGGCTTCTCACTTGGTCTATATTTACAGGCATTATCAACAGAGTGTCATCTGCATATTGGATGATGGAGAAAGCCACCTCATGAGTAATAATAGGCTGTCTGATCAATCCCTGGTGCATGAGGTCATTGACAACCGACTGAAGTAAATTAGACCCAAATAAATAATAAAGAGGGGATAAGGGATCTCCCTCACACCCCTCTTACACACAAATTGTTTGCCAGGTATGCCATTAAGTAAAATTGCAGAAGTTCCAGAGGACATAAATTCTGTAGCCCAACTGAGCCATTTTGCACTGAACCCTTTATGTTTCATCACCTAAATTATGGCTTCATGTTCTATTGTGTCAAATGCTTTAGCAAAATCCAACTTCAAGATGATGATTGGATTTTTTGAAACATGGAAAAGATGTAGATACTCGAAGGCCCAAGCTATCTTGGATAGATCTATTCCGATGAAATCCATACTGGTTTTTGTCAATGCACTGTAAAATTTTACCTTGCAAACGATTAGCAGCCAATTTAGTGATAAATTTAAGGCAGACATTTGTAATGGATATGGGCCGAAAATCATTGACATTTTGAGGGAGTCGCCACTTTAGGAACCAGGGTTATATATGACCCATTGATGTTTGTCAGGCTAATATTCTCCTCATTGAAATCCTTAGCTAAATTGTAAAACTCAGCTTGGATAATGGGCCAACAACGTTTCACAAACAGACCATTATAACCATCTGGTCCAGGAGCCCGGTCAGTGGGCATGTTCTGTATGACCTCATCCGTTTCTTTTTTTTCAAACGGTCTAGTTAAATCATCCAAGTCCTCTACCGGAGTCAGCAAAGATGATAGGTCAAACTGCATAGTAATACCCTCAGATTGACCCATTCATTTTTTATAAGCTTTCCATAGCATACCAGCCATCTCATCATGATCTGAGACCTCATTACCATTATCATCCATTAACATGGCAATATTGTTTCTTCTGTAACGTTCAGTTGCCATAGCATGACAAAATTTGGTGTTATCCTCCCCTTGCTTAATCCATCTGACACGACATCTTTTCCTCCAGTAGCTACATTCAGCTTTAAGTAGTTCAGCGAGATGTAATTTAACAATTTTCCTAAAATTGAATTCAGTTCTGAATAAAGGCCTTTCTTCCTCCAAAGTATCCAATATCAGAATAACTTTGTTGCAGTTAAGGATAACATCCTTTATTTTAGGCAGACTGGTGTGCCATTTTCTCGGGTCTTGTCTCAGGGTTTTTAACTTATCTGCCATTATTGTTGAACTATAATATTTTTTGGAATCTTTGGCCTAGGAGTTTTAAAACCTGGAAGATCTACCCATAACTTTCAAAACAAAATAAATTTGCTTTAGGGATATCTGTACCAATGGTGACCATGCAAGGGATATGATCAGATCCAGTTTTGGCTAAGGGTAGCACAATTGACTTAGGGAAATCAGATATCCAGTTGGCACTAGTGAAAAACCAGTCAAGTTGATCAAGTAATGGTACAGACTGCATATTAGACCAGGTGTATGCGCGACCCTTCAGGGGTAGTTCCAATAGGCCAAGGTGACCAATGATTTCATTAAATAAAAACATGTCATTTGCATCCCCTCCTGGTCAGTTTCGATTATCAGAAGAGCGAATGAAGTTAAAATCTCCAATTAGCAACCAATTATCTCCCATAGGAATGTGTAGATCATATAACCAATCAACAAAATTCTGTCGATCTGAGCCATGAAATGGTCCATATACTGAGACCAAAGTCCATAGTGAGTTATTATGCAGAGAAGTGAACTGAATAATTACCCCAAACCTTTGCACCTCAATCAACTGTCCTGATAAAATTGTAGAATTCAATAAACGATAATCCCCCAGAGTCCCCAACAGATGGGAAAAAAGCAAAGTTATTAAACTTTTTAGGACAGAATTTGCGAATTAACTTCCAATCAAAGAGATCACATTTTGTTTCCTGGAGGCAGATGATATCACAGTTGCTTTCATTATTTTTTTGTCTCACTTCATTTTGTCTAGACCCACAATTAAAACCACGCACATTCCAGCATAAGACACGCCACATTCTTCTAGATAAACGACACATAATTTGAGTGAGTAGCAGAGTAGATACCACTTGGGGCATAACACCAAGTCACACACCACATGACTGACATAGACATATATCTTTTGACTGACTCATAGTAGACTGACAAAACACATATGAAATACCCATATCCAACATAAGACAGGCCCTTCATTACTCCAAAGACTGACACAAAAATCCTGATAGAAAAGCTAAACTGACCCATTGAGAAATGACTAAAAACATCAAGTAACATGTAAAACTAGTAGCATCCACCCCATCATCCTACCCGAACTATTTTATCCTTTCTCCACTAATTATTGGTAGGGGAGGGGTTTCCATCCTCAGGAGCAGCTTCAAGCTTTTCCTTAGTCAGTTTATCAGAGTCAATTCCCAGCGTGTGTCCCACCGCCTGCATCACCTGAATTGAAGTTACAGGTATCTCCATATTATCAGGGGATGCCTCATGGTTGTCAGTCTCAATTTTTTCATGCACATTGTCCTTATCTTCAGGCTGCACAAGGAGCACCTTTGATCTGGGCCTCTTCTTTCGTTTAGTCTGCTCCAACACCGACTTTGGACGGTGCCCATCATCTTTCAAGGTGCTTCTAGTGAAGCGTCGGTTCTCTGGCTGTACAAACATCGTAGGACGCTTACGTGTCCGGGAGCGTTTGACGCTAGAAACTGGAGATGAAGAGAAGACCACAGAGTCCTGAGACAGAGTATGGTCCTCCTCATCAAATTGTAGCAGTCTTTCCCCTGAATGTGGACTTGGCGAGACTGAAATCAACCTTCTAGTAGAATCTAGTTGCAGCGGCTTAGGAATACGCCAGACATATGCATCCTCAAAAGCATCAACCCAAGTTCTCTTTGTCAGAAAAATAGCAAAAGGAGAATATTGCAGACACACATGTATTTTATTGGACATCATCTTAGGCATTAGGGACTTGAATAGGTTTTTCCACTGCATATCAGGAGGAAGGACATGTCCAATGAAGGTGCTGACCCTACCAATGTGCATAATATCAAAGTGTTGTCCAACTAATTGGGGTGGAACATTCAGGTGTTGCTGCTACTGATCATCTTCATTATCAGATGGATTCAGAACCATGCTGCCTTGATCATCCACCATATTATCATTGTCATCATTGTCCATATGCCAGTTATCTGGTTCAATATGCTGCTCATGCTATGCATTGACCTGATTCCAGCAATTCTCAGGATATTGTGGCATCACAAAATTGTTGTGTTGGTTTGGTAGCAGGTTGCCAGGCAGGGGGTGGGGATTCCCATCCAATGGCATTGGGTCCTCATCAGCTGGCATAGCATCAGCAAAATCAGCAGATAATATGAAAACTGTTGAAGTCCAATTGCGTCGAGCCCCACCAACTGTTGCATATTTTTCAAAAACAACGTCTCTGGGAACCAGAGTGATGTCAGGAAAAGAGGCATAAACCAGAGCTCTGCAGTTTATTGGGTCGTTATTATTCCAATAATGATACTTCCCAAAAGTTGATACAGCATTAGCAATGTCATAGTCGTTGCGATAATCAGCATTAAGGCCTAAGAACATTAACCAACCCGTTCTAAAACCCTGGACTACTCTGAAATTATCTAGCACCTCATCTTGCCTATGAAATCGAACAGATACATTGTCTAGAGGGAAAAGACTATGCTGTACCAGAGCTTCCACCCAATTGGGGCTATTAAGTCGAAAAAAACCCACCCCAAACACAGTTGGCTGATACTCCAATACATTGCGATTAAGAGTAGCTACCAAAAGATTTCTCACTCGATCTCTCCAATAGCCATTGGCTGCTGGCGGTTGAGCTGGCTTGATGACTACAACACAGTAGTCCTAGTGCTACGGTGGGGGATCATGTGTTGGGGTGTAGAAGGTCCTTGGCAACCTGTGCTCTCCTCCATCGATGACGTGGTGACCCCATGGCAGCCAAGGCAGAGGATCAATCTCATACACCGCCATGGTGTGGGGGGTCGGAGGAATAGGGCTTTCCGGGGTTGATGTGAGAACTTGAGGAAGCGGATTTCCCTTTGTGTCAGGAGAAAGAGTCCTTGTAACAGGAGAGGGAGGTGTATCGGTAGGGAAATATCCGGTGGCACGAGGGCCATGACAGTTCTGTCCAATTCCAACACGTTTTGGAACCCATCTTTTGGACTTTTTAACCATTGCAATTAAGCACTCCTTTGCAATATACCCATAGTTGAAATAGGCCCAGCATCTGACCTTATTTGGACACGCATCCAGCTGGTGCCCTAGGCCCAGGCATTTACGACAATCCCAATACTGAACCTGATTCTTGTCCATAGCATTTAGAGGCCCAATTGTCTTAGGGCCCAATTCCTTCCGAATTGACAAAGAACCGGTAGGCGAAATTCCCGCCTCA
Source organism: Avena eriantha (assembly GCA_910589775.1). NCBI lineage: Eukaryota > Viridiplantae > Streptophyta > Magnoliopsida > Poales > Poaceae > Avena > Avena eriantha. The sequence goes on from OU342741.1 coordinate 440,319,304, forward strand.
AAATTTGCTTCAGTGGTAGACGGGGTGGATTGTATCCTATACTGATCTTTCTGTAAAGAAGACTGACCCTTTGTAGATAGAGATATTGATCCCACAAGCAACATTTGATCTTTCTCAGCTAAGGATAATCCAGAAGAACATGGGTCAGTAGTGTGAATCTTATCCATCCCAGCCACATAACCATCATGTAGAGGAACAGTATTGCGAATAGGCATTTCATAGCCCAAGCAAGCTTCATAGTCCAAAGACTGTGCAAATTTCAAAATTTTCCAAGAAGCCCCTGATGACTTTTTGAGTATTGACTGAGGAGAGCTTTTCTTTAGAGCATTCAAGGCACGAGCAGAACTCTTCTTCATTGGACTAACCAGGACCCATTCCATATCACATTCCTTCTGCCATAAGACAAATTCTCTTCTCCAAACTAGGCCACCATTAGAGAAAAGGTGGAAGTAACATTTGAAACTATCACACTGAAAGGAGCGAAGAGAGTAGATATGGAAACCTACAGCCTTAGAGCTGACAAAAAACCTGAATGTTCGAAGACCAAGGCTGACCACATTGAGATCGTCACAATTTCCACCAATACAGGATTCCAAGGCCAAGATAATAGTGTCTTCATTCAACTTAAATTTAGATCTGCCAAAGGAAACAACTAGAAGGAAATTGTTTGACTTGCCAATAGGATGCACTGTTGACCCAAAAAGAAACTTTATATCTCTTCTGATCTGAACACCCGAGGCGAAATCCAAACCCATAGAGATTGAATCATGAATCACAAAGGAGATATCGTCAAGAGGTAGGTTTGCACTTGGTTGATCATACTCTGAATTCTGTACTGGTTCAGGTGCGGCGGTGATACCAGATCCTGGATGCTTAAAACAAATACCCACCAAGACAGAGTGAGATGGGAAAATTACCTCAGATCCCGGACGGACTCCTTCACCACAATCAAGGAATCTGCCAATGATCGGATTCCCTTTTGCATTATGTAGGACGATCCAATCCTTATTGGACCAGAGATGCAGGGATCCATAAAAAATTCTCTTCCTCTTTTCATCCACCATTGAATAGGTAGCCTTCCAGCGCCATTGGGCTTCCACCATCTTGGGCAGGAAAACAGGGTGGGAATAGGGGAAAAGAGACACGCCGGAGAGAATGGAAGGGATGGGAGGTGGGGATCACCGACGTCACGGGAGATCGCCGATGAAAGGGGTGGTGGATGCTACTAGGGTGGGAGAGGTAGAGGAGCCATCAGAAGTTCACTTGTTGAACTCGGATTGGAATCAATCTTTCAGGGCCCAGAGTTAGGATGGAACACCCCCTTTGGAAGGCCCCCTTGCCCCTGCGTATTCACATCTTCGTCTGGCAGCTTCTACAGGATCGCCTACCCTCTGGGGTGGAGGTAGCTAAGCGCAATGGCCCTAGTGACGACCTCTGCCCTCTTTATGGGACACCGGAGACCTGTACCCACATTATATTCACATGCACTTCGGCTCATATCCTATGGGGCTTTCTCCGAGACGCCTTGGGTCCTAGCGATCCATCTATCCGCGCCTGGCCAACAAGGCCACACCTTATTTTTTTCGAAATTTAAACCAAGAATATTCACGCTAAAACTAGAAAAGTTCGTACGCATTTATATATAATATTACATTCAAAATATAAAAAAGAAAAAATATAGTGGCACTAGATCTAGCTACCGATCTCCCCCGCTGCCACGTCCATCAAGGGGTTGAGGTCGATGTACTCCAGCGACGTCCAAGGGTGCACCAGCGGCAGGCCCGGAGCGGGTACGGGAAGCGCGAGCTGGTCGATCACCTGGCCAGGCCGCACTGGCCACGCATCCATCTCCGTCAGCGCAGGCGGAGCAGACCACCCCGGCATGGTTGGAGTAGCCCACTCCCACAGCGGCGACGGTGGCGGTAGCCCCGCGTTCACCTATGCCACCAGGCTGGTGAGATAGACGGCCTTCTGGTAGCCGTCCCACATGTCGTTCTCCTCCTTCATGCTGGCCGTGATGGCCTGCTTAAGGAAGGCATCCTCGTCGTAGCCCCGCGCCAGGATCTCCTGGTACTCCGGGGGCAGGTGTGCGGCGACGGATGCAGCCTCCTCCTCTTCCTTCTTAACGATGATGTCGAGGTCGTCGTCGCCGAGGTCGGTGTCGGAGTGGTTGACGGCGCCGTCGTCATCGCGCTCGAAGGCAGGAAGGGTGCGGGACCCCCATAAATCAAACTAGCCACGGTAGGAGCTCGCGCGCCGCGCCGTGTGCTCCCATTACAGTGCGGCGACCGATCACCTCCTCCAGCCATTTGCCCTCCTTGTGCACGGGCGACACTGGCACCCGCTCCCGGTTGAGGTGCCAGCCCGTGGAGAGGGCGACATCATGGTGGGCGATGCCTCTCCCTTCCCTCCACCGCCACTCTCACTCCGCCATGTAGAAGTAGCGGCGGTCGCGGCCTGGCCCCTCCTCCTCCTGGCGTGCTACGGGAAGGCCGACGAAGTCCTGCGGCCACGGCGGCACGACCCCCCCGAAGGAAGGCCGGCATGCCACTCCCCTGCCTGCACCAACCGCTCAAGCCGGATCTGCCCGCCTCGTGATCGTTCTTACCCTTCTTGAACCACCCTAGTTTATTCATCGCAGCCGGTGGCGGTGGCTGTGGTGACGTGAGGTGCTGGAAGGCCCTAGTGATGGTGATGGCGATGGCGAGAGGAGGGGAGTGCGGCACCGACGGGCATAGGGGCCTGCTTAAGTAGCCCTTTCCTATGCGAGTGCGCGCAGGTTCTCATGCCTTCGCCATCAATGCCGCCGCGGAATCTCAGGCGGCGTCCCGTCCCATCGGCGTTGATGGCGAAGGCTGCCGCCATTGCGTCTGAATCGGTGCCGTCGATCGGGCTCCCACCCGCGCCTCTGAATTGGTGCCATGGTTGCGTCTGAATCGGTGCCGCGGTTGTCTCTAAATCATTATCACGTTATGGTCGCAGACGGGTGGGCCATTAGCTCGCGCGAGGAGGACATGCCCTCGACCCGCCCGTGTCCGGGCCGACGCATCAGTCACGCAAATTTGGTGCGCCGATGGTTCGAGTCGGACGCGTCAATCCGGATGGAGTGCCGCTACGAAGCCGCGCACGTCCCGTGCATCTATCTGCTCGGACGCGTTCCGACGCGCTCGGACGGGTTGTATTGGACCGGTGGAGATGCCCTTATGATGGGGACGCCGCGTGATGTTGTCATGCCAAGTGTCAGCATGTCCTTCCACGGGACCTCTGAGATGTTTACCTATGTGATAAGTGTCACAACAAAAGAGTTTTGGTGCCATTTTTGGTGAACTAACATGTAAGCCCACAATGCATTTGGTAGTACACCCACGTTGAAATTTGGAACTACGTGTTAAAGTATTAGACATATACAGTTGTTATGCTAGCTTAGATAGAGTTAGGACCTGTTTACATATAATTCTAACTTGACTTGTACTCTAAGATAATCCCCTGTACGCATATATATGCTCGCCCACGAGGCTCAATAATATATCCATCATATTTCGCCAAACTCATAATCTTTCATGGTATCAGCCTAACAGGTCCAAACCCAAGCCACAAGTTTCGCCGCGCCGCCCTCGGAAGATCGATCTCCATGATCTTCGCCGGGGGCCGCGCAATCCGTCGCAAGGTTCGTCCGCCGATCTATGATTGGCCGCCCTGGTGAGTATTTTCCGATCTACTATCGGTTTTTCTCTCCACCGGTCACTTGGCCGGTCTTTTTTTGGTTTACAGATCATAGATTGGATTGAGTCGCCCACCATCCTACCTCCTCCGCTGCCTGCCTCGGTAGGCTGTCGTGGCCCCACAGCAGGCTGCGACACCTTCCTCCGTAGGCTGTTGCGATCGTCCCCCCTTGGATCGTCTTCGCCGTCATCGCCCGAGACTTTATCAACAACGCCGCCATCGAATCCGATCTACACGTGGTCAATGCCATGGCGTATACGGCGCACCGTCGGTCTGATTAACCGATCTCACGCCCATCTATGCCAAGCACAACCCTGAGCACGCGCCTACCACCAATCGAGCTATGGGCTGGCGCTGTGTCGCCCCCTCGGGCCACAGCGCCACCGGCTTTGGTCCATGCTACCGGCTTCCAAACACGCCTTTCTTGGCGTGTACGTTGTTGGTGGTCTCCCAGCCGCTGCACCGACTTGCGTCCTATAGCTATGCCGTCCCAACATGTCATAGCATCGCTGCACGCAGTCTACATCGCCGTCCCTACGCACCGATGCCCCAGGCTATCTCCGCACCACCTCCACGGTGTAGGTCGTCTATGTCCGCGCATGGTTTTCGTCACGTCGGATTCTTCTTCGCCTACATCGAGTACCGCCGCCGCGCCAATCTAGGCGTCCAACATGATCACTCCAGGCTACCGTTGGTTTCGCCGCCTTCTACGTCTTCGTCCCTGCTCTTGCGTGCCCTGAATTGGCAATACTGGTGCGTGCCTTCATCCCCGACGTGTCCCCAAGCCTGGCAATCTCGGATCGGCGCCTTGTCTTTATCGGTCTCGACAAAGTCTTCTTCGGTATCGACACCTTCATCTACGACTGCCTCGACCGCATCACCGACAAGGTCTTTTTTGCGTACTCGGTTCTGGCAAAACCGGAGTGCATGTTTCCCCCCGACGTGCGTCTAGTTCTGACAAAACTATGACCGCACCTCGTCCTCGATGGCTCGGACTGCATCGACTTCGGCATCGACACCCCTCGGCAAGCTGTCGCGGCCCCACGGCAAGTCTCCACGGACCCTCGGCAAGCTGCCGCGGCCCCACGACGACTGCCTCGATGCGTCTCCGCCATCCTCCTCGCGCACTATGCGCATGCGGCTTCACGTGCGGCTACCTCGACACCGGCATCCCCGACCACGACATCGACCACAACGACCCCTCACAACGGCTACCCGACCTTGACACCGCCTCAAGCTCTCGGCTCCCTCAACATCGGCATAAGGGCTATCACCTCGCTGAGCATCTCACCAGCTTTCTCTACAGTCCAAGCTACCGCGACGTGACACCGTCCATGACGTTTCCACTTGGACAGGGGGGATGTCGGCCTACTGGATGCTACTTCGGTTTATCTCTAGTCTGACCGTCCGTGATGTTCCACTTGTTCACGACGCTATCGCTACGACTGCGGGAGAGTGTTAGAGTATTAGACATATACGGTTGTTATGCTAGTTTATATAGAGTTACATCTGTTTACATACAATCCTAACTTGACTTATACTCCAAGGTAATTTTCTAGTACGCCTATATATACTCGCCCAGAAGACTCAATAATATATCCATCATATTTCGACAAACTCATACTTTTTTATTACGCTCGCCATAAACTTAGATAGGTCCGTGTTGCACTTGGAAGTACGTTTGTGTGTATTTTAGAAATACGCTCATGATGTACTTCTAAGTAGGCTGCTTTGCCTTTTTGGTGATGAACTTTCTGGACTAATGGGCCTTCGTGAAGGTTTGTATTTTGCTAGTGGCACTCGTATTATACTTGTGAAAACATTGCGCACGTATTTATGCCGATGAGGTTCGTACATTTCGTGGGCCAACATATGTATGTTCATGCTAGTTAAACAGCCACCGGGCTGGATCGACGTGGATCCTCAAACTGGGTCAATATAGTCCATGCTAGTAGCTAATTAGGCCGGGCTGGATTGACGTTAATCCTCAAACTGGGTGCCCAACTGCCCAAGCTTAGAGCCCAGCTTCATAACAAGCACGTGTTGCACGAATTTGCGAATAACGTTACCTGCCGTGACGTCACTTGGTTGTCGTGAGCATACATGCAGCTTCCTGGAACGACTTTCTTTTGTGATGACGATAACGAAAGGTACTGATCGCCGGCTGCTGTGCTAATTTCCTTTCTAGTGGTAGTACATCGTGCGAGCGCCAATTACCACGTGTGTTCCATTGTACCGAAATTAGATGCCTGGCGCACGCGTTAGAAACCTACTTCGTACAGTTTTACGAGAGATTTAGATACTTCCTTCGTTTCATATTAAGACCTCTATACATATTCGTATTTATCTAGTTAAGTATTTAATTTAAATGTATTCGTATCTAAATAAAGTTGTGGCCAAAAATATAGAGGGAGTAGATACAGATTATTAAGAATCATAAATATTGTCGCAAGCCGCCCGCATAGATGACGTTACATGAGAAACGAAAAGGCTCAAAATTTACTCCCTCCATTTTATATTATAAAATTTAAATACTTTAATGAGATACATATGAAGAAATGAGTAAATCTACACACTAAAAGATATCAAAAGTTAAAACATCTTATAATTTAAAACGGGGGAAGAAATCACCGTGCCACGAAGGCCTAAATAATTTGCATTTTCTTGAAAAGAAAAGTGCACAATGTTATTCTTAATAAGTAAAAACAGGACAACGATACCAAAAAAAAACATCATAGGTACTACTAGTGGAGATTGGACTTTCGAGACCGGATGGAGCATAAAAGGTGTTATGTGTTACGAGAGTAGAGAAACACATGTACCATCGCTCACCTGGGTGGCGAACCTTAGCCTATCCCCTCTCTCCTCCACCATCTCTCCCGCATGTCGGCATCCGGACCTATCCCGAGCTATCCCCGGCGGCTTTGCCGACCGGAGATGCCGGCACCAGCATAGATCCTAGGATTTAGAAGTAGGGTGTTTGGCATTTTGCCGTTTTTTGGGAGTGGGGCGCTGGATTTCGGCCGGTTTTGACGCTTCTGGTGGTGGTGCTGCGGTGGCGGCGAACTCTGGTGGTCAAAGGTGGCGGTCGAGCGGTTCAACACTGTGATCTCCCCAAATAAGGCAGGGTCATTCTCCTTCTTCGTGTGCCTACTCTGCTTCCTCTTTCCCAGTTGGTCGGCCGTGGCGGCAAGGGGCTAGGGGATGGCAAAAGGGAGGGGCACGGACGGGGAGGACTAGGATGGCTATCCTGCAGCGGTGCTCAGGAGCGGCACTGACGGGGTGCTGCTGAACCTCTGCGTCGAGCCTCCATGGAGAAGGACAACAAGTGTTTTCTCGGCCTCAAGCTTCCAAAATAAGCACCTCCATCGCCTTCACTACGACATGTTCATCGATTTCGCCCTCTTGGCCGGCCGGTGTGGCGGGGGAGATGGTGAAATTGACTTCTATGTGGCTAGCTTTCGACGGTGGTTTTTGGTGTGATTGGAAACTGCGCACCTTGCAGCAAGCTCCAAGCGGCAGGATCTCGCTGTCACTATCCTCGGCCACGAGATTGGACATGCTATGCTCTACCAGGTTGTGTTGAGCAAGTTCATCCTCCGGGAGAGGATTCTCTTTGGCATAGGTGTGGTGGAGTCTGGTGTCTCCGGCATCCCAAGTGGTCTTGTCCCTGGTGGCGTCTGGAGCGGCCGCATTTGGAGGCACGACGATAGTGATCAAGGACTCGGTCGTGTCCAGTGGGCCGACACGATTTCTTCTGTGGTGCGATATGTAATATTAAGGACCTATGTGTACATAGAGGGTACCGCTCAGGTCCATTCTATAAGATTGTGCCCACCGTCTTAATGCAATTTTTGGGTGTCGTGGTATTGCTGACGAGCAGGCGGTGAGTTGGCGGCTATGAGGTAACACAGCTTACCCAGGTTCAAGTCCCACGATGTTGGCGGAACCCTACTCCTGCTATAAATCATTATAATGGTAATACGCTGAGTTCCAAAGATCTGTTCGTTGTGCGAGGTTGTGATATGCACTTGTTATCATGCCCTAAAGGCTCCCACATGTCCGGCTTATAAAGGCACCAGAACCTTAGGTTACAGGGAATGATCCTTGCCGGACAGGTTACATAGTGCTACACTACTACTAATGCGGCTACCCAACGTACCACTGCATGATGTAGTACACTATAGTTGTTGACATAACACCAATGAAACACCGTCCTACCAGTATTATATCCCTCAGAGTGGTACAACAGAAACACCTTGAGTCCAATGCATGACTATAGATTGCAACATAGTACATTACAAAAGATATAGAGAACTTTCTCGTAACAGTGAGGAATATTATACATAAGAAAACCAGAATGAACAACTCGAAGTTTATTCTAGGAGTACTACTATTAATATATATATATATATATATATATATATATATATATGACTTGCCATTGGTGCTATAGTAATGCTTTACAGAAGTAGGTTCTAGATTCTAGGAGTTTATTTATACTCTACGCGTGAGCTTTACTTCCATAACTTCTGGTGTAGTTGTCGACTTCATTGATCTCCACTATATATCTTCAACTCTACAAAGTAGATCACTTCCTGGGAACGCCATTGATTTTTTTAGAGGTCTAGAAAGGTTTAAGAAGATACGGTTGAGCATGAGCATACTCAGCAAGTTCACTAGAAAGGACTATTTGATGCACTATCTACAGCTGTAAACCATAGGTCATAGGCTATACAAGTTTTCATAAAAATTTCTTCAAACGCTGCTTTTATTTGGAAAAACTATGTTCGTCAGCCTTCACAGGTTTACCAAAACTTCATGGAGTTTCTTTCCTATCGTGTTCGTAGCTCCTTCCTGGAATAGGAAGTACCATGTCACAATTTTATACACTCTGCAGAGTTGCATTACTTTACACATAAGAGATCTTAAGCCTTGTTGCACAACTAGGAGTATGTCCTCATTCAAACTTCCTTGGTTTGAGGCCCAGTCTAAGATCCAAGACATTCACTGTCCTTCTCCGTGACCCCACATGACAACACGACCCTACAAGCAGGAATACCTCTGCTATAGACCCAATGTGGGTAGTTATAACTATAATACCCCCTTGTAGACTTTGTAAGCAGCTTTGCCCTAGCAGCCACCATCAAATATGGTGAACCTCCACCAACGACAGCTATGCACAAATGATCTTGACACCAATATCATGGGGCACTAAGGAGTCCCACCCATGTGCTGGATCCTAGGAAGGAATCTGGAGCTTCACGATAAGGCCATCCGTTGACACACGAAAGAAAGAAGATCCAGATAACTTTCTAGTCCCATTCCAAGTCTTATGGTTAACACGTATTATACGACGTAAGAATCACTAGAGACATTGGTTGTTAAAACCTAGATGATATATTTCCGTGCAATGGTGATCCCATTGTCAGTCATAATAGATTAACTGACCACCCTGGATCAGTAACCAATAGTTCACATTATTACCGAAAAAAATGTTTCATGTCATCTTTTTTGAAATGCAGCTGATAACAATAATATATTGCAAATAATTGATAGAAAATAACCAAAGGACATGAGAAAGTGTGAACTTGCCTTTGTGATTACAAGATTATGCAATCACGGTCTTCAAGACGATATAAGATCCAATATCTACAAACAACATCATTGGTCCGGTAAGGACTAATGTTTAAAGAAGAATATGCTATTATGCATAGATAATGATATGCATTTTGTATAAATCCCAAAATAAATCCCCATGTTTAAGTATGGATTGGGTTTGGTGATTAATGAAATATTCGGGTTATATTCAAGTGTACTTCATAATAAGATAGAATCTAAGATTCTGCAAGTAATTAACAAGTTAGGAAAGTAAAGCACAACATTAATTAATGTTGAGTATTGCTTGATGATTACTTGTAAGATTGATCATATTTAAAATTAGTGAGTTTTATAATATTTGCTAAAGCCTTTATTTGAAGTGGCAAAAAGAATAACTTTCGAATAAAATGTTGTTTATGTTATGTTAATCAATCTTGAAGGTTTTTAGGGTTAAGATTATGGGCTTTTATAGAGTACAATGATGTGGAGTTATTGTACTCTTAATTGGTTGTACAATTAACCAAAGTTAACTATAAAATATTAACAAACTTAAGACATGATGTTTATTATACTTTAGACCAAAGTTAACTATAAAAATAGAAATCAATCTTAACATGTAATGTGTTTAGAACATTACCAAGTTTTAGGGTTTTGATAAGTATAATTATGAATGTGGGATCATTCACTTTCAATTTAAGTGAATGATGAGTCAAGATTTGATTTGTTATTACAATCTTAAAAATAATATATAACTCATTTATGGAAGTATAATGGGATGATTTCATTAATTTGTTAGGGTTGGAAGTATTTATTCCAATTTAGGACTTAATTCTTTGGTTTAAAGAAATAGCTTTATATAAATTTTACATGTTTTAATCTTAAAGAATTATATTCTTTGTTTTAATAAATCCCAAGTAACCAATTAAAGTTAATATAGATTTATTTTGATTTACAAATGATAAGAGAAAATATATCTCTTTTATTTTAATACAAGAAAAACACTTTTAAAGACAATTATAACATTTATTTGTTATAAATCTTAAAATTACTTGGAATTTTATAATTAGCATTTTTATAAAATAGTAGATTTATTTTTATATACACAAATGATTTTTTTATTGATTTTTAGGAGTTTTTCTTATCTTATTATATTTCATTAAAGATTTTATTGGATTTAATATTTAGTTGTATTTTATTTAGGTTAAACAAGCGATGTCATATTTTCCCTAAGTAGATATTATTTTTGTGAGCATTTTAATATAACATATGCATTTTTATGATTTTTATATATCTTTCTAGGGATCTAAATGCTTAGAGGGTATTCTAGTAATTTCCACTTTATCTTCTTATTTATTTACTATTTTCTTTTATCTAACCGGACCTGGGCCCACTGGTCAGTCTAGCCCACTAGGTTGGGCTAGACCACCTGGTACGGTCCCATACCTCACCTCTATCACTCCCTCAAGTCCCCTCTCACCTTCCTCCCGTGATACCATGGAGACGCCGCCGTTGCCATGCAACCATGGCCGACTCCGGTCTCCTCGGCCGCCACCATTGGTCGCCCTCGACACGCCCCAACTCTGTTGCTTCTTCCTATCCAACCAGATCTGACTTTTGAGCCCTCTCTCGTTTGTCCCTGTTACCTCCCTAGTGCTAGGGTTTCGGCCTCTGACGCCGATGTGCTCAGGTGACCATCGGGTGTTGATGATGGAAGGGTGGTGGTGCTATAATGGTGTTGTGGTGGTGTTATAGTGGTTGTTGGCCACTGCTGCTACGGCGATGAGTTGGTGCTGCAGGTGCGGCTCGACGCAAGTGCTGCACCATCGTTGTTGGGGGGATAACCCTAGGTAGGGTCAAGCCGAGGTATAAGGGCATGGTCTACCGAGGCATAAACAGGTCAAAGCATGAGCTGACCAAGATATAGGAGGGCCGGCCAAGTTACAGCCAGGTTACCGTAAGCTGGACAACACCAGTAAGACTCAGCCGACATAGGTGATATGTTGGCACGAGGTATGAGTTGTTTCGTCTTTGCAGGTACCAACTTGGCCAAGTTATCCTAGCTGAGGCCAAGTTATGCTTTGGCTTGCTCAAGGCGAGAGCCAGCCCAAGGTCAGCGATTTTCTCTCTCTCAAGGTAATCTAGGGAGAGACAAGTGCTAGTGACAAGGGACAGAACGACAGAGACAGAGAAGATCGTGATGGACATAATAGTGTCGGACCCCAACGGCCAGACATCGTGTCCTATGTGCCATTGCCATGCAGAGGCTAGTGGCAGACAAATAGAGGGCGACAAGTTACTATTTTGGGACAAGCATATTCGTAGGATATCCGGGCCATGTAAGCCCTAGTTGTAACCTGGCCACCCCTTTATAAGTTGAGCTGATATGTTGCAAACGTATCCATAATTTTTGATGTTCCATGCTTGGTTTTTTCTACTTTCTTATGTTTTGTCCACAGTGCCAGCTGCCTGTTTTCTGCTGTTTTTGGTTCTAGGAAAGTCAGAAAATGAATATTCTCGGAATTGGACGGGACAAAAGCCAAAGTCAATTTTTCACCGAGGGATACCTAGAGCCAGAATATGAGACAGAGACGGGCTGGGGCCCAACTACACCACCTGGCCGCGCGGCCAGGCCTGGCCCGTGCCAGGGGGTGGTCTGGCCGCCCCAGGAACCCCCTTGGCCTCTCCTTGCGCCTATATATTGCCTCTGATACGGAAACCCTAAGTACCCGATCAAAAATCCACGAAAGAGTCTGTAGCCGCCGTCATCTCCATCCCTAGATCGGGAGGGATCTGAAGCTCTTCCTAGCACCTTGCCGGAGAGGGGAATTCACCCTAGAGGCCTTCTTCATCATCATGCAAGCCTCCGATGTGTTGCGTGAGTAGTTCATCTCAAGACTACGGGTCCATGTAGTAGCTAGATGACTGGTTCTCCTCCTTTGTGCTTTCATGTCTAGATCTTGTGAGCTTCGTTCATGATCAATATCATCTATTTGTAATTCTGTATGTTGTGTTTACAGGGAACCGATGGATATTGAGATGCTATTTCAGATTGATTATTTATTCTATCATGTCTTTGTTATTTGTGATCTTGCATGCTTTCCGTTGTTAGTAGCTATCTTGGCCAATTAGATGCTAGCAACTCCAAGAGTTAGTATTTATGATCGATAGTGGGTTCATCCCTCTGGTAATCTGGGGAAGTGACAGAAATCTCTAAGGTACTAGATGTGCTGTTGCTACTAGGGAGAAAACAACAATCCTTTGTTCATAGAACAATCATATTGTTTACTTTACATGCAATTCATAAAGCAATAATCTGTTGCTTGCAACTTAATACTGGAGGGGTTCAGATGATAACCTGAAGGTGGATTATTAGTCATAGATGCAGTTGGATGGCGGTCTATGTATAATGTTGTAATGCCCAATCAAGTCTCAAAGGAGTCAAGATGATTAGTATATGCTTGTATGCTTTCTCGATGTTTGTTAATTGCCCTACTGTAATTTTTTCACCCAACATGTTATCTATCTTAAGGAGAGCCACCTCTAGTGAACTATGGACCCCGGTCCTTTCTTTACATACAATCTACAAACCGTTTATTGCTTTGTGTTTACTTTCTGCAAACTATTACTTCCTTCCATTCGATACGTTTAATCCTTTGTTTTCAGCAAAACCGGTGAGATTGACAACCTCATCGCAAGTTGGGGACAACGTTCTATGGTTGTGTTGTGCAGGTCTCCACGTTGCTACTAGCACCGGTAGTGCGCCCTGCCAAGGCTCAGCTAACAACACCTTTGGGGTGTTTCCTTGCTCCTACTAGTTCGATAACCTTGGTTTCATAACTGAGGGAAACTTACTTCTGTGCTCATCATACCTTCCTCTTGGGGTTCCCCAACGAGCTCATCAATCACGAGCCATCAAAGTATTTTTCTGGCGCCATTGCCGGGGAGTCAAGGACATATTCACAAGGGGAGTCCCTCATAACCAATCTCTTTACTTTGTTATTTTTGTTTTACTTAGTTTACTTTTGCTTTGTTTGCTTGTTTATTTATCAAAAACACAAAAAAATAGTTTTACAAGTTTGCTTTATTTATTAAAAACACACAAAAATGACTACTCTTGAAAATACTAAGTTGTTCTACTTCACTAGCACCAACAACAATGATTTTATGAGCACACCTATTGCTCCACATGTTCCTGAAGCTACTTTCTTTGAGATAAAACCTGCTTTACTCAATCTTGTTATGAGAGAACAATTTTCTGGTATTGGTAATGAAGATGCTGCTGCCCATCTAAATAACTTTGTTGAACTTTGTGAGATGCAAAAGCATAGGGATATAGATGGAGATATTATTAAGCTCAAATTGTTTCCTTTCTCTTTGAGAGGAAAAGCTAAAGAATGGTTAAATTCCTTAAGTAGGAATAGTATTGATTCTTGGACTAAATGCAAAGATGCTTTCATTGGAAAATACTATCCTCCTGCTAAGATTATATCTATGAGAAGTGAAATAATGAAGTTTAAACAATCTGATAATAAACATGTTGCTCAAACTTGGGAAAGAATGAAAACTTTGGTAAAGAATTGTCCCACTCATGGACTTACTGCTTGGATGATTATCCAAACTTTTTATGCAGGTTTGAACTATTCTTCAAGAAACCTATTGGATTCTGCTTCTGGAGGTACCTTTATGACCATTACTTTGGGTGCTGGAACAAAGCTTCTGGATAATATGATGGTTAACTACTCCGAATGGCATACTAAAAGAGCTCCACAAGGTAAGAAGGTAAATTCTGTTGAGGAAACCTCCTCCTTGAGTGATAAGATTGATGTTACTATGTCTATGCTTGTTAATGGGAAAACCCATATTGATCCAAATAATGTTCGCTTAGCCTCTTTGGTGATGGGTTCGTAGCATGGAAAACAAAAAAATTCTACCGCAAGAACGAACAAAACCCAGATCTAATCTAGATAAAAGCCAAGATCTAATCTATTAGACATGTGCAACGAGATAGATCTGTACTAACCCTTGTAGATCCGAAAGCGTTACAAGATTGGATCTCGTGGTTGATGTAGTCGATCACTTGCCGATCTCAAGATCGAGTGGACGTTCCTTCCGGCGCCGCGTTCCGGCAGCGCTTCCGCAGTCGGTCACACGTGCGGAGTCGAAGCAGACCTTCCTCTCCCCGTTCCAGCGAGCAGCGGAGGTAGTAGATCTCTCCACGGAATCCTAGCAGCACGACCGCGTGGTGGTGGTGGTGGAGTAGAGAATTCTGCAGGGCTTCGCCTAAGCCTGAGCAGAAGAGAGAAAGAGGAGAGAGGCGGCTAGGATTGGAGTAGTGGAGGGGGCCAGGGGGTGGCGCCTCCACCCCTCTATTTAAAGGAGGGAGGCGCCATGGGGAGGTGGAGTCCTTGTAGGACTCCCCTCTCCCTTGGACGGCGTATCAAGGAGGTGGCGGGAGAGTCCTACTCCCCCACGAATCCTTGTCTTACCCCACAAGGATTCCTTGATCCTTTCTTGGTTTTCAAGTAAACTCCAAGAAATCTTCCAGAACCTTCTGGAACATTCCGAAACCTTCTAGAATCCCCATACAAATACTCCGGAACATTTCCTAACTTAGAAAATGATCCCCAATATGTGAATCTTACTCTCCGGACAATTTCGGAGCTCACCGTGATGTCCCGGATCCAATCCGAGACTCCGAACAACATTCGGTCTCCAACGCACATTCCATATCTACTTAAAACAACTTCGAACCTTAAGTGTGTCACCCTACGGTTCGTGAATATGCAGACATGATGGAGACACCTCTCCGATCAATAACCATCAGCGGGATCTGGAGATCCATAACGGCTCCCACATACTCAACGATGACTTCGTGATCGATAGAACCATTAACATACGAAACCAATTCCCTTTGTCACGCGATACTCTACTTATCCGAGGTTTGATCGTCGGTATCTCCATACCTAGTTCTACCTCGTTACTGACAAGTACTCTTTACTCGTTCCGTGATATGTCATCCCTTGTGACCCAGTCACATGCTTGCGAGCTAATTAGATGACATTCCACCGAGAGGGCCCAGAGCATATCTATCCGTCATATGGATGGACAAATCCCAATCTTGGTCCATGCGCTTCAACACATACTTTCAGAATACCCAATGACACCTTTATGACCACCCAGTTACAAAGCGGTGTTTGATGTCATCAAAGTACCCATCCGGTGATGGTGATTAACATAACCTCATGGCCGAAGGATTAGGTTACTATGTATTTTAAAGCTTATAGCAAACGAACTTAATGACTTGATCTTATGCTATGCTTACTACGGGTGTGTGTCCATCACATCATTCTCCTAATGATATGATCTTGTTATTAACGACATCCAATATCCATGATCAGGAAACCATGATCATCCATTAATCAACAAGCTAGTTTAACAAGAGGCTTACTAGGGACTCTTTTATGTTTACAAAACACACAAGTATTAATGTTTCCAGTTAATACAATTATAGCATGGGATGTAAATATTTATCATAAACATAAAGATATAATAATAACCACTTTATTATTGCCTCTTGGGCATATCTCCAACAGTCTCCCACTTGCACTAGAGTCAATAATCTAGTTAAAAACTTGTGCATTCAATACCTATGGCTTTCTGGTGTTGTATAGACACTATTGCTAGTGGTAAACATAATCTTCGGATCTGACACTTCCAGGTCCGTGTGTATTTGCATGTCCTTGTGTCTCTACGCATTACTCATTCTCCAATGAGATGGCATTGTATAAATTTGGTCCTTTGGTGAGACCTTTAGTTCCTTGGGATTAAATTATGTTGATACAATTGTCATACAATGTATCTTCATAGTATTATCCCACTATGAACCACACCTAGTTTGATAACAAAATACTTAACACAAATGCCCTCCTTTGCTGCTACTATAGCAGTTATATACTTAGCCTTTTGTTGTAGTATCTGTCACAATATCTCAACTTTGGAACTCATCCAAATCCATCATGGAACATCCTTTCCATTATATTGTGCCACCCATAGTCTAAATTGAGATAAATTTAATTTGTATCTTGTGACAAAACTAGTATCAATGTAACACTTTACAATGAACTACCTTTAACTATTTGTCACTTATACATGATATATTCTTAGTTCTTCCAAAGCTCATAAGAATATATTTACTATTGTCCAATGATCATCTTATGAATCATTCTGGTATATGCTCATAACATTTAGAGCATAGGACATATCTGGATGTGTACATCTCAAAGAATGATTGATCAAAATATTCTTGTGATTTCACCAAGTGTCAAAACACTTGAATCTCGTGTCAACACACTTGAATCTTGATTTAGTCCTTTCCGTGCATCAAGAACCTTTCTTGTTGTTTCCATATTGAACTCATTCAACATCTTATCTATGTACATTTGGCAAAACCATATTAGCGCCTCAATCTATTCATATAGACATTGATGCCTAATTCTCGAGTTATGCCTAAGTCTTTCATCGAAATGAAATTCTTAACCTGTGTCAATAAAAGATACATTATTTCTAATCAACAATATGTCTTTCACATAATGTATTAGAAATATGTCTTAGCACTCCCACTTAATTTCTTGCAAAATGCAAACATCTTCATCGTCTCTGATGAAATTAAACCTTTTAACGGTTTCATCACGGTGAAGATTCCAACTCCGCGATGCTCACTTCAACCATTGAAGTTTTGCATACTCTTTTAGCATCCTTTGAATTAACAAAACCCTTTGGATCGTGTCATGTACACGTCCTAGGTAACCATTCTTTTGGAAGAACTTGTTTTGTTTGTTCAACTACCATATACCAAAATATATGTAGTGGTTGCTACATTAATCCGTCCAGACTAAATATCGCTATGAAAGATCAAATCTTATCATAGTCAATTCCTTGAACATTGTCGTAAACTCTTTCCGACATGTCGACTATTTCATAGATTTGAAACATCCATGTCTATTTCTTTATAGATCCAAACACGACCGATAGGCTTCACGCCTTTCCGGAGGGTCTTCTAAGTTCAGAAACTTGATTTCTCGTGTATGGATACTATCACGGATTCCATGACTTCTAGTCATTTTATGGAGTCAGGGCCCATCATCGCTTCTTTGCATGTAGTCGGTTCATCATTGTCGAAACAATAACGACTTGCTTATCAAATCTTACTGTTTGATTTTTACCGACCCACACGGTTCTATAGGAACTCTAATCTCCGAGACCACACCTTTTGTAATCACGAGAGCCATGAGCATTGTGGCCGCCACCAGGACACTTTCCGGCGCTGCGCTGCTTAGCACATATAGCTAAGGTTCAACAAGCTTATCAAAGTTCTATTGTCCTCCCACTTAACTTTTCACGAAAAATTCCTTCTCAAGAAACTTGACGTTCCAAGCGACAAACTCTTTTGTCCTTGGCGTTATGGAGAAATTCCCAACAAATTCTTTGGAATAACCTACAAAGACGTGCTTATCCGACTTTGGTTGTAAACATTTTACTCATGCATAACATACCAAAATTTAAGAAAAGACAATTCGGGTTTTATCCCAAACCATAACTCATATGGTGTCATTTCAACGGATCACGATGGAGCTCTTTTCAGTGTAAAAGCGGTAGTCATTAAAGCTTTAATCTTTAATATATAATGGCAGTTTTATAAATGACACCTTTGATCTTACCATGTCAAACAAGGTTTCATTACATATCTTGAACACTCCATACTCCTATGGTGTTTTGGGGAATGCAAATCCATGGAACGATTCCTCAAATCTTAGGTGTTTTGCTAAACTTGTAACTCAAACATCTTTCTTTATGATCCAATCATAAACTCTTTTATTTTCTTGTTACAATGATTTTCCACTTCATCTTGAAAGTCTTTGAACATTTTTCAAATGTTTCATACTTCTTCCTTATTGAGTAAGTATATACATATACTCACTCAAATCTTTGGAGAAAGCATATGAAGTTGAAATCCATCGCCCACGACTACACATAATGGACTATATACATCAATATGTATAAATTCCAATCAGTTAGTCGTCCGTTCCTCTTTTGGCCTACGAACGGAGTTTTAATTATCTCCAGGAAAGTATCACAAGCGTCATTTGATCTAAATCAAAGACTCCAAAAATCCATCAACATGGAGTTTCTTCATATATCCTTTCAATATAATTCAAACGGCGATGTCACTTTGCAAGTGATCTTTCAATCATTTGTCTTGCGACATTTTAGCATTAGTTTTATGGTCGTTATTTCTCCAACCAGACTTGTATATCATCCATCTATTATGGAATATGGTAATTATTTGAACAACCTTTTGTCGTCAGAATACCTGATTAAAATAACAATTATTGAAACAAATATTGAAGGCAAGCTTTGATGTTAACGAGCAACACAACAACCCTTTGTTTGTTTTCGATGAACATCATCACATATTCTCTTGCTAGTTACTTAGGCCATTGTAGTTCATGAATTGTGTTGTCCTGTATGACACTTCATACCAACCAATTCAGTATCCAATACCGGAGAACCACATTGTTTAACAAGCAAGGAATACAACCATAACATGTATATCTTCTATATGCCTAAGTTGGACATCTGCAACCTTTTATTTTCTGCCAAATATTTTATAGATTCTCTTTCAGCAATTCCTTTTCTTTTAAAAGAATCTATCAACATCAATAGTGGTGTCATCAACATGACACATGGTACAAAGCGTATATAGTCAACCACTAATACCTTTGGACTTACACTTTTAGGTGGATCACCATCATCAAATGTTTGGTGTTCTTTCAAAAATCCATTCTTTAGTAATCTTTTAGTGTAGTAAACATTTTACTTACATCTTCTATTCATCCTTATCATGACAACTTTCATGATCAAGCTGCTATAGCTTATAAAGGTAAATTGCGAGTATAATGTTTCTTTTTCAAAACCTTTGGAGGATTAGGACGACTAGCGTCTCTAACCTTCACAAATTATCATCAAATATGAGGACGTATACTCTATCATGTTGTAACCAACACATTGTTTTAGATATCGCAATACCTTTCACATATGATGCTTTCTGAAACATTGCTTTCAGCTCTTAGATAAACTTGATATTAAAAACAATCTTTTGAGTATCAAGAATCCTGGAGGCAAACATGATACATTAGATACTAACACTGGAATTGTTACTCTTGATTTAATACTACTTATTAAACTTCATGGAGCAAATAGAGTTTGCTGAAAGTTTGCAATATGACTTATAAACTTTAAATTGATATTCAAAACAATACGATACCAGTCCGTAAAGTAAATATCCAGAATTTCTATAGTTCCACTATCTCAACTATAACTAAGCGTAAGGTGGTGAACGGATGCCAGTGACAACAACAAACTACGCAAATTCACTTTGATTGTGTTTATGATAAATTGAGTTTGACTAATCCAAATTACAAATGAACTCCCACTCAAAACAACATCCCTCGAGTTGTTTTAGTGATTACACGAACCAAATCCACTACACCAAGTCCGATCATCATGTGAGATGATGTAGCTTTAAAGGCGAACAATCAACATGTTCATCATATCATCCATATGACTCATGCTTTACCTTTCGGTATTCCGTCTTCCGAGACCATGTCTGTACATGCTAGGCTCGTCAAGGTTAACCTTAGTTTCCGCATGTGCAAATCTGGCTTGCACCCGTTGTATGCACACGTAGAGTCTATCACACCCGATCATCACGAGATGCTTCGAAACGACGAGTCTTAGCAATGGTGCCAACTAAGGGTGAACACTTTATTACTTGATATTTAGTGAGAGGGATCATCTTATAATGCTACCGTCGCGATCTAAGCAATACAAGATGCATAAAGGATTAACATCACAGACAATTCATAATTAGTGTGATATGATATGGCCTTTTCTTCTTGCGCCTTTGATCTCCATCATCACTATCATTGCGTCAAGGTCAGTGGCGCCGCTTCATGGTTGTCCATCATCACTAGCAACTACTACAACTACTTGGAATAAAGCTATTACAAGATGAATAGACACGCAGGTCTTAACAGAATTAAAGACAACCATTAGGCTCCTGCCGGTTGCCATATTACAACAAGGATCATTGCATATATCAAATATAATCACAATCACATGATGGCCATATCACATCACAAAACCCCTGCAAAAACAAGTTAGACGCTTCTAATTTTCTTTGCATGTTTTACGTGGTTTGGGGCTTTCGAACAAGAACGGATCTTACCTATGAAACTGAACCACAACGTTGATACAAGTGCTATCAAGTGCAAAGTGTAAATTGGATCTATACTATGGTGGGAGAGACAGACACCCTCAAATCCACTTGTGCAAAGCAAGTTACACGTCAAGCGTGGAGCAGGTCTCATGTGCGATGACATGTAAGGTTAGCCCGAGCCGCTTCATCCCACCATGCCGCAAGATGCAAAGTACACCAAGCAAAAGACGGCACGAGCACCAACGCCCACAAAACCATTGTGTTCTACTCGTGCAACAGATCTACGCATAGATACGGCTCTGATACCACTGATGGGTTCGTAGCATGGAAAACAAAAAAATTCTATCGCAAGAACGAACAAAACCCAGATCTAATCTAGATAAAAGCCAAGATCTAATCTATTAGACATGTGCAACGAGATAGATCTGTACTAACCCTTGTAGATCCGAAAGCGTTACGAGATTGGATCTCGTGGTTGATGTAGTCGATCACTTGCCGATCTCAAGATCGAGTGGACGATCCTTCCGGCGCCGCGTTCCGGCAGCGCTTCCGCAGTCTGTCACACGTGCGGAGTCGAAGCAGACCTTCCTCTCCCCGTTCCAGCGAGCAGGAAATTTTTTGCTAATGTTGAGTGCACTAATGTTGCTAATAAAGATTGTGTGAAGTTTTGTATGAAGGAAAAATTTCAGGTGTATGGAAGGAATCAGTAATGAGATGAAGGATGGACTAAAGCTCAATCTTGGGGATGCCACGTGTGTCACCCCAAGAAATATCCAAGAAGTACAAATGTCAAAGCTTGGGGATGCCCAAGGCATCCCCTTTTTCATCAATAAAAATCCCAGGTTTCTTCCAAACGCTTCATATTTTATTGTTTCATGCACAGTTGTGTTGTTCTTGGAGTGTCTTCTTTTTCGTTTTTGTTTTGGTTTTTCGTTTGCCTGGTTTTCTTAGTTTGCTGAATAAATTGGTTGGACCCCATCTTTCATACATTGGTTTTCAAATAGTTTGGTTTGGTTTGGAAAAAAGAGTAGGAAAGGTCATGCTTAAGTGGTAAAGAGAGCTTGTTTTTGACTGTGGCCTATGCTTTGTCATGCCATGCTTGATATTGTTTTGGCTTTATGCTTAGTATTCTTTGTTCTAGCATGACTTGTTATAAACAATTGAGATTGCTTAATGTGCCTTAGATGAATCATGCGTTGTTTTAGCATATTAAAGCATAGTATTGTCGTATTCTCCTTTGATGTTTTATTTGGGTTGACTTGGCCCATGCTCACACCATGTTATGACTATCCAAAGTCACCATAGCCTTGATGATCCTTTAGTTTTCAACTTGTAGTATCACTTTATGCTTTGATCAATGATGTTTTGTCGCTCTGCATGATTATGGCCATTATTGCTCTCTTAGTTTACCGCTCCTAGTCTTTTGCTAGCCTCCACAACCAAGTATGAGTTCCACTCATGCATCCAACTCCTAAAACCAAGTTATTCCAAAAGAGTCAACCATACCTACCTAGTAGCTTATGCTATTCCAAGTATATTCATCTTTTTGTCTACCTTCCAAATTAAACTTGTTATGAGAAAACTAGTGATTAAAGCTCTCACAAACTTGATGGCACACTTTACTTTTGTTGCCCTCAATAAACTTGAACCATTGTGTCGTCTATGTTGTATACGCTTGCACTTATTTGTTGGGGATTAGTAGAACCATGCTGTCATGGGGAACGCTTTCAACATTGCACTTGTACTTTGCACCTAGTTGATATCGTGCTCTTTTGTCTATGGATGTCGTCGGTGTGAAATGAAAGGGGAGCTTGTAAGTCCATGGAGTTATGTATGTGTGTTAGAGAAACGCCTGGGCCGCTGGTCTAATCCATGCTGACATGGTGGAAACATGCAGTCCGATATTGAGAAAAAAAAGAGTCCGATATTGAGAAAAAAAAAGAGAAAAAGAAAAAAAATTATGAAAATAGGAAAGAGAGAAAAAAGCACCATATTCCCATGGTAAATAAGAATATTGCTGAGATGCTCGTTGTCTACTTGCCTTGTCATTTTGATATGGGGATTCTTCCATATCATCAGGCAAGGGGTACCTCGTTGGTGGTTCTCTATGATACACAAGTACTTACAATGACAAGAACTTACCGGTGACTAAACTTGAGTAGCATGAGGAGCGGCCCTCGTATTCAAGGGACATGAGATTTCCAACTTATACTTCGTCAAGCATATACACCATAGTTTGTTCACTTTAACCTTAATCACTTCAAGATGCTTATGATAGGGGCAATGAGAGCTGAAAGCTATTAAGTACCATAATTTTTGGAAGCTCTTTATGAAACTAGAATCCCTACTTCCTTCTATGAAGGCCTTTCTTCTACTTTTATATTGGGTCTCCACCTTCTATCTTTATGCACTTACTTTGAGAGCATAGTGGCCATTCTTAGTTCTATGTGCATTGTCCCAAGACTTGTTAATTGATGCATAGCTTTGATATTGCTTGTTTTAAACTATTTGTATCTAGTCACTCTTATGAACTTTGAAGGTGTCCTATGCATTTATGTTTGCTACTCTATGAGGGACAAGCTGAATACTACTATGCTATGTTTTCTTTATGTGAAACATCTTGCAAAGCATTGTTATTCATTAATCTTTTGTTTGTGCCTTTTCATGTTGCAACAGAGTTTCTTTGTCTTACTGCTAGAACTTTCTCTTTCATGTTATGATTGAAGTACTATGCCCAGCTTTGAATGTTTTACAAATACTATGATCAAGTTTACGATGGTCTATGTCACCTCAAAAATTATTCTTTCTTTTTATCACTTACCTACTCGAGGACGAGCAGGAGTTAAGCTTGGCGATGTTGATACGTTGCAAACGTATCCATAATTTTTGATGTTCCATGCTTGGTCTTATCAACTTTCTTATGTTTTGTCCACACTTTGGAGTACTTTTCATATGATTTCTTGGACTAACCTATTAACAAGAGCCACAGTGCCAGCTGCCTGTTTTCTACTGTTTTTGATTCTAGGAAAGTCATAAAATGAATATTCTCGGAATTGGACGGGACAAAAGCCAAAGTTAGTTTTTCACCAAGGGACACCTAGAGCCAGAATATAATACGGAGAGGGGCTAGGGCCCGGCTACACCACCTGGCCACGTGGCCAGACCTGGCCCGTGCCAGGGGGTGGTCTGGCCGCCCTAGGCACCCCTCGGCCTCTGCTTCCGCCTATATATTGCCTCTGATACGGAAACCCTAAGTACCCGATCAAAAATCCACGAAAGAGTCTGTAGCCGCTGTCATCTCCATCCCTAGATCGGGAGGGATCTGAAGCTCTTCCCGGCACCCTGCCGGAGAGGGGAATTCACCCTGGAGGCCTTCTTCATTATCATGCAAGCCTCAACTCTGATGCGTGAGTAGTCCATCTCTAGACTACAGGTCCATGTAGTAGCTAGATGGCTGGTTCTCCTCCTTTGTGCTTTCATGTCTAGATCTTGTGAGCTCCGTTCATGATCAAGATCATCTATTTGTAATTCTGCATGTTGTGTTTGCGGGGATCCGATGGATATTGAGATGGTATTTCAGATTGATTATTGATTCTATCATGTCTTTGTTATTTGTGATCTTGCATGCTTTCCGTTGTTAGTAGCTATCTTGGCCAAGTAGATGCTAGCAACTCCAAGAGTTAGTATTTATGCTCGATAGTGGGTTCATGCCTCTGGTAATCTAGGGAATTGACAGAAATCTGTAAGGTACTAGATGTGTTGTTGCTACTAGGGAGAAAACAACAATCCTTTGTTCATAGAACAATCATATTGTTTACTTTACACACAATTCATAAAGCAATAATCTGTTGCTTGCAACTTAATACTGGAGGGGGTTCGGATGATAACCTGAAGGTGGATTATTAGTCATAGATGCAGTTGGATGGCGGTCTATGTATAATGTTGTAATGCCCAATCAAGTCTCAAAGGAGTCAAGATGATTAGTATATTCTTGCATGCTTTCTCGATGTTTGTCAATTGCCCCGCTGTAATTTGTTCACCCATCATGTTATCTATCTTAAGGAGAGCCACCTCCAGTGAACTATGGACCCCGGTCCTTTCTTTTACATACAGTCTACAAACCGCTTACTGCTTTGTGTTTACTTTCTGCAAACTATTACTTCCTTCCATTCGATACGTTTAATCGTTTGTTTTTAGCAAAACCTGTGAGATTGACAACCTCATCGCAAGTTGGGGACAACGTTCTGTGGTTGTGTTGTGCAGGTCTCCACGTTGCTAGTAGCACCGGTAGTGCGCCCTGCCAAGGCTCAGCTAGCAACACCTTTGGGGTGTTTCCTTGCTCCTACTGGTTCGATAACCTTGGTTTCATAACTGAGGGAAACTTACTTCTATGCTCATCATACCTTCCTCTTCGGGTTCCCCAACGAGCTCATCAATCACGAGCCATCATGAGCCAGGGGCTCCAAGGAGAGGGTCGGTTGATTTTTCTAAGGGAAAAACCCTAGAACGAGAAGGGAGCAGGAGGACTTGATCTCCTTCCTCTCCTCGATATAGCTCAAGCAACACTTGTATTAGTGTAGATATTGTAATATAAGATTTAGAGCAGGAGTAGAGGTTTTTGAAGGGGATCCGCAGCAGAAAACAAAAATTTTCCTACGTTGGAACCCCAAAACTGCCTAGGATCTATCTATGTAGTAATGCGGTAACAGCCAATGCGTAGAGAGTTCATACCCTTGTAGACCGTTGATGCACTCGACGATCGACGTAGAGTTCGTTGGGAACCCCAAGAGGAAGGTATGATGAGCACAGGAGAAAGTTTTCCTCAATTATGAAACCAAGGTTTAATCGAACCAGTAGGAGCAAGGAGACACCCCAAAGGTGTTACTAGCTGACCTTTGGCAGGGCACACTACCGGTGCTAGTAGCAACGTGGAGACCTGCACAACACAACCACAGAACTTTGTCCCCAACTTGTGATGAGGTTGTCAATCTCACCGTGTTTTGCGGAAAACAAAGGATTAAACGTATCGAATGGAAAGAAGTAAAAGTTTGCAGAATGTAAACACAAAGTAGTAAAAGATTGTAGATTGAATATAAAAGACAAGGACCGGGATCCATAGTTCACTAGAGGTGGCTCTCCTTAGATAGATAACATGCTGGGTGAACAAATTACAGCGGGGCAATTGACAAACACCGAGAAAACAATACATGCATATACTAATCATCTTGACTCCTCTGAGACTTGATTGGGCATTACAACATAATACATAGACCACCATCCAACTGCATCTATGACTAATAATCCATCTTCAGGTTACCATCCGAACCCCCTCCAGTATTAAGTTGCAAGCAACAGATTATTGCTTTACGAACTGCGTGTAAAGAAAACAATACGATTGCTCTATGAACAAAAGATCGTTGTTTTCTCCCTAGTAGCAACAACACATCTAGTACCTTAGAGATTTCAGTCACTTCCCCAGATTACCAGAGGCATGAACCCACTATCGAGCATAAATACTAACTCTTGGAGTTGCTAGCATCTACTTGGTAAAGATAGCTACTAACAACGGAAAGCATGCAAGATCTCAAATAACAAAGACATGATAGAATCAATAATCAATCTGAAATAGCATCTCAATATCCATCGGATCCCCGCAAACACAACATGTATGAATTACAAATAGATGATCTTGATCATGAACGGAGCTCACAAGATCTAAACATGAAAGCACAAAGGAGGAGAAACCAGCCATCTAGCTACTACATGGATCCGTAGTCCAAGGATGAACTACTCACGCATCACACCGGAGGCTTGCATGGTGATGAAGAAGGCCTCCAGGGTGAATTCCCCTCTCCGGCAGTGTGCCGGGAAGAGCTTCAGATCCCCCCGATCTAGGGACAGAGACGACGGCGGCTACAGACTCTTTCGTGGATTTTTGATCGGGTACCTAGGGTTTTCGTCCCGAGGGCAACTTATAGGCGGAAGGAGAGGCCGAGGGGGTGCTGGGGTCGGCCAGACCACCCCCTGGCGCGGGCCAGGCCTGGCCGCGCGGCCAGGTGGTGTGGCCGGCCCCTGGCCCCTCTCCGTCTCGTATTCTGGCACTTGATCCCTTTCGGAAAAATAGTCACTTTGTCTTTTATTCCGTCCAATTCCGAGAATATTCATTTTTTGACTTTTCTGGAACCAAAAACAACAGAAAACAGGTAGCCGACATTGTGGCTCTTGTTAATAGGTTAGTCCAAGAAAGCATAATAAAAGTACTCCAAAGTTGGAACAAAACACAAGAAAGTGGATAAAACCAAGCATGGAACATCAAAAATTATAGATACATTTGCAATGTATCAACCGTACGTGGTTAATGTTCTGAGGGGAACATGGTTGATGTAGTCGTACTCGTAGCCGACCTCAAGGTCGCGAATCTCCTTGATGACCCACAAGTATAGGGGGTGTATCGCAGTATTTTCGAGGGAAGTGAAACCCAATTTATTAATTTGACACAAGGGGAGCCAAAGAATACTTATAAGCCTTAACAACTGAGTTGTCGATTCAGCTGCACCTGGAAACAATCTTGCTCACAGCAGTTTATCAGTAGCAACAGTTTTGTAGTAGGAATAGTAAAGTAACAGTAACAGCAAAACAAAGACAGTAGTAACAAAAGCAGTAAACAGTGGGATTCGAGTGCGGTAGGCATATGGATGGATGGACGGGCGTTGCATGGACAAGACAATTCACATAGCAATCAGAACATAGGGCAATTGCAGATAAAGAAGATAAAGCACCCAAGTACTAGACAATCCTAGGCATGTGTTCCATATATTGTCATACGTGCTTGCAATGAGAACTTGCACAACATCTTTTGTCCTACCAGCCCGTTTGCAGCGGGGCCTCTAGGGAACTACTAGCAATTAAGGTGCTCCTTTTAATAGAGCACCGGAGCAAAGCATTAACACTCTGTGAACACATGTGATCCTCACATCAAAGCCTTTCCCTTTCGGTTATCCCGATTTCTGTCACTTCAGGGCCATAGGTTCCGGACAACGACGTGTGTATACAACTTGCAGATAAGACCAAGAACAATACTATCATAATGAATCAATAATAAGTTCAGATTTGAAATCATGGCACTCGGGCCCTAGTGACAAGCATTAAGCACAACAAGTCACAACAAAGTCATAAAGCACTAATAAAAGATACTAGGCACCATGCCCTAACAATCTGATGCCATTACATGAACGATCTCATCCAATTCCTACCATCCCCATAGCCTACAGCCGGGGATTACTCACTCATAGATGGGGGAAACATGGATGGTCGATGGAGAAGCGATGGTGATGATGATGGCGAGGATCTCCTCCAATTCCCCATCCCGGCAGGGTGCCAGAACGGAGTTTCTGGTGCTGTTTCGTGGAATCTGGTGGTGGCGGCGGAGCGGAACTCCTTCTGGAAAAACATCGAACACCCCGTGGTTTTTAGGTCAGAAGGCTCCTTATAGGCGAAGAGAGAGGCCGAGGGGGTGCCTGGGGGGCCCAGACCACCCCCTGGCATGGCCTGGCCTGGCCCTCGCCACCAGGTGGTGTGGCCACCCTAGGGCTCTTCTCTGTCTCGTATTCTGGCTCCTGGAGTCTTCGGGTGAAATAGGATTTTTGGCATATTTTCCGGAATTTTTCGTGACAGTTGATTTTCTGCACAAAAAGTGGACACCAAGGCAATTCTGCTGAAAACAGCGTCAGTTCACATTATTTGCATCCAAATCACACAAGTATAGAGGAGAAACAATATCAAAATTGTTCGCGAAAGTAGATACGTTTTGGACGTATCAACTCCCCCCAAGCTTAGCTTATTGCTTGTCCTCAAGCAATTCAGTTGAAAACTGAGTGCGATAAAAGAACTTTCACAAACACATTTGCTTCATATGATGTAAATATTCTCAGCAATATGATCAACTACTTAGACATTTCATAATAAAGAGTATGCAACCGAGTCTACTTAATAGTCATTGCAAGCTATGAAGAGATTCCAACTCAAGAATAATAAGTAGCATGAAGCACAAACATAAGCAACATTACAATGCTCATAGAAAGGTATGATAGAGTGGTATCTCGATTTCCTTTGATTATGAATGTCAAGGAACCTCTGAAGTTCAAGTGATGACTAGAAGTAAAGATATCAAAGATACAAGCATCAAAGTCATAACACAAATAATCAAGTAATGAAACAAACACAAATGATGACAACTATGCTCTCAAGAAGGTGCTCAAGGAATATGTGGAGACTCAACAAGTGGAAGAAAAAGGTTTTGAATAATTTTGAAAGGCTTCCAAATGCTGAAAGTATGGTACTCGTTAGCTTTGAGCTCTCATTGCCCCTATCATAAGCATATTTAATGTGGTTAAGGTGAAAGTGACACAACTAAGAGGATATGCTTGACAAGTTATAAATTGAAGTCTCATGCTCCTTACTTACGAAGACCGATCCTCATGCTACTCAACTTCAGTCACAAGTAAGCTCTTGTCATTGTAAGTATGTACGTATCATCGAGAACCGCCAACAGGGTACCCCTTGCACATGACATGGGAGCTATCCCATGATCAAAATGACAAGGCAAGCAGACAATGAGCATCTCAGTGATCTTTTTATTTACTATGTGCATAGATTTTTATTGAGGATGCTTCATAGAATGCTCATTATGGTTATACTGCAAGTTTCCACCATGATTAGGCATGGCTTAGGCTAGCGGCCCAGGCGTTTCTCTAACATACATACAAACTCCATGATCTTACAAGTTCCACTTTTATTTCACACCGCCGGGATCCATAATCAAAAGAACATGATATCAACTAAGTACAAAGTACCTATGAAGCGCTGAAAGTGGTCCCCATGATACATGGTTCTGCTAACTTCAACTCATAAAGCGCAAGCATATGCGCAACAAAGAAGGACGCAATGGTTCAGGTTTATTAAGTGCAAGAAAATAAAGTGTGCCATCAAGTTCGTGAGAGCTTTACTAACTAACTTTCTCATAACAAGCAAACATTTTATTCGGAAGAAAACAAGGCATATTGAATATGCACGAAAGTAGCAAATGATGCTAATGGGTAGGTATGGTGGACACTTTGGAAATATTTGGTTTAGGGAGTTGGAAACATGAGTAAAACACTCAGTGGAAATGAAGGCTAGCAATAGTAAGGGAGCGACAAACGAGAGAGCAATAGCTGTCATTATCATGCTTGCAACAAAACAAGACTACTTATGGCATGAAAATGATTCAAGATCCTCAAGGCAAAATAATTCATCAAGGCTTAACTGATTATCACAGTCATGTGCATGCATGAGCATGTGCCAAGTCAATCAAATGAAACATTCAGAGGAGGATACCAGGGTGTCATACCAATTTATGAATAGAGTAATGCAAGCAAACATTCATGAAACATGCTACAAACTATTAGCGAGCTAGATCTAATCACAAGAAAGCAAGAACTACTAAGCATCCAAAGAAAACATACACTCTACATGAACGGACTAAGCAAGCTCACAATGATGAGTATGTGTACAAAAATGAAAACAAACAGAGTTCGTTACCAGCCTCTTACCACGCCTCAAGTTGTCATTGATCCTCATTATTGCTCTTCACTTGTGTGGCTTGAATAATAATATGAAATCAATAATCCACTAAGAACTGCCGAACCCTGTAGCCAACTCGCAAAAACCAAAGAAGAACGACAAATATTTTTGGTATTTTCGATTTTTAAACAAAAACCAAAAGAGAAAAACAAGCAAAGCAAAATCTTTTTGGGTTTTTTCAAATAGTTCAAACAAAGCAAAAAGGAAAAAAGCAAACCAAAGCAAAAAGAAGAAGCAAACCAAAGAGAAACAACAAAAATATTTTTGGTCTTTTTGTGTTTTTAGAAAGCAAAAGCAAAGAAGAACGAAAACTAAAAAGAGAACGAAAACATGAATATACAAAGGACCGACACAACATGATATAGAGATGAGTGCGGTGTCGGCGTACCTCCCCCCAAGCTTAGGCTTTTGGCCTAAGTGGGTATCAATCCATGTACGAATAAGGGTTCCAAGCAGGCGGATCTTGGTAAGAATGGTCGTAGCTAGGCCCATGAGAAGAAGAGGCTCCCCAATCATAAGCGGGCTGCTGATATGCAGACTCTCCCTCATTCGAGGGCTGGCCCGAATCATTCATAAGCTCCCTTCTAGTGTCCTGGTCCTGTTGGGAGAGCTCTCCCAAGTACGTGGGAAGCTCCTCCTCAGTGAGGGACCATCCTTCCCTATTATCAAGGTTAAACAAAACAGGTGCAGGTAAAAGAACAACACGCTCGGACTTGCTCTTTCTCCAACCAGCTTTAAGAAAGGTTATTTCATAAGATAACTCACTCAAACTAGCCCACGAGGAAATAAATTTATGCTGTATCATGGAATTGAAATCAAGCCTCTCTATGGGAAACTGTAGGTCTAGATGATGAGGCACTAAACCATGCAATGCTAGTAAACGAGAAGCGATGAGGCCTCCACAAAATTCCACCTTTCTCACAGTTAGCAGCAAGACGGAAAGCTACCAAAGCACCCAAGTTGTAAGACCTATCTCATCTAAGAGCAGGAGAGATAAATGCTAGATAAAACGAAGATAACTTATTGGCAGTTTTCCTAGCAAGAACACACTTGGCAATAAAGTAGGCAAAGTAGCGAATGGAGGGAAGATGAATGTTACGGACTTTTCCATTCTCCTTCGAGAAGCTACTCCCTTGACAAATTTCTGCGTATAAATCCATGAGTGGTTCTGGTCTCTCTTTAATCTTCTTACATGATCCCCATTGAGGTACCTTAATAGCTGCACAAAAATCATTAAGAGAAAGGTTGACAGCTATATTGTAAATTTTGTAATGGAACATGGGGTTAGGCAAAGAGTGACTAAATTTGAAATCTTGCACCACAAACATGGTTAGCTTCACAAATTGACAAGGTTCGTCTTCCAAAAAGTGTGCTAACCCTGCATTAGAAACCAAAGTGTGGAAATCTTGTAGAATTCCTGCAACTCTCATGAAATCAGAGCATGGATAAATGGAGGGAAAAACTTCCTCCTCCCGGTGGACCTTCATGACTTCAGGCACCCAAAGCTCATGTTGGTTTAGGTGGTGTTCACTCATCTTTTTATTCTGAAATTTAAACACCTATTAAACAAGTTATTGCAAAGCAAAAATAATGAAGGATTCTACTCATAGGGACTTGCAAGAGGCCTAAACATGCATCAAAACTATATCTATAAGCATCAAACAAGCTTACAAGCTCTCATAACAAGTCACCTACAGCAACAAAATACTCAACATACAATCCACTAAACACAAATCTACTTGGACAAGGGGAGGAATCACATACCAAGGAACAATTGCTCCAAATTTCAGCAAGAAAGATGGGCTGAGCAAAGAGATCGAAGAAATCGAGAGCAAGCACAGAGAGAACGCGATTTTGAGCTATGAGCTGGAGCTTACTCGGGAGAGAGAAGAAAGTGGCAGGAGAGAGAGGTAGTGGGGTGCCAGGGGTGACCCACACCAGGGCATGGCGCCACCCAGGTATGGCCGCGCCACCACATGGTGTGCCTGCCTGGTGGGCCCCCCTGGTACCTACCAGGTACTCCTCTGCCCCTTTTTCACGTAAAAATTTAATATGAATTTTCTGGGATTTTTCGAGACACTTTATTTTTGGGCATTTTCAGAAATAGAAGAATGACTTTTCTGACAGACAGATTTTTTTCTTTTTGGAAACATGATGCAAAGAAAAAAACAAGGCTAGAACTACACAAGTTCTACCATGCAAGCAAACTAACAACACAAACAAAACTAAAGGAAAGCAAAAACTAAAATGCAAAAGATAGAAATAAACGGAGATAATCATAATGAAAACATTGTTTTGTTCAATGGAATCCTTTTGTTGGCAAGGTTGATCAAGTCTTGCTACCAAAAAAATTGCATATGAGACAAAACTTTGTATTCCACTAATGATTATGTTACCTCAACTTTGATACCAATGGTCCCAATCATAATAGTTTCAATTTTTTCTTTTGGTATGGGACAATATATTTCTCCAACTTGAATGCCTTCAACATGTTCAATTCAATTTAAACCATAAGTACTTTCAATCTTCTTGGGGAAATCGACAGTATGTTCCTTGTCATTGACATTGAAGGTCACCTTTCCTTGATTACAATTAATAACAGCTCCTGCAGTATTAAGAAAAGGTCTCCCAAGAATAATAGACATATTATCATCTTCAGGCATTTCAAGCACAACAAAATCAGTTAATATCGAGCAATTATGAGCCACCTGAACAGGTACATCCTCACATATACCCACAGGAATAGTGGTAGACTTATCAGCCATTTGCAAAGATATATCAGTTGGTATCAATTTTTCAAGCTGAAGCCTCTTATAGAGAGAGAAAGGCATAACACCAACTCCAGCTCCCAAATCACACAAAGCAGTTCTAACATAACTGTTCTTAATAGAGAAAGGGATAGTTGGAATCCCTGGGTCTCCAAGTTTCTTAGGAACCTTACCATTGAAGGAATAATTAGCAAGCAAAGTAGAGATTTCTTCATTAGGGATCTTCCTTTTATTCGAGACAATGTCCTTCATATATTTTGAGTAAGGAGGCAATTTAATAACATCAGTCAAAGGAATTTGCAAGAATAAAGGTTTCATCCACTCACAAAACTTATTATAGTGTTCATCTTCCTTTGGCTTGTGTTTCTTATCAGGGAAGTTATAGGTTTTGGACCCAAGGCTTTCTTTCACTACCATGTTTCTTAGCAATAAAATCTTCTTTGGTGTATTTAGTAGTCTTAGTGTGGTTTTCAGGTTCTTCTTCAACTTTTTCTTTATTAGGAACTTCATTTTCTTCATTGCCACTTTCAGTTTCAGCATCACAGATAGATATACTATTAGGATCTATAGCAGGTTCAGAGGGTTCTACAATAGTTTTATGTTTCTTTTTCCTTTTCTTACAAGTAGAACCACTATTTTCAGCCTGTTGAGAATCCTGCTCAATTCTTTTGGGATGCCCCTCAGGATATAGAGGATCCTGGGTAGCAGCACCACTTCTAGTTCTAATTTCATAAGCATGTTTTTCTTTAGTAGCATTAACTAGCAAGTGGTTTTGTACTTTAACGAGTTGATCTATTTGAGTTTGAACCATTTGAAAGTGTTTAACAATCATTTTAACATCATTAGAGGTTCTTTCCACAATATCTTTCAACTCAACAATAGCTCTAGTGTTTTCTATTAGATGATTTTGCACCCTTTTATTAAAGTTATCTTGCTTAACAATAAAGATATCAAATTCTTCTAAGCATTGCTCAGGAGGTTTCAAGTAAGGGATATCACCTTCATCAAAGTGTTGGAGAGAGTGTACCTCAATAGTGGGTGAGTAGGGAATAGGCTTACATAATTCTTCTATAGGAGGTAAATTCTTGACATTTGTAGCTTTAATTACCTTCTCCTTAAGACATTTTTCTTAGCTTCCTTCATCACTTCATCATTTAATTCAATAACCCCCATCTTCTTTGGTGTTGGAATAGGCACAGGAATAGATGGTTCAGGTACAATTACTTCAGGTGTAACTTGTTTAGGAGGAGTCCAATCTTCATAATTCTTGCTTATTTTAGCCATTAATTCCTCAGCTTCCTTTGGAGTCCTATTCCTAAAAACACAATCAGCACAACTATCTAGGTATGTCCTAGATTCTTCGGTTAGTCCATTATAAAATATATCAAGAAGCTCATTCTAAGGTAAATGTCGGGGGGATGATCCCCAGGTACCCAAACCGGACAAGAAACCAGGCAGTCGGATCGCGTCCCGCTGACCAGATGCAGCCGGACAGGGTAAGACAGGCCGGCTATCACCCGGTAGCCGGATTAGCAAGAGACAGCCGGATACGGCGATGTAGCCGGAACCAATCAGTGAGACAGGACGACGTGCGTATCAGTGCACGGTACGCCCTGTACGATGACAAGATTGACAACCACCAGGCCATACCGAAGACTTTGCGAGGGTGACGCAGGAACAGTGGCCTGTGCTGACGACGGGCTCGCACGGCGTCCACTGTGCCTACGACAGCCATACCGCTCGTACTCCGATAAGACATACCATACCGGACACTGTGGATGACCAACCGGCTGGGGCCCGCGTGTGGGGCCCGCCAGTCGGGTTGGCCAGGGAGACCGTTGCCTCTCTGCCTAAATAAGGAGAGGCAAGGCCTCAGTAGAAAGGGTTGGTGATATAGAATTTAAGGCAGTAGATAGCACATACAGCTCGAGGAGCACTTGTAGTTGGTGTATCCCACATAGCCAGATCCGGCCGGAGTAGGGGCTTTACCTCAGCACGAGGGCCCCGAACCTGGGTACTTCTTGCGTCCCGCTACGCTCACTTGTATCCAATCTCGCCTGCGGACGCCGTCGATAGCTTCCCTGCTAGTCCCCACACCTCTATCTAACCTCCTCAGGTACTGCCGTTCCCAATACAACGACAGTTGGCGCCCACCATGGGGCAAGATGGCTTTGACCGGAGTCACATTCCGCACGGGACCCCGCACTTCAGCCGGTGAGCGCGTGGCCTCCGCGCTGGTGCTCACGCTTGGCAAGTTCGACTGCGTCATCGAAAACGCCTCCTGCTTCGCTGGAACCTCCTTCCCGGCGAACGACACCGTCCTGCTATTCGGCAATCTCCCTGTCTACGTCGCCACCATCCTGGAGCGTTTCCCTAGGGAAATCGTCTCTGTCGCCGAGCTGCCGCGCTCAGGCGGCAGCGCCTCCGCCGCATCCTGCGGCGTGGAGGTCATGATGGCCGGTTCTAGCTCCCATCCCCGCCAGCCGCGGGAGCGAGGCGCGGACGAGGTCGGAACTTACGCTCCCCCGCAGCCTCGGAACCCGGTGGAGGATGCCATTGATCGGCTCCTGACGCCAGTTAACCTAGGGGATAACCCGGAGGAAGCGGAGGCCAACTTCACCATGGAGAGACAGATCCTCCTCCAGGAGGCCATGGAGCTGGCGGTAGCCCGCAAGCAACTCGAGATCACCCGGCGTGAGTACGACCGCACGCACGGCCTTACTCCGGCTACCGTGGAGACGAGCCGGCGCGGCCAGGTACGACGTCGAGGCGGCGAGCTAGGCGGTAGAATGGAAAAGGGCGGGGAACCAGATCCCGCGCCTGCCCTCACACGGCCCACCTACAGCATGCCCATCAAGAACATGCGCGCGGCGCGAGCCGCGGCAGAGGAACTACCCAGCATGGAGGGCGAGGAGCGGGCCCGCCAGCACGCTCGCGTGCAGGAGCTCCTCCGCGTCGCGGACGAGCAGGCCGGTGCCAACCGGTAGATGCAGGAAGACCTTAGCTACTCCAGGGGGAGCAAGCTACCTGCCAACAGCAGGGGCATGCCGCACGACACCCAGCAGGCATCCTCCCCTCAGCCGCCCAGGGCCCGCAGCAGGCGTCGCAGCTCTGGCAACAGGGGCCAGCCGCACCAGGAGCAGACGGTGAACAGAAACCCGCCACCTTCCCCTCCGCCAGCCGGAGCGCCCAGACCAGCCGGTTACCGACTCTCGGGCTGGGTGGGAGCGCCCAACCCGGATTGTCCGGAT
This sequence comes from Avena eriantha, assembly GCA_910589775.1. Lineage (NCBI taxonomy): Eukaryota > Viridiplantae > Streptophyta > Magnoliopsida > Poales > Poaceae > Avena > Avena eriantha. The sequence continues at coordinate 440,355,546 of OU342741.1, forward strand.
GCCCGCGACCGCATCGAGCTCCTTGCTCAAGCGCGCATCACGGAGGAGGAAGATTCGACCAGCCCAGTTTGTTTCTTCCTCCTCCGTGACGCGCACTTCAGCAAGGAGCTCGATGCGGTCATGGGCATCTGGACAATCCGAGTTGGGCGCTCCCACCCGGCCCGAGAGACGGGAACCGGCTGGTCTGGGCGCTCCGGCTGGCGGAGGGGGAGGTGGCGGGTTGCTGTTCACCGTCTTCTCCTGGCGCGGCTGGCCCCTGTTGCTAGAGCTGCGACGCCTGCTGCGGGCCCTGGGCGGTTGAGGGGAGGACGCCTGCTGGGTGTCGCGCGGCTCTCCCCTGATGTTGGCAGGTAGCTTGCTCCCCCTGGAGTAGCTAAGGTCTTCCTGCATCTGCCGGTTGGCGCCGGCCTGCTCGTCCGCGACGCGGAGGAGCTCCTGCACGCGAGCGTGCTGGCGGGCCCGCTCCTCACCCTCCAGGATGGGTAGTTCCTCTGCCGTGGCTCGCGCCGCGCGCAGGTTCTTGATGGGCGTGCTGTAGGTGGGCCGTGTGAGGGTAGGCGCGGGATCCGGTTCCCCGTCCTTTTCAATTCTACCGCCTAGCTTGCCGCCCCGACGCCGTACCTGGCCGCGTCTGCTCGGCTCCGTGGTAGCCGGAGAAAGGCCGTGCGCGCGGTCGTACTCTCTCCGGGTGATCTCGAGTTGCTTGCGGGCTGCCGCCTGCTCCATGGCCTCCTGGAGGAGGATCTGTCTCTCCATGGTGAAGTTGGCCTCTGCTTCCTCCGGGTTATCCCCGAGGTTAACCGGCGTCAGGAGCCGATCAATGGCATCCTCCACCGTGTTCCGAGGCTGCGGGGGAGCGGAAGTTCCGACCTCGTCCGCGCCTCGCTCCCGCGGCCAGCATGGATGGGAGCTGGAACCGGCCATCATGACCTCCACGCCATGGGATGCGGCGGAGGCGCTGCCTCCTGAGCGTGGTAGCTCCGCGACAGAGACGATTTCCCTAGGGAAACGCTCCGGGATGGTGGCGACATAGACGGGGAGATCGCCGAATAGCAGGACGGTGCCGTTCGCCGGGAAGGAGGTTCCGGTGAAGCAGGAGGCGTTGTCGATGACGCAGTCGAACTTGCCAAGCGTGAGCACCAGCCCGGAGGCCACGCGCTCACCGGCTGAAGTGCGGGGTCCCGTGCAGAACGTGACTCCGGTCGAAGCCATCTTGCCCCACGGTGGGCGCCAACTGTCGTTGTGTTGGGAATGGCAGTACCTGAGGAGGTTAGATAGAGGTGTGGGGACTAGCAGGGAAGCTATCGACATCGTCCGCAGGCGAGATTGGATACAAGCGAGCATAGCGGGACGCAAGAAATACACAGGTTCGGGGCCCTCGTGGTGAGGTAAAGCCCCTACTCCTGCCGAATCTGGCTATGTGGGATACACCAACTACAAGTGCTCCTCGGGCTGTATGTGCTATCTACTGCCTTAAATGCTATATCACCAACCCTTTCTACTGAGGCCTTGCCTCTCCTTATATAGGCTGAGAGGCAACGGTCTCCCTGGCCAACCCGACAGGCGGGCCCCACACGCGGGCCCCAGCCGGCTGGTCATCCACAGTGTCCGGTATGGTATGTCTTATCGGAGTACGAGCGGTATGGTTGTCGTAGGCACAGTAGACGCCGTGCGAGCCCGTCGTCAGCACAGGCCACTATTCCTGCGTCGCCCTCGCAAAGTCTTCGGTATGGCCGAGTGGTTGCCAGTCTTGTCATCATACAGGGCGTACCGTGCACTGATACGCACGTCGTCCTATCTCACTGATTGGGTCCGGCTATGTCGCCGTATCCGGCTGTCTCTTGCTGATCCGGCTACCGGGTGATAGCCAGCCTGTCTTACCCTGTCTGGCTGCATCTGGTCAGCCAGACGCGATCCGACTGCCTGGTTTCTTGTCCGGTTTGGGTACCTGGGGATCATCCCCCCGACACTAGCCCCCGAGCGCGTGTGGATTCCGCCCTTAGGCGAAATGTGCACGCGCTCCTTCTTTTTTTTGAATTTGTGTCCGGCTGTGCTTGGCAGTTGCGCTACCCGTGATGTCAGTGCTGATGCCGGCCACACGCGTACGCGCCATCATTGCTCTGCGCTGGGCAGAGTAACATCCCATCGCACGTCGCCTCGGGAAACCGATGTCCGTCACTTCGGTTCCTGCTCTAGGATCTTCTGTGCATCCTGCTTCGGCACACCGGATCCGGGCGACGGTTGGGGTGAGGGCCGTCCGGATGCGCGGCACGTGGCTCCATTGACGGTTGCCCATCCGGCCCCTTTAAGGGGACGCCGCGGGGAAGGCAGTTCCTTTCCTTCGCTCCTCCGCCGCAGTCTCCTTCTGTCTCGCGTGCTTCTGCTCCTGCGCCCTTGCCTTCTGCGCGGTAGCCCGCTGCGCCGCCCACTCGTTGTCGCTGTTGCTACGGGCCACCGCCAGTCTTCCATCTCCGTTCCCCCTATCAGCCAGAGATGGCCGCCGACCGTGGGGCTTGGTGCGGCTCCTCCGTCATCGAGGACCACATCGAAAAGTACCGCGCCACCCGCGTTCTCCCATCGTCGGAGGAGGTGGCGGTGCGGTTGGCGCCGGCGGGGGAGGTGTCGCCGCACCTGGTGGAGGGGGAGCGCGTCATCTTCCTCTCCCATCTGGCGCGCGGGTTCGCCCTTCCGGTGAATCCCTTCCTCTTGACGTTTCTCGCCTTCTTCGACCTCCGTCTTCACCACCTCGGCGCCAACGCCATCGAGACGCTAGCGCACTTCATGGCGTTCTGCGACAGCTATCTCGGGATCCAGCAGGATCTCGGGCTCTTCTGTCGGCTCTTCCGTGTCCGGCCGCAGGTGCAGTACACGAAGGGGCCGCTAGTCGTCTGCGGCGGCGCCTCCATCTACTCTCGCTCCCAATCCGGCTACCCCAAGTTCTTGCTTCAGGACACGGTACGGCTGTGGCAGCAGTCGTACTTGTATGTAGAACATCACCAACATCGACCGGATAAATCTTCCGGCCTTCCAGGATGTCGAGTCCAACCGGCAGAACTGGGACTTGAAGTTCCACAGCGACAAGGCGGAGACGGACGCGATGCTGCAGTGCATGCGCTCCCTCATCACCTGCCGGCTAAGCGGCCTAGACATCAGTCTTAGCTGGATGTCCCGGCTGATGATGCCGATGCAGCAGCGGGCACACAAGATGTGCTATTACTCCGGCCGGCTGGACCCGACCCGGCTATCGCACCGCGATCCCCGCTACCACAACTTGAAGGAGTGGGTGTGGACGATCACCAAGGAGCGGCTGCTGGAGAACTGGAAGTTCAGTCTGGCGCCCTACAGCCGGGAGAACCGTGCGCCTCGGGTAAATTGCTGTAGCCAAAAACTTTATTTGCTCTTTCTGTGTTGTTTCCCTCTTCTATCTGACTGACTTCTTGTATTCGACAGATCTTTGCTTGCATCCTTCGCGAGGAGGGCGAGGCTCCCCTCGAGGAATTCACGCCGGTCTTGCCCGAGCCGCGCGCTCGGCGGTCCGGCGAGGAATCGGACGGGGACGGCGATGCCTTCCCCAGCCGGAATGACGAGCCGGCTGCCGACCCGCACACGGAGGTGCACGAGGAGGAGGAGGCCGCGCCAACCGTGGACCCGGCGACGCACTCCGCGACGGACGGCGAGGCAGGCGGGAGCGGCTCCAGTCGTTCCGACTCCCGCCGGCCTGCGACGAAGGAGCCGGTCCAGCACCCTGCCGCCAAGCCGTCTTGGCCGGAAGAAGGGGCCACCCCCAGTTGTGCCAGGGTACGTTCCTTCTCCCCCCTTTTTCTTTTGGCGCTTTTTGTCTGCTTGCCCTTTTTTCTTCTTTTTCTGACTTTGGTTTATTTTGCCTTTGCCTTCTCCTCCTTCTCTTTAGCACGCTGGTCTCTTTTGGAGCCGCGAGCCCGGCATGAGCGTCGGCTGGGTCGCCGCCCCGTGCCCTGACTGCGCCAACCGGCGCTCCTCCTTCTTCTGAGGCGCAGCCCTTGCCTCCCCTCGAGCTAAGCCGACCGCCCCCGCCCAGCCGGAAGGTCCTCAGTCGGAAGCGGAGCCCTCCCAGCCGGAAGGCTCCTCCGCAGGTGCGCGGGGGGCTGCCGGCAAGGAGCTCGTCGTTGTTGGCGGTGACAACTCCGACGAGGAGCCTGGGGAGGAATGGCGAACGGCGGTGGTAGCAGCGAAGGAGTCCTTGGCCGTCAACATCGTGGACGACGATTCTTCCTCCGCCGCCTTGCTGTCGGACCTTGCCGCCACGCTCGAGCTGGCGGTGAAGGAGATCCGGCTGCTGGAGCCCACAGCCGGCGGGAACCGGACGTTGGAGCAGAAGCTTGCTGCCGCCAACGGGACTTCCCAGAGTAAGTTCGCTTCTTTTTTTTTACTGATAGCCGGAATTTCCATAGCCATCCTCGTGTGCTCTCAACGCGAGATCAATCGCTTGAAGAAAGCGAACGACCAGCTGAGCAAGTCCCATTCCACTCTGCGGCTGCAGAACAAGGATTGGCACGCAAGGGTAGACGGTCTGGAGGCCACCATCAAGGAGCGCGACGCCTCGCTCGCTAGCCGGGCCAAAGCCTTCACCCTTCTTGAGGCCCAGAACAAGGACCAAGAGAAGGAGATCAAACGGCTAGCGATCAAGGAGAAGGCCCTGGTGGAGGAGCTGATGCAGGTCGGCCACACTGCCAAGGGTGAGTTCCTTTTCCGTATCCGGTAGACGGATCTGACCCTTTTTCCTGATAGCCTTTTTTCTTACAACCGGCTGCAGGAGAACTGGCCGGGAGCGCAGCCGACGGCCCAGGAGCTCGTCGTCCTTCTTGGCGAAGAGGCCGCCAAGCTTCGTCAAGCGGCGCTAGACGTCTTCTCCTTCATGTGGCCGGAAGCTCCGGTTCTGGAGACGATGGCGCAGTTGGCCGCGAAGGTGGGAGAAGTGCCGGCTGCGATGGACCGGCTGCAGGAGTTGGTGGCGTGGGCCGGAGCAGAGATGGCTCTGGCCCTCATGCTCTCCTGGTACAAGGATGCCCATGTCGAGAAGATCGACGGTGGCTTCCGTGCCGGAGTCGATCTTGCCGCCATCCGCCAAGCCCATCCGGAGCTCCGTGGATCCGCCATCAAGATTGCCGACTACGTGGATCCTGACGAGGCGCTCACAGACTCGGAGTCCGTCGGTACTCCTAACGTGGAGGGCCCGATGCCACCGCCCGCAGGTGCCAGAACCGGATCAAGCTTTGCGCCTCCTCCTCCGCCCGAAGCTTCTGCCGGCCAAGATCCCCCTCACGGCAAGGGTCCTGCCGTCTCGTTATTGCCCCGGGATGCCGGGTGTATTTGTCTTGTCTTACATGTTCACGAACCTTGTATGTTTGTACCGGCTGCCTTTGATGTCGGGTAACTTATGGGAGCTTCGTCTCCCTTTTGTTTGTTAACATTGAAATTCTTGACTCTCCCTTAACTTGTGCGTTGAGTTTCCTTTTGATATTTTGTCGGCTTGCTCCACCCGGCTAACCTCGTCTGGCTACACACTCTTAGCCGGACGAACTACACATCCAGTGGGGGCGCGCTAGCGCACCCACTAGGTGTAGCCCCCGAGATTCAGAGTAGCTAGCGTAGCCAGGTGCTTCGAATCTTCCTTATTTTTCCCAAGTCTTCTAACTTTATCCGACTGGCCTCGTCCCAGTCGGCTGCTTTCGTCGGCTGAACGCCTTCAGCAGGGGGAACTAACATTCCAGTGGGGGCGCGCGAGCGCACCCACTGGGTGTAGCCCTCGAGATTCGGAGTAGCTGGCGTAGCCAGGTGCTTCGAATCTTCCTTATTTTTCCTTGCTCCTTCCCTTGCCCTCACCTGGGCTCCGAATTGGCCGGCTAAACGCCCTTAGCCGGTCAGGGACTACCAGGTTCCACTAGGGGCACGCGAGCGCACCCAGTGGGTGTAGCCCTCGAGATTTGGAGTGCTTGATGAAGGCAAGGACTTCGAATCTTCTTTCCTTCTCCTGAATTCCGACTCGAGGTAGTCAGACAAGAATGTACATACGCATACACACATGTCCACATAGGTTAGTAGGTTAGTCTGTCAAATTGTAGCCGGAAAACGGCTTGTTTTTTCGAAAACTGGCTTGTCCCTTTCTAGACACTTAGTCGCTTTCCCGTATGCTCTGCTGTTTTCGCTGCGTCCTTGCCGGGCAGCCGGGTTGCGGTCTGCAGCCGGAATCGAAGGGAGCTGACAGTACATTGCACACGGTACTAATGGCTTAGCAACTGGATTGGTTCAAATCAGTCACAGGGCCGGGACGCCCGGTCTGCTGCGTCTCCTCCCCGTTTTTCGTGTGGGATGCCTCGGGCTTTTGCTCTTGCTAACCGGACAGCCGGGTTGCGGTCTGTAGCTGAGACGAAGAATGGGCCTCTGACATCGTCACACACTACTCAGTCGGTTTGTTGACTTAGCAGGCCGGGCCAGCCAGCGAGCCCCCGGGTAGGGGTTGCACACATATTTCTAGTAAGGAGCCCCCGAGATTCTCGTGGGGGTCCGCATTTTCATTCATGGGGTTTTCGGGATACATACACTGCCTGGCGACTAGGTGTAAAACGGGCGCAGCAGGGCCGCGTTCCAGGGACGCTCGGTCTCCTTGTCTGATTTGTCCATCTTGTTCTTGCGCGGCTGCTGCGTGTCGATGAGGTAGTAGGAGTCGTTGGGCAGCGCCCGACTGATGATGAAGGGGCCCTCCTAGGGTGGTGATAGCTTGTGCATGCCCTTTCGTGTCTTGCACTAGCCGGAGAACCAGGTCGCCCTCGCGGAATGCGACTGGGCGGATCCGGCTTGAATGGTAGCGACATAGTCGCTGCTGGTACATGGCTGATCTGGATAGGGCCAGCTCGTGGGCCTCCTCCAGGAGGTCCACTCCGTCCTCCCGCACCTCCCTGTTGGCCTTTTCGTCGTACAGGAGCTTGAGAGGGGAGTCGAAATCGATGTTGGCGGAGAGGACGGCTTTCGATCCGTAGACCAGGAAGAATGGCGTGTAGCCGGTTGACCTATTCGGCGTGGTGCGGAGGCTCCACAACACAACCGAAAGTTCTTCGATCCAACATCCGGGTGACCGCTCTAACGGCTCGATGAGGCGTGGCTTGATGGCGGCTAGCACCAAGCCGTTTGCTCTTTCGACTTGCCCGTTGGATTGCGGGTGCGCGACAGAGGCAAGGTCCAGTCGGATGCCCTTGTTGCTGCAAAACCAGGCGAAGGCCCCCTTGGCGAAGTTTGTGTCATTGTCGGTGATGATGCTATTGGGGTAGCCAAAGCGGTTGATGATGTCGATGAAGAAGGTAACAACCATCGCTCCATCCAGCTTCCGGATAGGCTTGGCCTCGATCCACTTTGTGAACTTGTCCACCGCTACCAGTAGGTGGGTCATGCCCGCGTGTGCTCGCTTGAAAGGACCGACCATGTCGAGGCCCCAAACCGCGAAGGGCCAGGTGATCGGTATGGTCTTGAGTACCGAAGTTGGCATGTGCCTGAGCTGCCCGAAGCGTTGGCACCCATTGCATGCGCGGACCAGCTGCTCAGCGTCCTCGAGGGCGGTGGGCCAATAGAAACCATGGCGGAATGCCTTGGCGACTATCGCCCTTGACGAAGCATGGTGCCCACACTCGCCCTGGTGGATATCCTTGAGTAGCCGGTAGCCCGTGTCCACATCAACACATCTTTGGAAGATACCGGATACGCTGCGCTTGTACAGCTCGCCATTTATGATGGTGTACGTGTGCACGCGGCGCCGGATTTGCCTGGCCTCCACCTCATCCTCCGGGAGTTCTCCATTGGCGATGTAGCTCATGAAGGGCTGTGCCCAGGATGGCACTTCCCGAATGACGAGGACGCTCCTGTCCTCCGGCTGACGGATGTTGGGAGGTCGTCCGGGTGGCGTACCCGGGACGGTAGCCCCCGAGCCACTAGGTGAGCTGGCAGCCCCTGGGTCTTGCGAGCCGGAAGGCACTGCCTGGCTGGAATTGGTGCGGGTCTTCTTCTTCGGTGCTTATGCCGGCTCTGCTTTTGCCGTTCCGTCAGCCGGAACGCTTCCTGCCTAGATGATGGAGTCTGATTCTGGTGACGGGTTGATGGATGGCTTGCGCAGGTGCTCGAAGGAGACCCCTGGTGGGATAGCCTGCCTGGTGGATCCGATCTTGGAGAGCGCATCAGCTGCCTCATTGTTGATGCGGGGGACGTGGTGAAATTTGCACCCGTCGAAGGAGGCGCTGAGCTTCTGGATATGGAATCGGTAGAGAGCCATGTTTGCATCTCTGGCGTCCCATTCTCCAGACACCTGCTGCACCACCAAGTCCAAATCACCGAAGCACAGGATCCAGTTGACACCGATCTCCGTGGCCAGCCGGAGCCCGTGCGCCAGTGCCTCGTATTCGGCTACGTTGTTGGAGGCCTTGAAGTGGATCTGCAGCACGTACTCCAGCCGGTCTCCTTTGGGCGAGGTAAGCACGATACCGGCTCCCAAGCCCCCGAGCATCTTCGACCCGTCGAAGTGCATCCGCCAATGGTCTGAATCAAGAACCGGTGGGAGATACTGGGTCTCAGCCCAGTCGACGAGGAAGTCCGCCAACGCCTATGACTTGATCATGAGCCGGGGCTCGTACTGGATGGAGTAGGCGGTGAGCTCGATGGACCACTTGGCGACTCGGCCGGTGGTGTCCTTGTTGCCGATGATTTCCGAAAGGGGTGAAGTGCACACGACCTTAATCGGGTGCTCCTGGAAGTAGTGCTTGACCTTGTTGCATGCCAGGTACACGCAGTAGCACATCTTTTGGTAGTGGGGGTAGTTCTGCTTGGAGAGGGAGAGAACCTTGCTGAGGTAGTAGACGGGTCTCTAAACCGGCTGAGCCTTGCCTTCCTCGGGGCGCTCCACCACCAGGACGACGCTGACGACCCGGCTGATGGCTGCTACATAGAGCAACATCAACTCCTTGCTAGCCGGCGTGGCTAGAACCAATGCTGTGGATAGCATGCGCTTGAGGTCGTGAAACGCGGTGTCGGCTTGCGAAGTCCAGGAGAACTTGTCCCTCGTCTTCATCAGCTGGTACAACGGGAGTGCCTTCTCCCCCAGCCGGCTGACGAAGCGACTGAGGGAAGCTAGGCATCCGGTGAACTTCTGGACCCCAAGCAGGTTCTTGGGCGGCTGTATCCTCTCGATGGCCGTGATCTTCTCCAGATTCACCTCGATACCTCGTTGTGATACGAGGAAACCGAGTAGCTAGCCGGACGGTACTTCGAAGACGCACTTCTCTAGGTTCAGCTTCATCTGTTACTGGCGGAGGTTGCCAAATGTCTCTCCTAGATCCTCGAGGAGGGGCGCTTCTCCTTGGTCTTGATGACCATGTCATCCACGTAAGCGTGTACGTTTCGGCCTATCTGCGAGTGCAGGCATTTCTGCATACATCGCTGATAGGTGGCGCCTGCGTTCTTTAGGCCGAAAGGCATGGTTACATAGCAGAAAGCCCCGTAGGGGGTGATAAATGATGTCTTAATCTGATCAGCTGGGTTTAGCCGGATCTGATTGTACCCGGAATAGCAATCTAGAAAAGACAACAAATCACAGCCGGCCATGGAATCGATGACTTGATCGATAAGGGGCAAGGCGAAGGGGTCTTTCGAGCACGCCTTGTTCAGGCTGGTGTAGTTGATACAGATGCGCCAGGTCTTGTTCTTCTTTAGCACATGAAGTGAGTGCTCGGCGAACTCCCTCGGCACACCCGGCATGTCCTTGGGGGACCATGCGAAGATGTCCTGATTCTCACGGAGGAAGTCGCCGAGCGTGCCTTCCTATTTACTGTCCAAGCCGGCACCAATGGTGACGAACTTAGTCGGATCAGAGGGGTCGAGCAGGATTCTCTTTGTCTCCTTTGCCGGCTGGAAAGCTCCTTTTCCAGCCGGTTTGCTGCTAGCCGGAATGTCCTGCTGGGCCATGTCCACATTGCACATGATCACGCGTTTTTATTCGTCTATGATGAGGGCCTCTACCAGTTTGGAACCGGCTGAGGCGCACTCCATCGACCACCTGAAGCAGCCAGCGACGGTGATCACGCCGTGGGGTCCCGGCATCTTCGTCTTGAGGTATGCGTAGTGGGGGATGGCCATGAACTTGGCGAGGGCAGGGCGCCCGAGGAGAGCATGGTAGGAGCTCGTCATATTTACCACCTCGAACCAAATTGGTTCGTGGCGGAAGTTCTCCTCAGTCCCGAAGATGATGTCCAGCTGGATTTTCCCTAGCAGGGCGCAGGCTGGCCCCGACAGTACGCCGTGGAACGTCGTGGTAGTCGGGCGCAGGTCGCTTTCGCGAATGCCCAGCTTCTCCAGCGAGGACTTGTAGAGGAGGTTTTGGCTGCTGCCTCCGTCGATGAGGACGCGCGAGAATCGGCAGGTGCGCGTGTTGGAGACGATGAGAGGGTCGAGCACCATGGCGTAGCCCCCGGGAGTCGGTAGATGCTCAGGCTGATCCGCCCGGCTCCAGGTGATGGGGGTTTCCGACCAGTTCAGGTACTGGGGGACCGGAGAGACGATGGGATTGACCTCCTTGGAGCGTCGCCTGTGGCTGTGCTTGTCGTCCTGCTTCGTCTCGAAGATGTGGTAGGCTGTGTGCGGCTGGGGGTAGCCGTTGTTGTTGTTGCCGCCGTTGCCATCATTACCGGCTCCGCTAGCCGACAGTGGAGGTCCACCCGGGGGGGAGGGGGAAGACGAGGCTGGTTGCCCTGGTCCTTTAGCTCGCAGATCCAGCTGCAGTTCCGGGAGGTGTGAGTAGCCGGTTTGAAGGGACCGCTATGCCATTTGCACGGGCCGTCAAACATCTGGTCGAAGGTGAGCCGTGGCTTCTGCCTTCTTGCCTCATAAGCCGATGTGTCGGGCGCACCCTCCACAACATTGACCTGCCGCGCGTGGTAGCGAGGCTTCTGCTGTCCAGCCTAGCGGTCCCCATTGAACCGGTTGTCGTTGTCGTGGCGTCTAGAGGATCCGGCTTCTCCTGCCGGGTTGCTTGGTCGGTCGCGAGCCGGCTCCGTGGGAGTCGGACGCCCGTCCGCATTTACTCAGAGGGGCTTCTTTATGGCGGCATCCGCAGTGGCGTACTGGTCCGCAACCATCATGAGCTCTGCCATGGTTTTCGGCTCGTCACACAGTAGCCGATGGCGAAGCATGGTGCCCTCTCGGCAACCTTCGATGAAGAAACTAATGGCTTGGCTCTCCAGGATTCCCTCGCAAGTATTGTGCAGCTGCGTCCACTTGGCGAGGTACTCGCGGTCGGTCTCGCGGTCGCCCTGGACGCACAAGGCCAGGTCGCTCAGGCGCCTTGGACGTTTGTACGTGCCGTTGAGGTTGCGGACGAACACCTTCTCGAAGTCAGGCCAGGCGTTGATGCTGTTGGGCGCAAGGCTATTGAGCCATGTCCTTGCCGACCCAGTTAGCATGAGGGGGACGTAGCGCACGGCTGTGCGCTTGTTCCCATGGGCGATGCCGACTACCGTAGCGTAGTCGGTCAACCAGTCTTCCGGCTTCATGCTGCTGTCGTACTTGGGGGTGTCCCTGGGCAGGGAGAATTTGTCCGGAAATGGCTCGTTCCAGATGCAGGGTCCAAAACAAACCGGGCCGGTCGAATCTTCCTCCTCCGTGACGCGCGCTTGAGTGAGGAGCTCGATGCGGTCACGGGCATCCGGACAATCCAGGTTGGGCACTCCCACCCAGCCCGAGAGACGGGAACTGGCTGGTCTGGGTGGTCCAGCTGGCAGAGGGGGAGGTGGCGGGTTGCTGTTCACCGTCTGCTCCTGGCGCGGCTGGCCCCTGTTGCCAGAGCTGCGACGCCTGCTGTGGGTCCTGGGCGGCTGAGGGGAGGACGCCTACTGGGTGTCGCGCGGCGCGCCCCTGCTGTTGGCAGGTAGCTTGCTCCCGCTGGAGTAGCTAAGGTCTTCCTGCATCTGCTGGTTTGCGCCGGCCTGCTCGTCCGCGACACGGAGGAGCTCCTGCACGCGAGCGTGCTGGCAAGCCCGCTCCTCGCCCTCTAGGCTGGGTAGTTCCTCTGCCGCGGCTCGCGCAGCGTGCAGGTTCTTGATGGGCGTGCTGTAGGTGGGCCGTGTGAGGGCAGGCGCGGGATCCGGTTCCCCATCCTTTTCCATTCTACCGCCCAGCTCGCCGCCCGGACGCCGTACCTAGCCGTGATGGCTCGGCTCCACGGTAGCCGGAGTAAGGCCGTGCGCGTGGTCGTACTCGCGCCGGGTGATCTCGAGTTGCTTGCGGGCAGCCGCCAGCTCCATGGCCTCCTGGAGGAGGATCTGTCTCTCCATGGTGAAGTTGTCCTCCGCTTTCTCCGGGTTATCCCCGAGGTTAACTGGCGTCAGGAGCCGATCAATGGCATCCTCCACCGGGTTCCGAGGTTGCGGGGGAGCGGAAGTTCTGACCTCGTCCGCGCCTCGCTCCTGCGGCTGGCGGGGATGGGAGCTAGAACCGGCCATCATGACCTCCACGCCGCGGGATGTGGCAGAGGCGCTGCCGCCTGAGCGCGGCAGCTCCGTGACAGAGACGATTTCCCTAGGGAAACGCTCCGGGATGGTGGCGACATAGACGGGGAGATCGCCGAATAGCAGGACGGTGCCGTTCGCCGGGAAGGAGGTTCCGGCGAAGCAGGAGGCGTTGTCGATGACACAGTCGAACTTGCCAAGCGTGAGCACCAGCCCGGAGGCCACGTGCTCACCAGCTGAAGTGCGGGGTCCCGTGCGGAACGTGATTCCGGTCGAAGCCATCTTGCCCCACGGTGGGCGCCAACTGTCGTTGTATTGGGAACGGCAGTACCTGAGGAGGTTAGATAGAGGTGTGGGGACTAGCAGGGAAGCTATCGACGGTGTCCACAGGCGAGATTGGATACAAGCGAGCGTAGCGGGACACAAGAAGTACCCAGGTTCGGGGCCCTCGTGGTGAGGTAAAGCCCCTACTCCTGCCGGATCTGGCTATGTGGGATACACCAACTACAAGTGCTACTCAAGCTGTATGTGTTATCTACTGCCTTAAATGCTATATCACCAACCCTTTCTACTGAGGCCTTGCCTCTCCTTATATAGGCAGAGAGGCAACAGTCTCCCTGGCCAACCCGACTGGTGGGCCCCACACGCGGGCCCAGAGTACGAGCGGTATGGCTGTCGTAGGCACAGTGGACGCCGTGCGAGCCCGTCGTCAGCACAGGCCACTATTCCTGCGTCACCCTCACAAAGTCTTCGGTATGGCCGGGTGGTTACCAGTCTTGTCATCGTACAGGGCGTACCATGCACTGATACGCACGTCATCCTGTCTCACTGATTGGGTCCGGCTACGTCACCGTATCCGGCTGTCTCTTGCTGATCTGGCTACCAGGTGATAGCCGGCCTGTCTTACCATGTCTGGCTGCATCTGGTCAGCCAGACGCTATCCGACTGCCTGGTTTCTTGTCCGGTTTGGGTACCTGGGGATCATCCCCCCGACAGTAAAGGACTTCCAGCCTGTGCATGAATCAAAGCACAAAACCTTGCCCAAGATTCGGGCAATACCTCTTTTTCTCCCTGTTTAAAATCAAAAAGTTCCTGCAAAACAGCATGTCTAGCACTAGGAGGAAAATATTTCTGCACGAGAGTATTAATCATGCACTCAGGGCTATCAATAGATCCAGGAGGTAAATTACCAAACTAAGTTTTAGCTTCTCCTTTCAGTGAAAAAGGGAAAATCTTAGCAACAAAGTAAGTATGCATTTTAATATCATTAGAAAACAAGCCACTCATGGTAGAAAGTTCATTCATATGTGCTACTGCACTTTCATTCTTAGTCCCACAAAAAGGTTCTTATGTAAGATAGATCGAGAGAGAAATCATAATCTTCCTCTATAATATTTATAGGAGAAGCAGCAAACTTAGCAGCAGGAGATAATTTGGGTCTAATAGTATGCCTCTCAAGGAGATTAGCAGCGCTCCTATCATGGGTGTTCCTACATTCTTCAATAAACTCATCAGTCATCTCAACATAATCTTCTTCAGAATCATAACCCTCACTAGACTCAGGTGGGCTAACAGGTGTGGCAGTGTCTTCACTAGGAGTTTCGGTATTTCCAACTATATTTCTAGCAATCGTAGCATCTAGGAAAGGACCTAATGAACCACTCTTATCAAGCATAGTAGAAGCAGCATCATAAGCATCAGAAGTTTCAGATTCAGCAGTACTAGCAGTGTGTGTAGCATGTGTATGTGGTGGTGTAAGGAACTTACTCAGAACAGACGGTGAATCAAGAGCAGTAGAGGTGTTCAGAACCATACCTCTTCTTGTAGTGGATGGTAAAATAGGAACCTTGCCATCACGAGACTTACCCATGATGGATGGAAAGCAGCGAACAATAGAGAATCCAAGTGAACTTGATAAATAAAGCTATGCTCCCCGGCAACGGCGCTAGAAAATAGTCTTGATGACCCACAAGTATAGGGGGTGTATCGTAGTATTTTCGAGGGAAGTGAAACCCAATTTATTGATTCGACACAAGGAGAGCAAATAATACTTATAAGCCTTAACAACTGAGTTGTCAATTCAGCTGCACCTGGAAACAATCTTGCTCATAGCATTTTATCAGTAGCAACAGTTTTGTAGTAGGAATAGTAAAGTAACAGAAGCAGCAAAAAACGACAGTAGTAACAAAAGCAGTAAACACTGGGATTCGAGTGCGGTAGGCATAGGGATGGATGGACGGGCGTTGCATGGACAAGACAATTCACATAGCAATCAGAACATAGGGAAATTGCAGATAAAGAAGATAAAGCACCCAAGTACTAGACAATCCTAGGCATGTGTTCCATATATAGTCATACGTGCTCGCAATGAGAACTTGCACAACATCTTTTGTCCTGCCAGCCCGTTTGCAGCGGGGCCTCTAGGGAACTACTGGCAATTAAGGTGCTCCTTTTAATAGAGCACCGGAGCAAGCATTAACACTCCGTGAACACATGTGATCCTCACATCAAAGCCTTTCCCTTCCGATTATCCCGATTTCTGTCACTTCAGGGCCATAGGTTCCGGACAACGACGTGTGTATACAACTTGCATATAAGACCAAGAACAATACTATCATAATGAATCAATAATAAGTTCAGATCTGAAATCATGGCCCTCGGGCCCTAGTGACAAGCATTAAGCACAACAAGTCGCAACAAAGTCATAAAGCACTAATAAAAGATACTAGGCACCATGCCCTAACAATCTGATGCCATTACATGAATGATCTCATCCAATCCCTACCATCCCCATAGCCTACAGCGGGGGATTACTCACTCATAGATGGGGGAAACATGGATGGTCGATGGAGAAGCGATGGTGATGATGATGACGATGATCTCCTCCAATTCTCCGTCCTGGCAGGGTGCCAGAATGGAGTTTCTGGTGCTGTTTCATGGAATCTGGTGGTGGCAGCAGAGCGGAACTCCTTCTAGAAAAACGTCAGACCCCCCATGCTTTTTAGGTCAGAAGGCTCCTTATAGGCGAAGAGAGAGGCCAAGGGGGTGCCTGGGGGGCCCACACCACCCCCTAGCGCAGCCTGGCCTGGCCCGCACCACCAGGTGGTGTGGCCACCCTAGGGCTCTTCTCCGTCTCGTATTCTGGCTGCTGGAGTCTTCGGGTGAAATAGGATTTTTGGCATATTTTCCGGGATATTTCCTGATAGTTGATTTTCTGCACAAAAAGTGGACACCAAGGCAATTCTGCTGAAAACAGCGTCAGTTCGCATTAGTTGCATCCAAATCACACATGTATAGAGGAGAAACAATAGCAAAAGTGTTCAGGAAAGTAGATACGTTTTGGTCGTATCACTCCTTGTAGGTCACCCCTTGCTCCTTCTTCATCGTGCAGCAGCTCCGGCTCACGACATTTAAGTGCCCCAAGTGTTACGCCAGGTGTCTTCGTACACATCCGGTGCACGATGAGACCTCCGGCTCCCCGATCCCGCCGGGAGTGCGGAAGTTGATATCTGGCTAGGAATCCCTGCAGCACAACGGCGTACTACAGGTGTGCCTTGTTCGCACAACCCAGACTTGGGGCCATGGTCACAAGGACTAGAGAGAGAGAGGGAAGGGAGAAGTTAACCAAAGCACTTCTCCAAATATTGGTGTGTTCTAATCCCACCCATGGGCACCCCTTTATATAGGCTAAGGGGGTGTGCCTTTCTCAAAGGTCCATGTGGGACTAAACAAGGGGAAGAGAGGGGGAGGCGCATGGGCCCTTGGGGCATCATGGGCCAGCAGGCCAGGGGTGGACCCCACCCCGCGCACAGCCCTAGGCTGGCCGAGTAGGCCCCTTTGTGGCGGCTGGGCTTTGGCCCTCTTGGCCCTTGGCCCTTCCCTCTTTCGGTTTTCCCTCATGGGACTTTATTCACTAGGAAGTTTGGCCCATTAGTAGAATAACCCTAGCCGCCGTCATCTCCATCCCTAGATCGGAAGGGATCAGAAGCTCTTCCCGACACCCTGCCAGAAGGGAGAATTCACCCTGGAGGCCTTCTTCATCATCATGCAAGCCTCCAGTGTGATGTGTGAGTAGTTTATCCTTGGACTACGGGTCCATGTGGTAGCTAGATGGTTGGTTCTTCTCCTTTGTGCTACCATGTCTAGATCTTGTGAGCTTCGTTCATGATCAAGATCATCTATTTGTAATTCATACATGTTGTGTTTGCGGGGATCCGATGGATATTGAGATGCTATTTCAGATTGATTATTGATTCTATCATGTCTTTGTTATTTGAGATCTTGCATGCTTTCGGTTGTTAGTAGCTATCCTGGCCAAGTAGATGCTAGCAACTCCAAGAGTTAGTATTTATGCTCGATAGTGGGTTCATGCCTCTAGTAATATGGGGAAGTGACAGAAATCTCTAAGGTACTAGATGTGCTGTTGCTACTAGGGAGAAAACAACAATCCTTTGTTCATAGAACAATCATATTGTTTACTTTACACGCAATGCGTAATGCAATTATATGTTGCTTGCAACTTAATACTGGAGGGGGTTCGGATAATAACCTGAAGGTGGATTATTAGTCATAGATGTAGTTGGATTACGGTCTATGTATAATGTTGTAATGCCCAATCAAATCTCAAAGGAGTCAAGATGATTAGTATATGCTTGTATGCTTTCTTGATGTTTGTCAATTGCCCCGCTATAATTTGTTCACTCAATATGTCATCTATCTTAAGGAGAATCACCACTAGTGAACTATGGACCCTGGTCCATTCTTTTACCATCAATCTACAACATTTTACCATTTTCTGTTTACTTTCTGCAAACTATTACTATCTTCCACACAATACGTTTAATCCTTTCATTTCAGCAAAACCGGTGAGATTGACAACCTCAATGTAAGTTGGGGGCAAAGTTCTGTGGTTGTGTTGTGCAGGATTCCAAGTTGGAAACAACACCTTGGAGGTGTTTCCTTGCTCCTACTGGTGCGATAACCTTGGTTTCATAACTGAGGGAAAATTTGTTGTTGTGCTCATCATACCTTCCTCTTGGGGTTCCCCAACGAGCTCGATATATTTTGAGCCATCAGAGACCTTGCTCTGATACCAACTGAAAGATCACGGATGCCACCTATGGGGGGGTGAGTAGGTGGTTAAAAACTTTTAGGAGATGGGCATAACAAATGCGGATTAAAACTAGCATTTTCTTTTGTTAAGCACAAAGCCTATAAATTCTATGGTTCACCTATGTGCACCAACAACTTAAGCTAAGCAATACAAGCAACAGAGTGATAGCAAGATAGATTACTGATACGCTGCTAACGTATCCATAAATTTTTATGTTCCATGCTTGGTTTTATCTACTTTCTTATGTTTTGCCCACACTTTGGAGTACATTTTATACACTTTCTTGGACTAACCTATTAATAAGATGCCACAATGCCAGCTGCCTGTTTTCTGCTATTTTTGGTACCAGGAAAGTCAGAAAATGAATATTCTTGGAATTGGACGGGACAAAAGCCAAAGTCTGTTTTTCACCGAGGGGGACACGGAGCGAGAATACGAGACGGAGAGGGGCTAGGGAGCGGCCACACCACCTGGCCGCGCCGCCAGGCCTGGCCCACGCCAAGGGGTGGTGCGGCCACCCAGGGCACCCCCTCGGCCTCCCCTTTCGCCTATAAGATGCCTCCGATACAGAAACCCTAAGTACCCGATCAAAAATCCATGAAAGAGTCTGTAGCCACCGTCATCTCCATCCCTAGATCGGGAGGGATCTGAAGCTCTTCCCAGCACCCTGCCAGAGGGGAGAATTCACCCTAGAGGCCTTCTTCATCATCATGCAAGCCTCCGGTGTGATGCGTGAGTAGTTCATCCTTGGACTACGGGTCCATGTAGTAGCTAGATGGTTGGTTCTTCTCCTTTGTGCTACCATGTCTATCTCTTGTGAGCTACGTTCATGATCAAGATCATCTATTTGTAGTCCTACATGTTGTGTTTGCGGGGATCCGATGGATATTGATATGCTATTTTAGATTGATTATTGATTCTATCATGTCTTTGTTATTTGTGATCTTGCATGCTTTCCGTTGTTACTAGCTATCTTGGCCAAGTAGATGCTAGCAACTCCAAGAGTTAGTATTTATGCTCGATAGTGGGTTCATGCCTCTAGTAATATGGGGAAGTGACAGAAATCTCTAAGGTACTAGATGTGCTGTTGCTACTAGGGAGAAAACAACAATCCTTTGTTCATAGAACAATCATATTGTTTACTTTACACGCAATGCGTAATGCAATTATATGTTGCTTGCAACTTAATACTGGAGGGGGTTCGGATAATAACCTGAAGGTGGATTATTAGTCATAGATGTAGTTGGATTACGGTATATGTATAATGTTGTAATGCCCAATCAAATCTCAAAGGAATCAAGATGATTAGTATATGCTTGTATGCTTTCTCGATGTTTGTCAATTGCCCCGTTGTAATTTGTTCATCCAACATGTCATCTATCTTAAGGAGAGTCGCTACTAGTGAAGTATGGACCCCGGTCCTTTCTTTTACCATCAATCTACAATGGTTACTGCTTTCTGTTTACTTTTTGCAAACCATTACTTTCTTCCACACAATACATTTAATCCTTTGTTTTCAGCAAAACCGGTGAGATTGAAAACCTCACTGTAATTTGGGGGCAAAGTTATGTGGTTGTGTTGTGCAGGTTTCCACGTTGCTGCTAGCACCGGTAGTGTGCCCTGCCAAAGGCCAGCTAGCAACACCTTGGAGGTGTTTCCTTGCTCCTACTGGTTTGATAACCTTGGTTTCATAACTGAGGGAAACTTACTATGGTGTTCATCATACCTTCCTCTTGGGGTTCCCCAACGAGCTCGTTATTACACGAGTCAGCAATTACTTCAGGCACGATGGCTATCACAAAGTAAAGTGCATAAGTAAAGAGCTCGGGTATAGAGATAACCGAGGCATGCAGGAATGACGACATTTTACTGAGTTCCTCCCAACAAGGGAGTACGTCTCGTTGGAGGGGTGGGAGGTACTAAGACAACCAATGCCACAAGAGGCCTCACCCTATTCTCCCAAGCACCCACCACATGACAAGCACCCGATCCACTATGGGTCACTTGAGGGCGGTTACCAAATCTGTACAAGATTGGGGCAGTCTACACAACTTAATTGGAGGCTCCCAATAATCACCACCAAGGCCACAATCTTGGGGGGAGCTTCACAACTTAATTGAAGGCCCCAAGAACTCACCACAAAGTCCACACAACCATCTAGGGTTCGAAGAACCCAAGAGGGACAAGCTTCTTGATTTCACCAACCAAATCCTCTGAGGAGAACTCAAACCGATCCACCTAATGCAAAGGCAAGTCCTTCACTCTCAAATTCCACCGAAGCTACAAAATCTATTGGGGGAATAAGAGAGGAAGAACACAAGAGGAAATCCACACAAGAACCCCCAAGATCTAGATCCCAAGATGTTCCCCTCACATAGAGGAGAGATGGATTGGTGGAGTTGTAGATCTATATCTCCCCTTTCAAATCCCCCAACAAGATTCAAGAAATATGGGAGGGATTGAGAGTATTTGCAAGCTCTTGAAGGTAGAAACAATGGAGGAGAGAGAGCAAGCAACCCGCCCAATGAGGAAGAAGGGGGGCTTTTATAGGTCCCCCCATGTCAACTAGCCGTTGTAGAACACTTATTCCGGAGTCTCCGGCCTTTAGGACCGTAGTCTCTAGGGTCCAGACTCCGGACAGGACTCCGGCGAGCCTCTAGATGCTCTATGTACACCCCCATAGTCTGGGCTGCTATCTGGGCTGGAGTCTCCACCCCCCCCCCCCCCCCCCCCGGAGTCTCCGGGGTGCGAACCCCGGAGTCTCCAGCCCCACAAAACTGGCAGAAACACCGACACAAAACAATCATAACTTTTGCATCCGGACTCCAATTTTGATGATCTTGGGCTCATTTTGAAGAGGAAAACAAGATCTACAAGATTATATGGGGAACCATCATAGTCCAGAAAGATAGGATAGAATGTAATGATGAAAGGTTTAACCTATCTATAGAAGACAAACCGGTAAAACCTCCAACATCGAAAACGCAATAGATAATGCATATGAAATCCGTTTTCGATGAACTTGAGCTTGTCATGGAGATTAACATAAGATCTAA
Source organism: Avena eriantha (assembly GCA_910589775.1). Taxonomy (NCBI): domain Eukaryota; kingdom Viridiplantae; phylum Streptophyta; class Magnoliopsida; order Poales; family Poaceae; genus Avena; species Avena eriantha. The sequence continues at coordinate 440,376,233 of OU342741.1, forward strand.
ATCCTCTCATGGATAAGAACCAAATAATAACCAATAAAGATGATGCCACTATGAAAAGGTTTGAGCTTTATCCAAAAGATATGATTGGTTACTCACTCGAGAGCCCCTCTTGATAGTACGGTTATCTATCCTATAAACTAGTCTCCCAAGTAACAACATGAGGCCAGAAAAAGGGAAAACCTATCAAGATCATACCTTTTCCTTGAGAATTCCACTTGATATTGATGTAGACGACCTTATCCTCTTCAAGATGGAACTTCTTTCTTGATTGCTCTTTCTCACGCTCTCTTAGTGAAGACTTGCGCATTGCTCCCCCATACACCATGGGGAAACCCCTTTTTTGAACTTGTATTCATCAATCCATGATCACTGAGGATGGCAAGATTCAAGCATGTGATCTCCTAGAGATGGTTCATCTTGAGCTTGCACTTCATTTATTCTAACTACATTTGGATGATGTCTTGAAGATACACATGAGGAACTCCATATTCTTGTTCAAGACACTCTTGATCTTCTTCTCTTTATTCTTCTTCTTATTCCAAAAGGCCCAAAGCCTTTGGACATTGCTTCTTCTTCTTCTTCAATCCTTCTACCTTGAAGCCAACACATGGTCCAAGCAATGCCAATGGACAATTCCTACAAGTTCAACTCAATGCAAACATTAGTCCATAGAGATTGTCATTAATTACCAAAACCACACATGGGGGCCCAAAAGCTCTTTCAATAGTGGTAGCCCAGGTAGCATGAATTGTTGCTGTGAACAATGCCTTATGGATTATGTGCTTGTGCTCTAATGAATTTAGTTCGAAATCAACTATTGGCTTTTCTTTACATGTGGGCAACAATTTAGATAATCTGGTGAACTATATAGCCTCTATATTGATGATTTTCTATTGTGGTGCCTCACAAGAGTGTGCACATTAGTGAATCCATCTCTGTAAGACTAGCTATGCAACTTTTATCAGTTTGTCTTTGTAACCATCATCAAATCCTGATGATTTGCACCATAAAATGATGCTAGGACCATTTGTCAATGATGCACACATGCTGAGGCCCTTATATAAATAAGAACAAATTCTGCTATTGTCTTTTGAGTAACCCCATGATGAGATTTGCATACTGATATGTCCAAAACGTATCTACTTTCCCGAACACTTTTGCTATTGTTTCTCCTCTAAACTTGTGTGATTTGGATGCAACTAATGCGGACTGATGCTGTTTTTAGCAGAATTGCCTTGGTGTCTACTTTTTGTGCAGAAAACCAACTATCAGGAAAAATCCCGAAAAATATGCCAAAAATCCTATTTCACCCGAAGACTCCAGGAGCCAGAATACGAGACGGAGAAGAGCCCTGGGGTGGCCACACCACCTGGTGGCGCCGGCCAGGCCAGGCCGCGCCAGGGGGTGGTGTGGGCCCCCCAGGCACCCCCTCGGCCTCTCTCTTCACCTATAAGGAGCCTTCTGACCTAAAAACTTCAGGGGGTTCAACGTTTTTCCAGAAGGAGTTCCGCTCCGCCGCCACCATCAGATTCCACGAAACAGCACCAGAAACTCCGTTCTGTCATCCTACCGGGACGGGGAATTGGAGGAGATCATCGCCATCATCATCACCATCGCTTCTCCATCGACCATCCATGTTTCCCCCATCTATGATTGAGTAATCCCCCGCTGTAGGCTATGGGGATGGTAGGAATTGGATGAGATTGTTCATGTAATGGCATCAGATTGTTAGGGCATGGTGCCTAGTATATTTTATTAGTGCTTTATGACTTTGTTGCGACTGGTTGTGCTTAATGCTTGTCACTAGGGCCCGAGTGCCATGATTTCACATCTAGACATGTTATTGATTCATTATGATAGTATTGTTTCTGGTCTTATCTGCAAGTTGTATACACACGTTGTTGTCCGGAACCTATGGCCCCGAAGTGACAGAAATCAGGATAACTGGAAGGGAAAGGCTTTGATGTGAGGATCACATGTGTTCAAGGAGTGTTAATGCTTTGCTCCGGTGCTCTATTAAAAGGAGCACCTTAATTGCCAGTAGTTCCCAAGAGGCCCCGCTGCAAACGGGCTGGCAGGACAAAAGATATTGTGCAAGATCTCATTGCGAGCACGTATGACTATATATGGAACACATGCCTAGGATTGTCTAGTACTTGGGTGCTTTATCTTATTTATCTGCAATTTCCCTATGTTCTGATTGCTATGTGAATTTTCCTGTCCATGCAACGCCCGTCCATCCATCCCTATGCCTACCGCACTCGAATCCCACTGTTTACTGCTTTTGTTACTACTGTCTTTGCTTTGCTACTGCTGTTACTTTACTATTCTTACTACAAAACTGTTGCTACTGATAAACTATTGTGAGCAAGATTGTTTCCAGGTGCAGCTGAATTGACAACTCAGTTGTTAAGGCTGATAAATATTCTTTGGCTCCCCTTGTGTCGAATCAATAAATTGGGTTTCACTTCCCTCGAAAATACTGCGATACACCCCCTATACTTGTGGGTCATCAAGACTATTTTCTGGCGCCGTTGCTGGGGAGCATAGCATTATTTATCAAGTTCACTTGGATTCTCTATTGTTCGCTGCTATCCATCCATCATGGGTAAGTCTCGTGATGGCAAGGTTCCTATTTTACCATCCACTACAAGAAAAGGTACGGTTCTAAACACCTTTGCTGCTCTTGGTTCACCGTCTCATATAAGTAAGCTCGTTACACCACCACATACACATGCTACACACACTGCTACTACTGCTGAATCTGAAACTTCTGATGCTTATGATGCTGCTTCTACTGTGCTTGATAAGAGTGGTTCATTAGGTCCTTTCCTAGATGCTATGATTGCTAGAACTATAGCTGGAAATACCGAAACTCCTAATGAAGACACTACCACACCCGTTAGCTCACCTGAGTCCAGCGAGAGTTATGATACTGAAGAAGATTATGTTGAGATGATCGATGAGTTTATTGAAAATGTAAGAACACCCATGATAGGTGCGCTGCTAAGAGTCTCCTCGAGAGGCGTACTATTATACCTAAATTATCTCCTGATGCTAAGTTTGCTGCTGCCCCCATAAACATTATAGATGAAGATTATGATTTCTCTCTCGATCTATCTTACATAGCTATTGTCGAGAAAGAACCTTTTTGTGGGACTAAGAATGGAAGTGCGGTAGCACATATGAATGAACTTTCTACTATGAGTGGCTTGTTTTCTGATGATATTAAGATGCGTACTTACTTTGTTGCTAAGATTTTTCCTTTTTCACTGAAATGAGAAGCTAATACTTGGTTTAGTAATTTACCTCCTGGATCTATTGATAGCCCTGAGTGCTTCATTAGTACTTTTCTGCAGAAATATTTTCCTCCCAGTGCTAGACATGCTATTTTGCAGGAAATTTTTGATTTTAAACAGGGAGAAAAAGAGGTATTGCCTGAATCTTGGGCAAGGTTTTGTGCTTTGATTCTTGCACAGGCTGGGAGTCCATTACCTAAGAATGAGCTTCTTGATATATTTTATAATGGACTAACCGAAGAATCTAGGACATACCTAGATAGTTGTGCTGATTGTGTTTTCAGGAATAGGACTCCTAAGGAAGCTGAGGAATTAATGGCTAAGATAAGCAAGAATTATGAAGATTGGACTCCTCCTAAACAAGTTACACCTGAAGTAATTGAACCTGAACCATCTATTCCTGTGCCTATTCCAACATCAAAGAAGAGGGGAGTTATTGAATTAAATGATGAATTGATGAAGGAAGCTAAGAAATGTCTTAAGGAGAAGGGAATTAAAGCTACAAATGTCAAGAATTTACCTCCTATAGAAGAATTATGTAAGCCTATTCCCTACTCACCCACTATTGAGGTACACTCTCTCCAACACTTTGATGAAGGTGATATCCCTTACTTGAAACCTCCTGATCAATGCTTAGAAGAATTTGATATCTTTATTGTTAAGAAAGATAACTTTGATAAAAGGGTGCAAAATCATCTTATGGAAAACACTAGAGTTATTGTTGAGTTGAAAGATATTGTGGAAAGAACCTCTAATGTTGTTAAAATGATTGTTCAACACTTTCAAATGGTTCAAACTCAAATAGATCATCTCGTTAAAGTGCAAAATGACTTGCTAGTTAATGTTGCTAAAGAAAAACATGCTTATGAAATTAGAACTAGAAGTGGTGCTGCTACCCAGGATCCTCTATATCCTGAGGGGCATCCCAAGAGAATTGAGCAGGATTCTCAACAAGCTGAAAATAGTGGTTCTACTCATAAGAAAAGGAAAAAGAAACATACAACTGTTGTAGAACCATCTGAACCTGCTATAGATCCTACTAGTATATCTATCTCTGATGCTGAAACTGAAAGTGTTAACGAAGAAAATGAAGTTCCTAATGAAGAAAAAGTTGAAGAAGAACCTGAAAACCACAATAAGAATACTAAATACACTAAAGAAGATTTTATTGCTAAGAAACATGGTAGTGAAAGAGAACCTTGGGTCCAAAAACCTATGCCTCTCCCTGATAAGAAACACAAGTCAAAAAAAGATGAACACTATAATAAGTTTTGTGAATGGATGAAGCCTTTATTCTGGCAAATTCCTTTGACTGATGCTATTAAATTGCCTCCTTACTCAAAGTATATGAAGGACATTGTCTCAAATAAAAGGAAAATCCCTAATGAAGAAATTTCTACTTTGCTTGCTAATTATTCCTTCAATGGTAAGGTTCCTTAGAAATTTCTATTAAGAACAGTTATGTTAGAACTGCTTTGTGTGATTTGGGAGCTGGAGTTAGTGTTATGCATTTCTCTCTCTATAAGAGGCTTCAGCTTGAAAAATCGATACCAACTGATATATCTTTGCAAATGGATGATAAATCTACCACTATTCCTGTGGGTATATGTGAGGATGTACCTGTTGAGGTGGCTCAATATTGCTTGATATTAACTGATTTTTTTGTGCTTGAAATGCCTGAAGATGATAATATGTCTATTATTCTTGGGAGACCTTTTCTTAATACTGCAGGAGCTGTTATTAATTGTAATCAAGGAAAGGTGACCTTCAATGTTAATGACAAGGAACATACTGTCTATTTCCCCAAGAAGATTGAAAGGACTTATAGCTTGAATTCAATTGAACAGGTTGAAGGCATTCAAGTTGGAGAAATATATTGTCCCATACCAAGAGAAAAAATTGAAACTGTTATGATTGGGACCATTGCTATCAAGGTTGAGATAACATAATCATTAGTGGAGTACAAAGTTTTGTTTCATATGCAATTTTTTTGGTAGCAAGACTTGATCAACCTTGCTAACAAAAGGATTCCATTGAACAAAACAATGTTTTCATTATGATTATCTCCGTTTATTTCTATCCTTTGCATTTTAGTTTTTGCTTTTGTTTAGTTTTTTTTGTGTTGTTAGTTCCTTGCATGCTAGAACTTCTGTAGTTCAAGCCTTGTTTTGTCCTTGCATCATGTTTCCAAAAAGAAAAAAATCTGTCTGTCAGAAAATCATTCTTCTATTTCGGAAAAAAGCCCAAAAATAAAGTGTCTCGAAAAATTCCAGAAAATTCATATTTAATTTTAACGTGGAAAAATGGGCACCCTAGTACCTGATAGGTACCAGGGGGCCTACCAGGCAGGCACACCATGTGGTGGCGCGGCCATCCCTGGGTGGCGCCATGACCTAGTGTGGGCCACCCCTGGCCCCCCACTACCTCTCTCACCTGCCACTTTCTTCTCTCTCCCGAGTAAGCTCCAGTTCATAGCTCAAAATCGCGTTCTTTCTATGGTTGCTCTCGATTTATTTGATCTCCTTGCTCAGCCCATCTTTCTTGCTGAAATTTGGAGCAATTGTTCCTTGGTATGTGACTCCTCCCCTTGTCCAAGTAGATTTGTGTTTAGTGGATTATATGTTGAGTATTTTGCTATTGTAGGTGACTGGTTATGAGAGCTGGTAAGCTTGTTTGATGCTTAGAGATATAGTTTTGATGCATGTTTAGGCCTCTTGCAAGTCCCTATGAGTAGAATCCTTCATTATATTTACTTTGCAATCACTTGTTTAATGGGTGTTTAAATTTCAGAATAGAAGATGAGTGAACACCACCTAAACCAACATGAGCTTTGGGTGCCTGAGGTCATGAAGGTCCATAGGGAGGAGGAAGTTTTTCCCTCCATTTATCCATGCCCTGAGTTCATGAGAGCTGCAGGAATTTTACAAGATTTCCACACTTTGGTTTCTAATGCAGGGTTAGAGCGCTTCTTCGAAGATGAACCTTGTCAATTTGTGAAGCTAACCATGTGTGTGGTGTAGGAATTCCAATTTAGTCACTCTTTGCCTAACCCCATGGTCCATTGCAAAATTTACAATATTGTTGTCAATCTTTCTCTTGATGATTTTTGTGCAGCTATTAAGGTACCTCAATGGGGATCATGTAAGAAGATTAAAGAGAGACCGGAACCACTCATGGATTTATACATAGAAATTTGTCAAGGGAGTAGCTTCTCGAAGGAGAATGGAAAAATCCGTAACGTTCATCTTCCCTCCATTCGCTACTTTGCTTACTTTATTGCCAAGTGTGTTCTTGCTAGGAAAACTGCCAATAAGTTACCTTCGTTTGATCTAGCATTTATCTCCGCTGCTCTTAGACGAGATAGGTCTTACAACTTGGGTGCTTTGATAACTTTCCATCTTGCTGCTAACCGTGAGAAAGGTGGAGTTTGTGGAGGCCTCGTTGCTTCTCGTTTACTAGCATTGCATGGTTTAGTGCCTCATCATCTAGACCTACAGTTTCCCATAGAGAGGCTTGATTTTAATTCCATGATACAACATAAATTTATTTCCTCGTGGGCTAGTTTGAGTGAGTTGTCTTACGAAATAACCTTTCTCAAAGCTGGTTGGAGAAAGAGCAAGTCCGAGCATGTTGTTCTTTTGCCTGCACCTGTTTTGTTTAACCTTGATAACAGGGAAGGATGGTCCCTCACTGAGGAGGAGATTGACATGTACTTGGGAGAGCTCTCCCAACAAGAGCAGGACACTAGAAGGGAGGTCACGGATGATTCGGTCCAGCCCTCGAATGAAGGAGAGTCTTAATATCAGCAGCCCCCTTATGATTGGTGTAACACCCTCAAATCGGCCCTATGCAAGTTTTCGCCCTTTCCGCCAAACCTGCATAGAAACGATTCAAGGACGCCCACCAGGCACTTTTGTGCGGTTGGAAAACGAAGTAATACCATTACACAACAGTCCTCGAAGGGACCCACAGAACAGATATATATACAGCAAGACTCCAAGAGGCAAGATTACAGACATACACTACAAAGATCCAAATCACCTTGAAAACGATACAGCGTCCGAGTATGGACAAGATGCAAATTGGGCTAAGAGCCCTGAAGAATAACCAATGGCGTCCATAACCCTGCCCAGGCCAAGACGGAAGGGTAACCCTGCTAACGACGATGATCTCAAACCTGCTAAAACAAAAGGGGGTGTCGACAAAGGGCAAAGGAAAAAGAGGAGCGTCAGTACTGAGGCCAGTACATGGCGAGGCTAGAATTCGGCGGCTCTCGCCTATATAGGTATGGTGGACTGAAGCGACAGCGCAACAGCACTAAACAACCTATAGAGACTCAGTAAAACTGGCAGCTATTAGAGAGGGATAAGAAAGACCTATCCGGATCCAACCTGATAGTAACACCAAACATACCCGTCCTGGTATTCCCCCTCGAGACCAAACGAGGAAGTCAAACTGAGGAACTCACACAGTTGGCAATTTTACTCATTCCATTATAGTTCCAGCACTTACTAATCAGATATAGAGCTTGAGTCATCCTGATAGCATAAGTAGTGGGCAATTTTAGTGAACATTCCGTTGTAGTTGGAACATTTACTAGTCAGATATAATTGTCCTGAGGAATCCCAAAACCCAGCAGTTGTTGGCACTTTTATCACATTCCATTGGAGTTGTAATACTTACTAGGCAGGTATATCAGAACACGATACAACCAAGATCCACCAGTTGTTGGCATTTTTAATATCCATTCCGTTATAATTGAGCTGATTACTAGTCACATATTAAGTCAAATTTATAGCACTACTTTAGTTATGCTTGTCTATGATCAAGATACTGTGCTCCAAGTCGTCCATAACCGTGGACACGGCTTTCAGAAAGTTTTACCCTACAGGGGTGCACAAATAGCAACACACACTCGATCAACCTCGGAAAAACTAACTCAAAACCCAACGAGGCATTCACGACAAAGCGATCACAGGATTCATAAAATATTTCAGGGGGCCACCCCACTAAGCTACCCGCAACGAAGTTGGCCGGCTCCGGAACGGACCCAGGGTTTGTGACAATGGCTGTAAACGACTGGGAACCCGAAAGTGTGACTGGGCTTGTCAATACCGCGAAAACATTCCACGTTCCAAAACAGTACAGGTGATCCACGCACAATATTAAATAAAGCAGTAAAGCATGGCATAGGTACAAGATAGTAATAAAGCCCCAAACTACTTTGTGGCCCCAAGAAATAGAAATAAATCAAGCTCTGGCTCAGGGGGTCCATAAGGCCTCTCGGATGTGGATAGTGCGAAAAATCAAGGAACAGGTATCAAGTACTCGGGGTCCTACGGGACACAAGCGAGCGTGGAAGAACCAAATAACATCTATTGCCCACCGATGCCTCTGCATTAGTTATATCTAGCATTTTAATAGTTGTATTCAAATCCATGATCAACTCCCGTAAACATCTGCCAGCATTCCAACAATTGTGGTACTTGACAACATGAGATCGCACCTGAGCAAGCAACTACGACTCGCAAGGCCATCTATCTACCAAACACAGGTAATAGGAGGTGTCCAAGGCAATATAGAGGCTGCACGGGATATAACTGATGCACGGAAAACTAAAGCATCGCGACACGGATAGCAATAGATCATCAGGAGGAAATAAAGACTATAAAAGCAAAATAGGTAGAATGGGGGAGATGCTCGCCTGGGAAACACTGCCGACGGTTCATATCTGGAGAACTTGTCGATACTCGCATCAACTCATCGGCCTAATCCGCGAAGAAGCAAACACTAGAAGAAACACCAGAAGAATCAGCATGTTTATGATATGATACATGGCACGACACAGATGCGGTGCAACTAGACAATATTAAGCGGTACCGGGGTCTCGACAATTAATTAGACGGTTCAAGTTATTTAAACCCCTGCAATTTAGATGTTGAATTAACCAGGCGAATCATGGCATCGGTTCGCTATGCAAATTTAAATGGAGTCCGGAATAAGACAAAAGTATCCCGCAGATGGACTTCCTATTTAATTATGGGGTGAATCGGCATAATGCCCCCAAACCACAGACAGATATGCATGCATGAACAATTTAATATGCAACAAGTTTTATATATAGCATTTATAAAAAAGGGGATCGGGAAAAGGTTCACACATCTCGGTTCGGAAGATCTTGGGTTCTGGGGGTTCGGGGTTCGGACTCAGGGTTCGACGGGGGGGACGGCTCGACGGGATCGGTCTCGGATAACGGAATGAGAGCTTGACGTTCTGGTAAGTAGAACTTGGTTTGGCGTCGGGGCGCATCGGATTCGCCCTGGTCGGTGTCGATCTTGTAGTCACGAAGATCTTGTCGGCTCCTCGTATCGGGCCGGTCTTGGCGTTTAGGGTGAAGTACTTGGCGTTCTTCGTTGGCGACCTTGGCGTCCGGGTCCTCGGGCATCGCATCCGGGAAGGAGTACTTGTCGCATGTGTGATCTTTGGTTCCGGTCTTCGGATCCGTGTCGGCGCGCTCGAGGTCTCGGTTCGGACATGTTGTCGATGTGGATCTTGATGTATCACGAAGATGGTCTATCTTGACCTTGAAGATCTTGTCCACCGAGAGGACTACCGGAGTCCGTAGAGGCACCAACTGATCACCACCTCATACACACGGGTAGGGACTTAAAACAGGAACAAGACGACACTGGTTTGAACTCGGGCATGCAACATGCACAAAGGATACAGAGGGCGTGCGGGCTCGCTTTCTCGTGGCGAGGATGTGGCATTGGGGTCGGAGAGCTTGGCGCGAGGAGATGGTGGTCCGTGGCGAGCACGGGGCGGCAGGGCACCACGGCCTCGGAGGCGGAGCTTGGCGGCTCGACGGAGAGGAACTCGCGGGCGGCGGAGCGGGGGTGCCGGGCGAGCTCGGGGACGCGAGCAACGGCACGACCAGAGGACGTCGGCCGGAGAAGAGGCGGCGGCACTGGGGACGCGGGCGTCGTCGAGATGTTGCAGGCGGTGGCGGCCAGAGGCGATGGTGGAGGCCGGTACGGATGGCCTGAGTGGGCGCTGCAGAGGGCGACGCGGGTGGCAGAGGGCGTCGCGGACCCGGAGCGAGCGGAGAGAGGTCGACGGCGGCTCGGTCTCGGGGGGGGGGGGGGGCGAGGCATGCCGGCAGGAGCTGGACACGCCCTAGCGGCCAGAGGAGGCGCGGGAGGGCCGGCGAGCTCGACGACGACAAGGCGCGTACGACCGATGCAGGGAAGGTGATGCCGGGGCGACCACGGCGACGGCCACCGGGGCTTGGTGTTCTGCGGAGGCGCGGGGTTGGGGAAGAGGCCTGGGGGCGACGGAGGAGGCCAGAGGCGGCGTCACGCGGCCGGTGGCGGAGGTTCTTCGCTCGGGGATGGAGGAGATGTGGTGGGGCGGCAGCGAGGTTCGTGGTGGGGAGGAGCTTGCGGGGTAGGTGGAGAAAGAGGGCGCGGTTGGTGGGCAGGTGCGGGCGGCACGCGACGCGGCGCGGGGTGGGGCCGGGGCCAGGAGGGAGCGGCAGGTGGTGGAACGCGTGGCTGGAGGGTGGCTTCCAGGCGGTTGCGTGGGCGCGCGATACGGGAAGCGGGAGGGCTCAGCCGCTCGGCTGGTGCGCCTGCGGATGGGGCCAGGTGGGTGAGGTGGCGAGCACCAATTGGTGCAGGTGAGGTGGCGAGGTGTGGTGTGCGGGGGAGGGGGGGGGTTGTCGGTAGGGGGAACCAGGTGGTGGGGATGCGGGCCAGGGGATGAGGCTGGCCGCGTGGTGTGGTGTGCGGCTGCTGGCTGCGTCGCATGCATGCGCGCGCGTGTGTTGCGGCGACGGTGGGGTAGGTAGGTGTTAGGCAGATTTTAGGTTAGGGTTTTTGTTTAGAGGGTTAGATGGTTTTGGACCGGGTAGTAGGTGGTCTGGCCTAACGGCTGGGCTGCCTCCCCGGTCCGAAAAAAATAGTTTTATTATTTATTTTTATTTTAAAGTCCGTTTGTAAACTATTTTTAGACAAAACCAAATACCCGGAAGAGGCCCGGTGTTTCGATTTGAAATAATGGCGGGGTATTTAGAAAACAAAAATAGACTTTTCGAAAAATAGTTTTGTACCAACACATGCATGATGATGACGATGCTCAAATGCGATGTGGCATGATGACATGAGCATGCGGTCGTGATGATGCGCAACACAAAAACAAAGCGATTTTCTAGTAGTGGTTTTAGCGGGATGCCACAATTGGGGAGCTTCTTCTTCCTCTCATGCGCCCAGTTACGACCATTCTTACCAAGATCCGCCCGCTTGGAACCCCTATTCGTACATGGATTGATACCCACTTATGCCAAAAGCCTAAGCTTGGGGGGAGGTACGCTGACACCGCACTCATCTCCATATCATGTTGCGTCGGTACTTTGTATATTCATGTTTTCGTTCCCTTTTTAGTTTTCATTTTTCTTTGCTTTTGCTTTCTAAAATACAAAAAGACCAAAAATATTTTTGTTGTTTCTCTTTGGTTTGCTTCTTCTTTTTGCCTTGGTTTGCTTTTCCCTATTTGCTTTGTTTGAACTATTCGAAAAACCCAAAAAGATTTTTCTTTGCTTGTTTTTCCCTTTTGGTTCTTGTTTAAAAATCGAAAACACCAAAAATATTTGTCGTTCTTCTTTGGTTTTGTGAGTTTGCTACAGGGTTCAGCAGTCCTCAGTGGAATATTGGTTTCATATTATTATTCAAGCCACACAAGTGAAGAGCAATAATGAGGACTAATGACAACTTGAGGCGTGGTAAGAAGCTGGTAACGAACTCTATTTGTTTTCATTTTTGTACATATACTCATCACTGTGGGCATTCTTAGTCCGTTCATGTAGAGTGTATGTTTTCTCTGGATACTTAGTAGTTCTTGCTTTCTTATGATTAGCTCCAGCTCGCTAATAGTTTGTAGCATGTCTCATGAATGTTTGCTTGCATTGCTCTATTCATAAATTGGTATGACACCGTGGTATCCTCCTCTGAATGTTTCATTTGGTTGACTTGGCACATGCTCACGCATGCACATGACTGTAATAATCAGTTAAGCCTCGATGAATTATTTTGCCTTGAGGATCTTGAATCATTTTCATGCCATGAGTAGTCATGTTTTGTTGCAAGCATGATAATGACAGCTATCGCTCTCTCATTTGTTACTCCCTTACTATTGCTAGCCTTCACTTCCACTGAGTGTTTTTCTCAAATTTCCAACTCCCTAAACCAAATATTTCCAAAGTGTCCACCATACCTACCCATTAGCATCATTTGCTACCTCCGTGCATATTCAATATGCCTTGTTTTCTTCCGAATAAAATGTTTGCTTGTTATGAGAAAGTTAGTTAGTAAAGCTCTCACGAACTTGATGGCACACTTTATTTTCTTGCTCTTAATAAACTTGAACCATTGCGTCCTTCTTTGTTGTGCATATCCTTGCACTTTATGAGTTGAAGTTAGCAGAACCATGTATCATGGGGACCGCTTTCAACGCTTTATAGGTACTTTGTACCTAGCTGATATCATGTTCTTTTACTTATGGATCCCGGCGGTGTGAAATAAAAGTGGAACTTGTAAGATCATGGAGTTTGTATGTATGTTAGAGAAACGCCTGGGCCGCTAGCCTAAGCCATGCCTAATCATGGTGGAAACTTGCAGCATAACCATAATGAGCATTCTATGAAGCATCCTCAATAAAAATCTATGCACATAGTAAATAAAAAGATCGCCGAGATGCTCATTGTCTGCTTGCCTTGTATTTTGATCATGGGATAGCTCCCGTGTCATGTGCAAGGGGTACCCCGATGGCGGTTCTCTATGATACGTATATACTTACAATGACAAGAGCTTACTTGTGACTGAAGTTGAGTACCATGAGGATCGGTCGTCGTAAGTCAGGGGCATGAGACTTCAATTTATAACTTGTCAAGCATATCCTCTTAGTTGTGTCACTTTCACCTTAACCACATTAAAGATGCTTATGATAGGGGCAATGAGAGCTCAAAGCTAATGAGTACCATACTTTCAGCATTTGGAAGCCCTTCAAATTATTCAAAACCTTTTCTTCTACTTGTTGAGTCTCCACATATTCTTTGATCACCTTCTTGAGAGCATAGTTGTCATTCTTTTTGTTTTTTCCGTTACTTGATTGTTTGTGTTATGACTTTGATGCTTGTATTCTTGATATCTTTACTTCTAGTCATCACTTGAACTTCAGAGGTGCCTTGACATTCATAATCAAAGGCAAGCGAGATACCACTCTATCATACCTTTTTATGAGCATTGTAATGTTGCTTATGTTTGTGCTTCATGCTACTTATTATTCTTGAGTTGGAATCTCTTCATAGCTTGCAATGACTATTAAGTAGACTTAGTTGCATACTCTTTATTATGAATTGTCTAGGTAGTTGATCACATTGCTGAGAATATTTACATCGTATGAAGCAAATGTGTTCGTGAAAGTTCTTTTCTCGCACTCAGTTTTCAACTGAATTGCTTGAGGACAAGCAATAAGCTAAGCTTGGGGGGAGTTGATACGTCCAAAACGTATCTACTTTCCCGAACACTTTTGCTATTGTTTCTCCTCTAAACTTGTGTGATTTGGATGCAACTAATGCGGACTGACGTTGTTTTCAGCAGAATTGCCTTGGTGTCTCTTTTTGTGCAGAAAACCAACTATCAGGAAAAATCCCGGAAAATATGCCAAAAATCCTATTTCACCCAAAGACTCCAGGAGCCAGAATACGAGACGGAGAAGATCCCTAGGGTGGCCACACCACCTGGTGGCGCGGGCCAGGCCAGGCCGCGCCAGGGGGTGGTGTGGGCCCCCCAGGCACCCCCTCGGCCTCTCTCTTCGCCTATAAGGAGCCTTCTGACCTAAAAACTTCGGGGGGTTCAACGTTTTTCCAGAAGGAGTTCCACTCCGCCGCCACCATGAGATTCCACGAAACAGCACCAGAAACTCCGTTCCGGCACCCTGCTGGGACGGGGAATTGGAGGAGATCATCGCCATCATCATCACCATCGCTTCTCCATCGACCTTCCATGTTTCCCCCATCTATGAGTGAGTAATCCCCCGCTGTAGGCTATGGGGATGGTAGGGATTGGATGAGATCGTTCATGTAATGGCATCAGATTGTTAGGGCATGGTGCCTAGTATCTTTTATTAGTGCTTTATGACTTTGTTGCGACTTGTTGTGCTTAATGCTTGTCACTAGGGCCCGAGTGCCATGGTTTCAGATCTGAACATGTTATTGATTCATTATGATAGTATTGTTTCTAGTCTTATCTGCAAGTTGTATACACACGTTGTCGTCCAGAACCTATGGCCCCGAAGTGACAAAAATCGGGATAACCGGAAGGGAAAGGCTTTGATGTGAGGATCACATGTGTTCACGGAGTGTTAATGCTTTGCTCCGGTGCTCTATTAAAAGGAGCACCTTAATTGCCAGTAGTTCCCTAGAGGCCCCGCTGCAAACGGGCTGGCAGGACAAAAGATGTTGTGCAAGTTCTCATTGCGAGCACGTATGACTATATATGGAACACATGCCTAGGATTGTCTAGTACTTGAGTGCTTTATCTTATTTATCTGCAATTGCCCTATGTTCTGATTGCTATGTGAATTTTCTTGTGCATGCAAAGCCCGTCCATCCATCCCTATGCCTACCGCACTCGAATCCCACTATTTACTGCTTTTGTTACTACTGTCTTTGCTTTGCTACTGCTGTTACTTTACTATTCCTACTACAAAACTGTTGCTACTGATAAACTACTGTGAGCAAGATTGTTTCCAGGTGCAGCTGAATTGACAACTCAGTTGTTAAGGCTGATAAATATTCTTTGGCTCCCCTTGTGTCAAATCAATAAATTGGGTTTCACTTCCCTCGAAAATACTGCGATACACCCCCTATACTTGTGGGTCATCACATACCAATTTTATGAAAATATGAGGTTATTCCCCTTAATCAATTTTTTGTCCCCACAAAAAGACTAATACTAAGTTAGTATGGTAGATTTGTTGTCAACCTACTTGCAAAGTAGACATATCTTCTTGTGGTGAATACTGGTGATGATCTTGTGGTGGACTTATTGTTTCCTTAGTTCACTTGTTGTGACTTTCTCTTATGGCCTCCTCCTCCTAGCTGCAGACTATAGCTTGGACCTCTACTATGAGTGCTAGATGGTCATTGATCTCCTTCCAGGCCTCCATCTTGATCTTGATGGCTAGTGGGCTTTCTAGTGAAGTTTGTGGATGAACTGGTGAAATCCAGTAATGTCTCCATGTGCTCTTGTGTTTTAGTAATGAACTATGGTGAGGTGGTGCTTAGCTGTGTGGAGAGAATGAATATGGTACGATGTGTGTGCTGCGAAGGTGATAAGTAACAAAGATGTAGTCATGTTCCACTTTTTCTCTAGCTGGTGATCTTCTTCCTATGATGATAGCACATCACCATGCAGTGCATGTGTGTCCTGCCAGCTTGCCCGCTTACTTCTTGTGGATCAGATCAGATGAAACTTGATCTTTTGGATGGTTAATTACCTTTTTTTAATTTACACTATCCTAGTGAAACTTGCCCCTCTCTCAGTCCAGTGATGTGGTACTGCGGCACTTATGAAAATAAGAACATATACTACCTATGGTGAAACTTTCCCCTATTTCTATATTTCTCAATAATGTAATTTTAACAGTGCATTACACTGTTTATAGCTGAGAGAAACAATACTAATACTTAAACCTTGTATTTTCTCCTTTTTGCTCTCTTTGTTTTGCTTGCAGGTATAAATAGTACAAGAAAGCATAAGATGGTTCAAGACTTAGTTTAGGGAAATATTTTGGGAATTTCTTTTATTAATTTATAATTTCATTTATTCCTTTGTAATAACAATTTAATATATATGATTCAATAAAAAAATTATTTTTATTTACTTGTAATTGTTTCTTTGTATAATAACTTCTTATTTACTTGTATTCTTTGTATCTGTGGACTATTGAATAAGAAAATATTTATTTGTATTTTTTTAAATTACTTTATTATCTTCAATTTCCTTTAATTGTAAAAGAATAATGTGATACTTTTTGTGTATTTTTAATAACGAAATCTTTCATATTAATATTGTAGTCATTTATTTTTTACTTCATTATTATTGAATATTTTAAATTCAAGTTTGGATTCAAAATTGAAATTCAAATACATGTCTAAATTATTTCCCCTGAAATCAGAAGAATTCAGTAGAGGTCATCTCAAAATATATCACACTTATCCTGATGTTTCCACCAGAACAAGAGCAACCTCGATCCCTCTGCACCTTTTTTTAGTTTTGCGTGAAAATTCCCTGGATTTTCTATGCATGAATGCAATGCACACATCTGGGGTTTCCCTGACCTAAAGCCCTAGGATGTTGCAACTAACTAGTCTTCGTGTCTTGTACTCCAAGGCTCCGGGTTGGTCTTTGACTGTACCATAGCCTTGCTTATCCCAACATGGGCCTCCCTTCTGGATCTGTCTAACTGGGCCTTCTAGAACTGCTTAAACTCCTTCACCAGATCTCTCGGTGCATGGAGCACATCCTCGAAGGCAACAACCATCAGGATGATTTCTCGGTGGAAATGCCCCAGCATGACCTTGACCTTCACTAGTGCATCCTTTAGGAAGACTCCGCGAACCTCTACTATTGCAACATCATTAGTTAAAAGTTCCGCACCAACCTGGGTAGAGAGATCTAGAGGAATCCTTGTAGCACCTACACACACAAGTGGAAATACATTCAACAAAGTTAAAAAGTGAAGACGATAGAAGAATCTAGCGGTTCTTACTACGTGGCCAAGTCTCTTCTCGAGCTCCTCCACATGATGCAACGCCTCATCCCTTTCGACTGCTCCAAGCATAACAACATCAGAAGAAATGGAATAATGCCACATTCGCAAGAACAACAGCAACACTTACGCTTCATCTGGTCTCGCTCCATCTCCATCTGGACATACCTCTGGCCCGCCTCCACCATATTGTGCAGAAACAGCTAGCAAGGCACCTGAGTTAGTTCACGCGGACTCGGGGGCTTAGCGAGTGAGGCTTGATACATTGCAAATGTATCTATAATTTTTGATGTTCCTTTCTTGGTTTTATCCACTTTCTTGTGTTTTTTCCACACTTTGGAGTACTTTTCATATGATTTCTTGGACTAACCTATTAACAAGAGCCACAGTGCCAGCTGCCTGTTTTCTGCTTTTTTTGGTTCCAAGAAAGTCATAAAATAAATATTCTCAGAATTGGATGGGACAAAAGCCAAAGTGCCTATTTTTCCGGAAGTCATCAGATGCCAGAATACGAGACGGAGAAGGGTTGGGGGGCGGCCACACCACCTGGCCGCGTGGCCAGGCCTGGCCCGCGCCAGGGGGTGGTCTGACCGACCCCAGCACCCCCTCGGCCTCTCCTTCCGCCTATAAGATGACCTCGGGACAAAAACCCTAAGTAGCCGATCAAAAATCCACGAAAGAGTCTGTAGCCGCCGTCATCTCCATCCCTAGATCGGGAGGGATCTGAAGCTCTTCCCGGCACCCTGCCGGAGAGGGGAATTCACCCTGGAGGCCTTCTTCATCACCATGCAAGCCTCCGGTGTGATGCGTGAGTAGTTCATCCTTGGACTACAGATCCATGTAGTAGCTAGATGGCTGGTTCTCCTCCTTTGTGCTTTCATGTTTAGATCTTGTGAGCTCCGTTCATGATCAAGATCACCTATTTCTAATTCTGCATGTTGTGTTTGCGGGGATCCGATGGATATTGAGATGCTATTTCAGATTGATTATTGATTCTATCATGTCTTGGTTATTTGTGATCGTGCATGCTTTCCGTTGTTAGTAGCTATCTTGGCCAAGTAGATGCTAGCAACTCCAACAGTTAGTATTTATGCTCGATAGTGGGTTCATGCCTCTAGTAATCTTGGGAAGTGACAGAAATCTCTAAGGTACTAGATGTGCTGTTGCTACTAGGGAGAAAACAACAATCCTTTATTCATAGAACAATCGTATTGTTTACTTTACACGCAATTCGGAAAGCAATAATATGTTGCTTGCAACTTAATACTAGAGGGGGTTCGGATGATAACCTGAAGGTGGATTATTAGTCATAGATGAAGTTGGATGGCGGTCTATGTATAATGTTGTAATGCCCAATCAAGTCTCAAATGAGTCAAGATGATTAGTATTTTCATGTATTGCTTTCTCGATGTTTGTCAATTGACCCGCTGTAATTTGTTCACCCAGCATGTTATCTATCTTAAGGAGAGCCACCTCTAGTGAACTATGGATCCTGGTCCTTTTCTTTTACATACAATCTATAAACTGTTTACTGCTTTGTGTTTACTTTCTGCAAACTATTACTTCCTTCCATTCGATACGTTTAATCCTAGGTTTCCAGCAAAAGACGGTGAGATTGACAACCTCATCGTAAGTTGGGGACAAAGTTTTGTGGTTGTGTTGTGCAGGTCTCCATGTTGCTACTAGCACCTGTAGTGCGCCCTGCCAAGGCTCAGCTAGCAACACCTTTGGGATGTTTTCTTGCTCCTACTGGTTCGATTTAACCTTGGTTTCATAACTGAGGGAAACTTGCTACTGTGCTCATCATACCGTCCTCTTGGGGTTCCCAATGAGCTCTACATCAACACTGAGCCATCAAGCATTTTCCTGGCGCCGTTGGCAGGGAGTCAAGGACATCTTCACAAGGGGAGTCCCTCATAACAAATCTCTTTACTTTGTTATTTTTGTTTTGCTTAGTTTCTTTTTGCTTTGTTTGCTTGTTTCTTTATTCAAAAACACAAAAAAATTAGTTTTACTAGTTTGCTTTCTTATTTGAAAACCCAAAAAAATGACTACTCTTGAAAACACTAAGTTGTGTGACTTCACTAGCACCAACAACAATGATTTTATGAGCACACCTATTGCTGCACCTATGCCTGAAGATATTTTCTTTGAGATAAAACCTGCTTTGCTCAATCTTGTTATGAGAGAACAATTTTCTAGTATTGGTAATGAAGATGCTGCTGCCCATCTAAATAACTTTGTTGAACTTTGTGAGATGCAAAAGCATAGGGATGTAGATGGTGATATTATTAAGCTGGAATTGTTTCCTTTCTCTTTGAGAGGAAAAGCTAAATAATGGTTGAATTCCTTAACTAAGAATAGTATTGATTCTTGGACTAAGTTCAAAGATGCTTTCATTGGAAAATACTATCCTCCTGCTAAGATTATATCTATGAGAAGTGAAATAATGAAGTTTAAACAATCTGATAATGAGCATGTTGCTCAAGCTTGGGAAAGAATGAAATCTTTGGTAAAGAATTGTCCCACTCATGGACTGACTGCTTTAATGATCATCCAAACTTTTTATGCTGCTGGAGGTACCTTTATGACCATCACTTTGGGTGCTGCAACAAAACTTCTGGACAATATGATAGTTAATTATTCTGAATGGCATACTGAGAGAGCTCCACAAGGTAGGAAGGTAAATTCTATTGAGGAAACTTCCTCCTTGAGTGATAAGATTGATATTATTATGTCTATGCTTGTGAATGGGAAAGCCCATATTGATCCAAATAATGTTCCTTTAGCCTCTTTGGTTGCTCAAGAAGAGCAAGTGGATGTGAACTTCATAAGAAATAACAATTTTGGCAATAATGCTTATAGGAATAATTTTGGTAATAACAATTATAAGCCATATCCTCCCAACAATGGTACTGCTTATGGACGTTCCTACAACAAGAATAGGAGTGCTCCCTCTGAACTTGAAGTTATGCTTAAAGACTTTATTAGTAAGCAAACTGCTTTCAATAAAACTATTGAGGAAAAACTCTCTAATGCTGAAAGAAATATAGCATCTTTGGCTGAAGCTCAATCTTCTTTGAATAAAATGGCTGTTGAACCTGAAACTAATGATAATCCCTTTGCAGCTACTAATGCTATACAAGTAAGAATTGATGAAAATGTTAGACTATTAGCTGAATTACATGCTAAGTGGGAAAGCGAAGATGAAATTGCTAGAAACACTAGTGTTTCTACTATCACCACTACTAGTGTTGAGGCTAGTAATAGTTCTACTACTTTAGATGATAAATTTGATTTTGATCTTGATGGTTCTAGTATCTCTGAAGTAATTAAGTTCCTACAAAAGCTTGCTAAAAGTCCTAATGCTAGTGCTATGAACATGGCCTTTACAAAACACATTACTGATGCTCTCACAAAGATTAAAGAAGAAAAGATAAAACATAAAGCTTCTATTCCTATAGAACAAGAAGATGGTTGGGAACCCATCATTAATATGAAAGTAAATGACTTTGATTTCAAAGCTTTATGTGATCTTGATAGTAGTGTTTCTATTATGCCTAGAAGGATTTATGATATGCTTGATTTGCCTCCACTTGAAGATTGTTATTTGAAAATGTCCCACTTGATGATAATGCTAAAAAGAAACTCATGGGGAGTCTTAATGATGTTCTTATTATGGTTAACAATGCCTATGTCCCCGTTGATTTCTATGTTTTGGATGTTGAATGCAATGCTTCTTGTCCTATTACTTTGGAAAGACCTTTTCTTAGAACTGTTGGTGCCATTATTGATATGAAAGAAGGCACCATTAAATATCAACTCCCACTCAAGAAAGGTATAGAACACTTCCCTAAGAAGAGAAAGAAGATTTCTTTTGCTTCTCCTATGAAAACAAACTTTGGTCTTAATGCTTCTTCATTTGAGAACACTTGATCCTTTTTCTTGCTTCTTATGCCTAACTTAAAGGCGTTAAAGAAAAGTACTTATTGGGAGATAACCCAAAAGTTTTAGATGAGTCTTGGAAGTTATTACCTCAGTAATAACCGCTCTTTCTCCTTTTTATTGATTTTTGTGCCAAGAGTAACCTCTAATGAGAGAGAAGTAATGATTGGGAATGTTGCTGTCCCGAAACAGATTTATGTGCTTCACCGTAAAAATTCGTGTAAAATCTCTAACGTCTTTTTGAGGCGTGAATTTTTATGCTTCTGCCCCAGGTTGTTATCGAACTTTCGTTAGTTCAACACTTTTTGATTTGAGCAACATAAGGTCTTCGAAAAAATTCGTCTTTACCTGCTGGTCTGTTTTGACAGATTTCTGCCATTTTCTGCATTTGCTTCTTGTTGGTTCCTTTTGGAGTTATTTTGGGGAATTGAGATTTTTGAGGGAAGTGCTTCAGTAGCTAGTGTTATAATGGAAGTTTATTTGGTGTTAGAACTGAACCTTAAGACCTATTATCTTGAGTGCACTAATGTTGCTAATAAAGATTGTGTGAAGTTTTGTATGAAGGAAAAGTTTCAGGTGTATGGAAGGAATGTGTAATGAGATGAAGGATGGACTAAAGCTCAAGCTTGGGGATGCCACACGTGTCACCCCAAGAAATATCCAAGAAGTACAAGCTTCAAAGCTTGGGGATGCCCAAGGCATCCCCTTCTTCATCAATAAAAATCCCAGGTTTCTTCCAAACGCTTCATTTTTATTGTTTCATGCACAATTGTGTTGTTATTGGAGCATCTTATTTTTTTGTTTTTGTTTTGGTTCTTCGTTTGCTTGGTTTGTTTATTTTTCTGAATAAATTGGTTGGACCCCTCTTTCATACATTGGTTTGCAAATAGTTTAGTTTGGTTCGGAAAAGAGTAGGAAAGTTCATGCTTATGTGGTAAAAAGAGCTTGTTTTGACCATGGCCTATGCTTTGTCATGCCATGCTTGATATTGTTTTGGATTTATGCTTAGTATTCTTTGATGTAGCATGGCTTTTTATAAACAATTGAGATTGCTTAATGTGCCTTGGATGAATCATGCGTTGTTTTAGCATATTAAAGCATAGTATAGTGGTATTCTCCTTTGATGCTTTATTTGGGTTGACTTGGCGCATGCTCACACCATGTTATGACTATCCAAAGTCACCATAGCCTTTATGATCCTTTTGTTTTCAACTTGTAGTATCACTTTATGCTTTGATCAATGATGTTTTGTCACTCTGCATGATTATGGCCATTATTGCTCTCTTAGTTTGTCGCTCCTAGTCTTTTGCTAGCCTCCACAACCAAGTATGAGTTCCACTCATGCATCCAACTCCCTAAACCAAGTTATTCCAAAGAGTCCACCATACCTACCTACGAGCTTATGCTATTCCAAGTATATTTATGTTTTTTTTACCTTCCAAATTAAACTTGTTATGAGAAAACTAGTGATTAAAGCTCTCACGAACTTGATGGCACGCTTTACTTTTTTGCATCTAATAAACTTGAACCATTGGGTCCTTCTTTGTTGTGTATATGCTTGCACTTTATAAGTTGAAATTATCATAACCATGTATCATGGGGAACGCTTTCAACATTGCACTTGTACTTTGTACCCCGTTGATATCATGTTCTTTTGCTTATGGATCCCAGCGGTGTGAAATAAAAGTGGAACTTGTAAGATCATGGAGTTTGTACGTGTGTTAGAGAAACGCCTGGGCCGCTAGCCTAAGCCATGCCTAATCATGGTGGAAACTTGCAGCATCAGCATAATGAGCACTCTATGCAGCATCCTCAATAAAAACCTATGCAAATAGCAAATAAAAAGATCGCTGAGATGCTCATTGTCTGCTTGCCTTGTCATTTTGATTATGGGAAAGCTCCTGTATCATGTGCAAGGGGTACCCCGTTGGCGGTTCTTTATGATACACATGTACTTACAATGACAAGATCTTACTTGTGACTAAAGTTGAGTAGCATGAGGTTCGGTCTTCGTAAGTAAGTGGCATGAGATTTTGGTTTATAACTTTGTGAAGCATATCCTCTTAGTTGTGTCACTTTAGCCTTAATCACCTTCAAGATGCTTATGTTAGGGGAAATGAGAGCTGAAAGCTATAAGTACCATAATTTTTGGAAGCTCTTTATGAGACTTGAATCCCTACTTCCTTTTATAAAGGCCTTTCTTCCACCATTATATTGAGTCTCCACCTTCTACCTTTATGCACCTACTTTGAGAGCATAGTGGCCATTCTTAGTTCTATGTGCATTGTCCCAAGACTAGTTGATTGATGCATAACTTGATTGCTTGTTTTAAACTATTTGTATCTAGTCACTCTTATGAACTTTGAAGGTGTCCTATGCATTTATATTTGCTACTCTATGAGGGACAAGCTGAATACTATTATGCTATGTTTTCTTTATGTGAAACAAACAAACGTCTTGTAAAGCATTGTTATTCATGAATCTTTTGTTTGTGACTTTTCATGTTGCATCATAGTTTCTTTGTCTTATTGCTAGAACTTTGTCTTACATGTTATGATTTAAGTACTATGATCCCAGCTTTGAATGTTTTACAAATACTTTGATCAAATCTTTGATGGTGCATGTCACCTCAAAAATTATTCTTTCTTTTTATCACTTACCTACTCGAGGACGAGAAGGAGTTAAGCTTGGGGATGTTGATACATTGCAAATGTATCTATAATTTTTGATGTTCCATGCTTGGTTTTATCCACTTTCTTGTGTTTTGTCCACACTTTGGAGTACTTTTCATATGATTTCTTGGACTAACCTACTAACAAGAGCCACTGTGCCAGCTGCCTGTTTTCTGCTGTTTTTGGTTCCAGGAAAGTCATAAAATGAATATTCTCAGGAATTGGATGGGACAAAAGCCAAAGTGCTTATTGTTCCGGAAGTCATCAGATGCCAGAATACGAGACGGATGAAGGGCTGGGGGCCAGCCACACCACCTAGCCGCGCAGCTAGGCCTGGTACACGCCAGGGGGTGGTCTGGCCGACCCCAGCACCCCCTCGGCCTCTCCTTCCGCCTATAAGATGCCCTCGGGACGAAAACCCTAAGTACCCGATCAAAAATCCACGAAAGAGTCATGTAGCCACCGTCATCTCCATCCCTAGATCAGGAGGGATCTGAAGCTCTTCTCGGCACCCTGCCGGAGAGGGGAATTCACCCTGTAGGCCTTCTTCATCACCATGCAAGCCTCCGGTGTGATGCGTGAGTAGTTCATCCTTGGACTACGGATCCATGTAGTAGCTAGATGGTTGGTTCTCCTCCTTTGTGCTTTCATGTTTAGATCTTGTGAGCTCCGTTCATGATCAAGATCATCTATTTGTAATTCTGCATGTTGTGTTTGCGGGGATCCGATGGATATTGAGATGCTATTTCAGATTGATTATTGATTCTATCATGTCTTGGTTATTTGTGATCGTGCATGCTTTCCGTTGTTAGTAGCTATCTTGGCCAAGTAGATGCTAGCAACTCCAACAGTTAGTATTTATGCTCGATAGTGGGTTCATGCCTCTAGTAATCTTGGGAAGTGACAGAAATCTCTAAGGTACTAGATGTGCTGTTGCTACTAGGGAGAAAACAACAATCCTTTATTCATAGAACAATCGTATTGTTTACTTTACACGCAATTCGTAAAGCAATAATATGTTGCTTGCAACTTAATACTAGAGGGGGTTCGGATGATAACCTGAAGGTGGATTATTAGTCATAGATGAAGTTGGATGGCGGTCTATGTATAATGTTGTAATGCCCAATCAAGTCTCAAATGAGTCAAGATGATTAGTATTTGCATGTATTGCTTTCTCGATGTTTGTCAATTGACCCGCTGTAATTTGTTCACCCAGCATGTTATCTATCTTAAGGAGAGCCACCTCTAGTGAACTATGGATCCTGGTCCTTTTCTTTTACATACAATCTATAAACTGTTTACTGCTTTGTGTTTACTTTCTGCAAACTATTACTTCCTTCCATTCGATACGTTTAATCCTAGGTTTCCAGCAAAAGACGGTGAGATTGACAACCTCATCGTAAGTTGGGGACAAAGTTTTGTGGTTGTGTTGTGCAGGTCTCCATGTTGCTACTAGCACCGGTAGTGCGCCCTGCCAAGGCTCAGCTAGCAACACCTTTGGGATGTTTTCTTGCTCCTACTGGTTCGATTTAACCTTGGTTTCATAACTGAGGGAAACTTGCTACTGTGCTCATCATACCGTCCTCTTGGGGTTCCCAATGAGCTCTACATCAACACTGAGCCATCAAGCATTTTCCTGGCGCCTGTTGGCAGGGAGTCAAGGACATCTTCACAAGGGGAGTCCCTCATAACAAATCTCTTTACTTTGTTATTTTTGTTTTGCTTAGTTTCTTTTTGCTTTGTTTGCTTGTTTCTTTATTCAAAAACACAAAAAAATTAGTTTTACTAGTTTGCTTTCTTATTTGAAAACCCAAAAAAATGACTACTCTTGAAAACACTAAGTTGTGTGACTTCACTAGCACCAACAACAATGATTTTATGAGCACACCTATTGCTGCACCTATGCCTGAAGATATTTTCTTTGAGATAAAACCTGCTTTGCTCAATCTTGTTATGAGAGAACAATTTTCTAGTATTGGTAATGAAGATGCTGCTGCCCATCTAAATAACTTTGTTGAACTTTGTGAGATGCAAAAGCATAGGGATGTAGATGGTGATATTATTAAGCTGGAATTGTTTCCTTTCTCTTTGAGAGGAAAAGCTAAATAATGGTTGAATTCCTTAACTAAGAATAGTATTGATTCTTGGACTAAGTTCAAAGATGCTTTCATTGGAAAATACTATCCTCCTGCTAAGATTATATCTATGAGAAGTGAAATAATGAAGTTTAAACAATCTGATAATGAGCATGTTGCTCAAGCTTGGGAAAGAATGAAATCTTTGGTAAAGAATTGTCCCACTCATGGACTGACTGCTTTAATGATCATCCAAACTTTTTATGCTGCTGGAGGTACCTTTATGACCATCACTTTGGGTGCTGCAACAAAACTTCTGGACAATATGATAGTTAATTATTCTGAATGGCATACTGAGAGAGCTCCACAAGGTAGGAAGGTAAATTCTATTGAGGAAACTTCCTCCTTGAGTGATAAGATTGATATTATTATGTCTATGCTTGTGAATGGGAAAGCCCATATTGATCCAAATAATGTTCCTTTAGCCTCTTTGGTTGCTCAAGAAGAGCAAGTGGATGTGAACTTCATAAGAAATAACAATTTTGGCAATAATGCTTATAGGAATAATTTTGGTAATAACAATTATAAGCCATATCCTCCCAACAATGGTACTGCTTATGGACGTTCCTACAACAATAATAGGAGTGCTCCCTCTGAACTTGAAGTTATGCTTAAAGACTTTATTAGTAAGCAAACTGCTTTCAATAAAACTATTGAGGAAAAACTCTCTAATGCTGAAAGAAATATAGCATCTTTGGCTGAAGCTCAATCTTCTTTGAATAAAATGGCTGTTGAACCTGAAACTAATGATAATCCCTTTGCAGCTACTAATGCTATACAAGTAAGAATTGATGAAAATGTTAGACTATTAGCTGAATTACATGCTAAGTGGGAAAGCGAAGATGAAATTGCTAGAAACACTAGTGTTTCTACTATCACCACTACTAGTGTTGAGGCTAGTAATAGTTCTACTACTTTAGATGATAAATTTGATTTTGATCTTGATGGTTCTAGTATCTCTGAAGTAATTAAGTTCCTACAAAAGCTTGCTAAAAGTCCTAATGCTAGTGCTATGAACATGGCCTTTACAAAACACATTACTGATGCTCTCACAAAGATTAAAGAAGAAAAGATAAAACATAAAGCTTCTATTCCTATAAAACAAGAAGATGGTTGGGAACCCATCATTAATATGAAAGTAAATGACTTTGATTTCAAAGCTTTATGTGATCTTGATAGTAGTGTTTCTATTATGCCTAGAAGGATTTATGATATGCTTGATTTGCCTCCACTTGAAGATTGTTATTTGAAAATGTCCCACTTGATGATAATGCTAAAAATAAACTCATGGGGAGTCTTAATGATGTTCTTATTATGGTTAACAATGCCTATGTCCCCGTTGATTTCTATGTTTTGGATGTTGAATGCAATGCTTCTTGTCCTATTACTTTGGAAAGACCTTTTCTTAGAACTGTTGGTGCCATTATTGATATGAAAGAAGGCACCATTAAATATCAACTCCCACTCAAGAAAGGTATAGAACACTTCCCTAAGAAGAGAAAGAAGATTTCTTTTGCTTCTCCTATGAAAACAAACTTTGGTCTTAATGCTTCTTCATTTGAGAACACTTGATCCTTTTTCTTGCTTCTTATGCCTAACTTAAAGGCGTTAAAGAAAAGTACTTATTGGGAGATAACCCAAAAGTTTTAGATGAGTCTTGGAAGTTATTACCTCAGTAATAACCGCTCTTTCTCCTTTTATTGATTTTTGTGCCAAGAGTAACCTCTAATGAGAGAGAAGTAATGATTGGGAATGTTGCTGTCCCGAAACAGATTTATGTGCTTCACCGTAAAAATTCGTGTAAAATCTCTAACGTCTTTTTGAGGCGTGAATTTTTATGCTTCTGCCCCAGGTTGTTATCGAACTTTCGTTAGTTCAACACTTTTTGATTTGAGCAACATAAGGTCTTCGAAAAAATTCGTCTTTACCTGCTGGTCTGTTTTGACAGATTTCTGCCATTTTCTGCATTTGCTTCTTGTTGGTTCCTTTTGGAGTTATTTTGGGGAATTGAGATTTTTGAGGGAAGTGCTTCAGTAGCTAGTGTTATAATGGAAGTTTATTTGGTGTTAGAACTGAACCTTAAGACCTATTATCTTGAGTGCACTAATGTTGCTAATAAAGATTGTGTGAAGTTTTGTATGAAGGAAAAGTTTCAGGTGTATGGAAGGAATGTGTAATGAGATGAAGGATGGACTAAAGCTCAAGCTTGGGGATGCCACACGTGTCACCCCAAGAAATATCCAAGAAGTAGAAGCTTCAAAGCTTGGGGATGCCCAAGGCATCCCCTTCTTCATCAATAAAAATCCAAGGTTTCTTCCAAACGCTTCATTTTTATTGTTTCGTGCACAATTGTGTTGTTATTGGAGCATCTTCTTTTCTTGTTTTTGTTTTGGTTCTTCGTTTGCTTGGTTTGTTTATTTTTCTGAATAAATTGGTTGGACCCCTCTTTCATACATTGGTTTGCAAATAGTTTAGTTTGGTTCGGAAAAGAGTAGGAAAGTTCATGCTTATGTGGTAAAAAGAGCTTGTTTTGACCATGGCCTATGCTTTGTCATGCCATGCTTGATATTGTTTTGGATTTATGCTTAGTATTCTTTGATGTAGCATGGCTTTTTATAAACAATTGAGATTGCTTAATGTGCCTTGGATGAATCATGCGTTGTTTTAGCATATTAAAGCATAGTATAGTGGTATTCTCCTTTGATGCTTTATTTGGGTTGACTTGGCGCATGCTCACACCATGTTATGACTATCTAAAGTCACCATAGCCTTTATGATCCTTTTGTTTTCAACTTGTAGTATCACTTTATGCTTTGATCAATGATGTTTTGTCACTCTGCATGATTATGGCCATTATTGCTCTCTTAGTTTGTCGCTCCTAGTCTTTTGCTAGCCTCCACAACCAAGTATGAGTTCCACTCATGCATCCAACTCCCTAAACCAAGTTATTCCAAAGAGTCCACCATACCTACCTACGAGCTTATGCTATTCCAAGTATATTTATGTTTTTTTTACCTTCCAAATTAAACTTGTTATGAGAAAACTAGTGATTAAAGCTCTCACGAACTTGATGGCACGCTTTACTTTTTTGCATCTAATAAACTTGAACCATTGGGTCCTTCTTTGTTGTGTATATTCTTGCACTTTATAAGTTGAAATTAGCATAACCATGTATCATGGGGAACGCTTTCAACATTGCACTTGTACTTTGTACCCCGTTGATATCATGTTCTTTTGCTTATGGATCCCAGCGGTGTGAAATAAAAGTGGAACTTGTAAGATCATGGAGTTTGTACGTGTGTTAGAGAAACGCCTGGGCCGCTAGCCTAAGCCATGCCTAATCATGGTGGAAACTTGCAGCATCAGCATAATGAGCACTCTATGCAGCATCCTCAATAAAAACCTATGCAAATAGCAAATAAAAAGATCGCTGAGATGCTCATTGTCTGCTTGCCTTGTCATTTTGATTATGGGAAAGCTCCTGTATCATGTGCAAGGGGTACCCCGTTGGCGGTTCTTTATGATACACATGTACTTACAATGACAAGATCTTACTTGTGACTAAAGTTGAGTAGCATGAGGTTCGGTCTTCGTAAGTAAGTGGCATGAGATTTTGGTTTATAACTTTGTGAAGCATATCCTCTTAGTTGTGTCACTTTAGCCTTAATCACCTTCAAGATGCTTATGTTAGGGGAAATGAGAGCTGAAAGCTATAAGTACCATAATTTTTGGAAGCTCTTTATGAGACTTGAATCCCTACTTCCTTTTATAAAGGCCTTTCTTCCACCATTATATTGAGTCTCCACCTTCTACCTTTATGCACCTACTTTGAGAGCATAGTGGCCATTCTTAGTTCTATGTGCATTGTCCCAAGACTAGTTGATTGATGCATAACTTGATTGCTTGTTTTAAACTATTTGTATCTAGTCACTCTTATGAACTTTGAAGGTTTCCTATGCATTTATATTTGCTACTCTATGAGGGACAAGCTGAATACTATTATGCTATGTTTTCGTTATGTGAAACAAACAAACGTCTTGTAAAGCATTGTTATTCATGAATCTTTTGTTTGTGACTTTTCATGTTGCATCATAGTTTCTTTGTCTTATTGCTAGAACTTTGTCTTACATGTTATGATTTAAGTACTATGATCCCAGCTTTGAATGTTTTACAAATACTTTGATCAAATCTTTGATGGTGCATGTCACCTCAAAAATTATTCTTTCTTTTTATCACTTACCTACTCGAGGACGAGAAGGAGTTAAGCTTGGGGATGTTGATACATTGCAAATGTATCTATAATTTTTGATGTTCCATGCTTGGTTTTATCCACTTTCTTGTGTTTTGTCCACACTTTGGAGTACTTTTCATATGATTTCTTGGACTAACCTATTAACAAGAGCCACAGTGCCAGCTGCCTGTTTTCTGCTGTTTTTGGTTCCAGGAAAGTCATAAAATAAATATTCTCAGAATTGGATGGGACAAAAGCCAAAGTGCCTATTTTTCCGGAAGTCATGAGATGCCAGAATACGAGACGGAGAAGGGTTGGGGGGCGGCCACACCACCTGGCCGCGTGGCTAGGCCTGGCCCGCGCCAGGGGGTGGTCTGACCGACCCCAGCACCCCCTCGGCCTCTCCTTCCGCCTATAAGATGCCCTCGGGACGAAAACCCTAAGTACCCGATCAAAAATCCACGAAAGAGTCTGTAGCCACCGTCATCTCCATCCCTAGATCAGGAGGGATCTGAAGCTCTTCTCGGCACCCTGCCGGAGAGGGGAATTCACCCTGTAGGCCTTCTTCATCACCATGCAAGCCTCCGGTGTGATGCGTGAGTAGTTCATCCTTGGACTACGGATCCATGTAGTAGCTAGATGGTTGGTTCTCCTCCTTTGTGCTTTCATGTTTAGATCTTGTGAGCTCCGTTCATGATCAAGATCATCTATTTGTAATTCTGCATGTTGTGTTTGCGGGGATCCGATGGATATTGAGATGCTATTTCAGATTGATTATTGATTCTATCATGTCTTTGTTATTTGTGATCGTGCATGCTTTCCGTTGTTAGTAGCTATCTTGGCCAAGTAGATGCTAGCAATTCCAAGAGTTAGTATTTATGCTCGATAGTTGGTTCATGCCTCTGGTAATCTGGGGAAGTGACAGAAATCTCTAAGGTACTAGATGTGTTGTTGCTACTAGTGAGAAAACAATAATCCTTTGTTCATAGAACAATCGTATTGTTTACTTTACACGCAATTCGTAAAGCAATAATCTGTTGCTTGCAACTTAATACTGGAGGGGGTTCGGATGATAACCTGAAGGTGCATTATTAGTCACAGATGCAGTTGGATGGCGGTCTATGTATAATGTTGTAATGCTCAATCAAGTCTCAAAGGAGTCAAGATGATTAGTATTTGCATGTATTGCTTTCTCGATGTTTGTCAATTGCCCTGCTGTAATTTGTTCACGCAGCATGTTATCTATCTTAAGGAGAGCCACCTCTAGTGAACTATGGATCCCGGTCCTTTTCTTTTACATACAATCTATAAACTATTTATTGCTTTTTGTTTACTTTCTGCAAACTATTACTTCCTTCCATTCGATAGTTTAATCCTTTGTTTTCAGCAAAACACGGTGAGATTGACAACCTCATCGCAAGTTGGGGACAAAGTTCTGTGGTTGTGTTGTGCAGGTCTCCAAGTTGCTACTAGCACCGGTAGTGCGCCCTGCCAAGGCTCAGCTAGCAACACCTTTGGGGTATTTCCTTGCTCCTACTGGTTCGATTAGACCTTGGTTTCATAACTGAGGTAAACTTGCTACTGTGCTCATCATACCTTCCTCTTGGGGTTCCCAACGAGCTCTACATCAACACTGAGCCATCAAGGCTATGCAAAAGTAAACTAAAAGGCATGGCAATATGCTTACATGGTCATCAGCTGACTTTGAGGGACCCTATGGAGTAGTCTACATTACCACTCTTCTACTTCTCCAGCTTAGAAGAGCTGGAGGACCCATCACCGTCATGAGCATCCACCCTCCTGAAAATATCCATGACATCTTCGGAACACACGGCCATAGAGTCCACGACTCCCTCCTTCACTTTATCCCCAGCATTAGAGCAAAGGGTGATAAAGCAAGCGATATGCAGAAGTGAATTGGGGGTCATCTAGTGCAGCTGAAGCAGTCCACAAAGAAATTCATGGGCTAGGAGTGAAAGACCAAGGAGAACGAAGGCAACGAACATCACCCAAAACCTAGGAGGGGGAATTGGGATTACCTTCGAGCCATGATCTTGTAATCTTCCTCGGCATGAAGTAGCCCAGCCTGCTTCAACAGGAGAAAATCCGATGCCTTCATGGTGGAGCGCTGCCAATCCCCATTGGTGACCCTCGACGTGGTAGATGCCTTCTTCTTTGGAGTGACGGCGGCGCTGGAGCCGACACCTTTGACACCCTTGCCCCTTTTTTCCCCATCATGGCACCTCGTCTCTTACAAGAGGCGCGGAGAAATATGCTCAGGAACATGCGCAACATGACACAGAATAACAGCGAGGCACACGAAAGAGGAAGAAGGCGAGGAATAAAAAGAAGTGGGATTTTTACTATGACAATCCTGGCCACAAACACATGATCATAGACGCGTGAAGCACACCAAGCAGATACAGATGGCAGCCGCGAACCAACCCATCGCTGTATTTTCCCCACTCCTAATTTAAATTGAGGAGGCACAGTTAATATGACATTTTTACGCGTTGTGCAACCAAATCCAGTTAGCCTTCCATTGGGACCCACTACGTCATGTCCCATCGGTCACTTCTGCTGATGGTTGAGCTCATAATCGTCATTACTGACATCATCGCCCATTCAAATTGAAATCAACTCTTCAAGGAATCTAATCAAACATTCGACTACATTCATAAAGATGAACATCTGAGTCGAGTAAGTATTCAGATACAACTACGCCAATAGAGAAAGACTGAGTTTCTATTTGAGTCTACGACTCTATCAGACACTCGGGAGCTACTCCTAACATGAGTGTTGGTCACGCACCCGATGTACTCTCTAGGCCAGTGTAAGCCTACAATACTATCAATTGACGCCATCAAGCACAAGGAATCGAGTATCTGTCCGAATCTACGATTCGGCCAGACACTCGGGGGCTACTCCAAGCTAGAGCACTGATCGTGCACATACAAGATCTTCAAGTGGTACACTCTGATTCCTAATACGAATCTAAGATTTGCCAAAAGGACTCAAGGGCTCTGGTCTGAGTAGGTCGGCGCTCCCTATTAGGAAGCATAGATTCGTATTAGGAATCGTAGATCTAGGGACTCGGGTTTGAATAGGTCATGCTATTTTTAGCCCAAGAGCAACTAACTGGTCCTGATCCGTCAGATGAACTAGGAACATGTGTCACAATCCATATGAACCATTAAACTGTTTTAGTCAAGCCTGATAATATTTGGCGAATGACTTCTAAGTCTCCACCTAAATCTTTGATTCGACTGAACACTCGGGGGCTATTGACATAGGTATGCCCTACTATTGGCATGTCTAGTCTAGCCTAGCAGGGGCCCCACGTGATGATCCGCCACAGATGGATAAGCCCATGTTGATTTAGGTGAGGACAATCCCATGAAGTATGGTGACTCCTTCGTGGATACAGAAGGATTAGATAGGATGCTTTAGGGTTTCACCTTCAATCTGTAACCAACTCAGACGCATCCTAAGATCTCCCCATATTAAGTCCAAGTGGGAGCGATGAGGAGGGTAATCAATAATCTCGCACATACACCCGCTAGATCTTATATGGGCATCATTGCCATCTAGGCGTCCTTGTAACCTTCGGTTCATCAATCAATCAAGAACAGACAAGCAGGAGTACGGTTTTCCCTTCGAGGGCTGAACCTGGGTAAACCTAAAGGGAATATGCCCTGAGAGGCAATAATAAAGTTGTTATTATATGTAATCCAAGTATATGATAGATGTTTATTTTGCATGCTATAATTGTATTAATATGGAAACATTAATACATGTGTGTTTAATAAACAAATAGAAAGTTCCTAGTTATGCCTCTCTTTAAACTAGCTCGTTGATTAACAAGATGATCAAAGTTTTCTAATCATGGACATTGGATGTTGTTAATAACGAGGTCACAACATTTGTGAAATGATGTGATCAACATTCATCCGAAGTATAGCATTACGATTAAAGTCATTGTGTTTATATTGCTATAACATCATACGAAGTAATCCTAGTCCTTAGACCATGAGATCATGTTAATCACTAACACCGGAAGGTATCTTGATAACATCAAATGTCACACCGTGAGGGTGACTATAAAGGTGGGTTCAGTGCTACGAAGGTGTTATGTAGAGGCTCATGGATCAAGAGTGGGATTTTTTCATCTCGATGACGGATAGATATACTCTGGGCCCTCTCGGTGATATCACATTAAGAATAGCTCGCAAGCAAGTGATATGATCACTAGAATGTTATATCACAGGAACGAGAAAAGAGCGCATGTCAGTAACGAGATCAAACTAGGTATTTGGATAATGATGATCGAATCTCGGACTTGTAATCTATCGCGAGACAAAGGGATTAAGTTACTAGCATTAAAGGTTCTCATGATCACAGAAGTCATCGTTGAATGTGTAGGAGTCAGAATGGATCTCCAGGTCTCGCTTCTGATTATTGATTTGAGAGGGGTCTCGATCATGTATGCATTATTCACGAACCATAGGGTGACACACTTAAGGGTTACCTAACACCATTTGGAGCAAACATGTTTTAGACGAAAGAATTGCAAAGCGCTAGAATTATTTTAGTGGACACCGTAATTGTTTCAGGTGAAATTGCTGAAATTGGTTCTGCATGTGATATTGAAATATTGCAGGGGGTTTTATGTGAATGTTTGTTAATTAAATAAATTAACAAAATTCTGAATAAAATAAATAAAAGAGTTTTATTAAATGAGAGTTGCATTAAATTTGGTGGAAATTTAATGCATGTGAGTGGAACTTTGAGTGGAGGCATGTTTATGTGAGTGGAGCTTCCACCACATGAATGAGGAAGAGGTGGGGCACCCCCTTGGGCGCCGGCCATGGGGAAGG
Organism: Avena eriantha; assembly: GCA_910589775.1. Lineage (NCBI taxonomy): Eukaryota > Viridiplantae > Streptophyta > Magnoliopsida > Poales > Poaceae > Avena > Avena eriantha. The sequence goes on from OU342741.1 coordinate 440,411,222, forward strand.
GGACAGCCCCCTATCCTATAAAAGCCCCCTCTCCTCCCTCTCAAAACACACCTCCTCGTGAAGGATCTCTCTCCCCCTCTAGATTTATTTCCCCATGGTCTCGGATTAGCGAGATACATGTTCCCAGTGGCATTTCGTCTAGAAGGAGTTGATGCTTCCGCTAATTCACTGGAGCGAGGATGTGGAGGTTGTTCGGTGGCCCGGACGTGTGTGCGAGGACGGATGCACTGCTGATTTGCGGCGCTAGGACTTCCACATGATCCTGAGATCGGCAAGCATTCGACTACATCATCCACGAGTTCAATCTCGTTAAACTTTGTCGGCCTTCGAGGGTATGTTCTCTATGGATGTATATCCGCCCGTTGCTTGTATCTAGCGTTGGGAAAATGCCCTAGTGGCAATCATGGTTGATGATATTTCTCAATGTATTCATAAATTTATAGTCCATGTATGAACTACTGATATGTATCATCGAATATGTGATTCGATTGTGGAACGATATATTCATGTTGTTCATGCTAATTGTCCTTGGTCATTGAGGTTGTCCTGGACACACAACTTAGATCAATGTGAAAGTCGGCAAATGACTAGGTTCCACTTGTCATGGGCATAGAGATGCTATTCCGACTTACATGGATTCGGCTAAAGTGTTTAGCGAGTCGGAGTGACCCATATTGAGATGCAACGAACAAGTTGTCATTTGCATATCTTAATCAATGTAATCCTTAGACCTGAGGTTATTGCACAATCTGAGTTGAGGATCACCGACTTAGGTTCTGTGAAACGTTGTTCCGTCACTAGGCAGTTATAAAGGCAGAGTTCGGGTCGACTGAGAATCAAGCTGCGTGATGTGAATAACCGAGATGGGATTTTGCCCCTCCGTCTAGAGAGATATTCTCTGGGCCCTCTCGGAAGATATGATTCGGAAAGCATGGACATGCGTGACTCGGTTAAGTGTTAACCGAGGCAACCGACTAAGAGTTAATCGGATGAATCACTTATCTTGGATCGAGAAAGAGAGTAGAACTATTTAAGGGATGACGATCATTCGCCTATAGTCCGACAAGGTATATCGTGAGGCAAAAGGGACTTAGACAAAAGTCACATTGAAAGGCACGTCGTCATGACTCTTTGGTACTTGGGAGTTGGCACGTTCTGCTAGGAGCCGCTACCAACTGACCGGTCACGAGTGAGACTCTGATCGTGTCCGGGTCACCATGAGCCTATCGAGTCACACACTTAAGAGCGGGAGCAAGTTTGGGTTAGACCCAAACAGGAAATCTATTTGGGTTGGACCAAAATAGAGACATGTACTTAGTCAGCAAGTGGGACTTGCAGTGGCTAATATAGGCCTTTTAGTGAATGGGCCACAAGTGAGTGGAGCCCACTTTCACTCCCTATATAAGCTGGGGCGCAGGTGCTTAGAGTACAAGGTTAGGTCACTCCATGTGTTGGACACCCTAGCCCTAGTCCGTCCTGTCGCCGCCGTACCGGACCTAGCAGTCCATCGCCGGCGCTCCTCCTTATACGTGTGGATACCGGTGGAGGTGTTGTACGTTCAACACTTCGATGATCGTGGAACCAGAACGGATCATGAGGCGTGGAATAGGAACGGATCATGAGGACTGCACTGCATCAAGCGACGTGCTTCATCGATTCCGCAACCGCGCGTCTAGTGGTAATTCTCGTGGCCTACTCCCCTAGTTAGATCTTGGGTTCACCACGTAGGAAAAAGTTTTGTTTTTCTCTGCGTGGCCCAATAGTGGTATCAGAGCGTTAGCTTCTGGTTTTAGGCTCGAGATCGTGCATATGTGATATGCGGTTGGCGTTAGATTGGATCTAATTGCAGTTTTGGTGGTCGATCTATGAGATATATTGGTTTTGTACAAAGTTGATTGGATCAACTATCTTCGGGGGAATGGATGATCTGGTTTTCATGATCTAACTGATAAGGTCGTGGAATGACATACCCCTACCGGTCGGCTTCCGCCATCGGGGTAGACTGTGACACGTAAATCCGGATGCGGTGATCGAAGATCAAAGATTTTGGTCGAATCGGAGTCCGGATCGGATTTGGGTAAAATTGTTTTATCCGATGACGAATACATAGTGGGACCGCTCGCTTCGCCCTGTCGTAGTGCATTAGATGTCATTGCGAGTTTCACAACGCCGGTAGATATCGTATCTATGCATAACTTGTTTTTCCAGGATGATGTTGTGAATGGTATGGCTTATGTGCATGTGATGTGTGTAATCCATACGTGATCTGCGTATCATGGTTTCTATCAGCCGGCTGGAGCCTAGGTGCTGTTACTTTATTGTATAACGACATGCGTGTCGGATTCTCTATGTAATTTACTTTACAAGCTAGTGTAGCTATTTGGAGAACACGGATGGCATGCAAGTCGATGTACAAGTCGGCTACATGGTGTAAGGCGGCACGTGACAAGAGTTGACACGTGTCGAATTACAAGCTTTGTGGAGATGGAGATCGCCATGAAGAGATCCATACCATTTCATATTGTAATGCTTTATTTTGTGTTATTGTTATGTCTCTGTTTTACCTCTATTAGATAGTTGGTAGAAAGTAATCCCTCAAAGAAGGTCTAGTCGGTTTCCCCGCTAGTGCTGCACCATCAAAAGTCGGACATTTTTGGTAGTGGGCTCATAAAATTGAGGTACTATCAATTCTTTCTGACTAGGTGGGTTCGAGTCGGACTCTTACAGCGGAAGCACTCGGTAATCTAGACGGGTCTATCACAACGGTTGTGGGACTTGGGAAAAAGTCGGATGGGAGCCAGGGCATGTGATGCCACCCATCCAACAGGAGTCGTATGAGATGCGATTGACAAGGAGTTGTCTACCTAGATCACTTGACGGCTAGCGGTGATGCTAAATCTCACTAGTCGGCTTGCTTATTTAGGGTCCTGAATCACTAAGTAGGACTCCCCTCCCTCCTTGGCCGGCGGATCGGGAGGGGGGGAGGAGTCCTCCTCCCCCACTAGTCCTTGTCTTGCCCCACAAGGATTCCTTCATCCTTTCTTGGTTTTCAAGCAAACTCCAAGAAATCTTCTAGAACCTTCCGGAACATTCCGAAACCTTCTAGAATCCCCATACAAATACTTCGGAACATTTCCTAACTTAGAAAATGATCCCCAATATATGAATCTTATTCTCCGGACAATTCCGGATCTCCTCGTGATGTCCCGGATCCAATCCGAGACTCCGAACAACATTCGGTCTCCAACGCACATTCCATATCTACTTAAAACAACTTCAAACCTTAAGTGTGTCACCCTACGGTTCGTGAATATGCAGACATGATGGAGACACCTCTCTGATAAATAACCATCAGCGGGATCTGGAGATCCATAACGGTTCCCACATACTCAACGATGACTTCGTGATCGATAGAACCATTAACATACAAAACCAATTCCCTTTGTCACGCGATACTATACTTATCCGAGGTTTGATCGTCGGTATCTCCATACCTAGTTCTACCTCGTTACTGATAAGTACTCTTTACTCGTTCCATGTTATGTCATCCGTTGTGACCCAGTCACATGCTTGCAAGCTAACTAGATGACATTCCACCGAGAGGGCCCAGAGCATATCTATCCATCATATGGATGGACAAATCCAATCTTGGTCCATGCGCTTCAACACATACTTTCAGAATACCCAATGACACCTTTATAACCACCTATTTACGAAGCGGTGTTTGATGTCATCAAAGTACCCATCCGATGATGGTGATTAACACAACCTCATGGTCGAAGGATTAGGTTACTATGCATTTAAAAGCTTATAGCAATACGAACTTAATGACTTGATCTTATGCTACGCTTACTATGGGTGTGTGTCCATCACATCATTCTCCTAATGATATAATCTTGTTATTAATCACATCCAATGTCCATGATCAGGAAACCATGATCATCAATTAATCAACAAGCTAGTTCAACAAGAGGCTTACTAGGAACCCTTTTATGTTTACAAAGCACACATGTATTAGTGTTTCCTTATAATACAATTATAGCATGGGATGTAAACATTCATCATAAACACAAAGATATAATAATAACCACTTTTATTATTGCCTCTTGGGCATATCTCCAACAGTCTCCCACTTGCACTAGAGTCAATAATCTAGATTACATGGTAATATACCGAACACCCATGGCGTTCTGGTGTTGGTCATGCTTTGCTCTAGGGAGAGGTTTAGTCAAGGATCTGCGACATTCAGATCAGTGTGTACTTTGCAAATCTTTATGTCACCATCTCAGACATACTCACGAATAGCATGGAAACGTAGCTTGATGTGCTTCAGCTTGCTATGTGACCTTGGCTCCTGTGCATTAGCTATGGCACCTGTGTTGTCACAGTAGATGGCCATCGGGTCGAACGCACTGGGAACCACGCCAAGTTCAGTAATGAACTCCTTCATCCATATGGCTTCTTGTGCAGCCTCCGAAGCAGCTATGTATTTCGATTCAGTTGAAGATTTCGCCACAACGCTTTGCTTGGCACTCCTCCAGCTTACTGCAGCACCATTCAAAATAAATACGTATCCAGACTATGACTTCGACTCATCTGGATCGACATTCCAACTAGCATCAGTGTAACCATTTACAACAAGCTGTTCATCACCTCCATAAGAAAGAACCATATCCTTAGTCCTATTTAGGTACTTTAGGATATTCTTGACCGTTGTCCAGTGGTCCATTCCAGGATCACTTTGATATCTGCTAGTTAAACTTACATCATGTGCTATATCCGGTCTTGTACACAGCATGGCATACATGATAGAACCTATGGCCGAGGCATAGGGAATATTATTCATCTTCTCTCTATCTTCTGCCGTAGCTGGACTTTGAGTCTTACTCAAGGTCTTACCTGACAACATGGGCACGAACCCTTTCTTGCTCTCTTCTATTCTAAACTTCTTTAGAACTTTGTCCAAGTATGTACTTTGTGAAAGCGCTATTAGGCGTCTTGATCTATCTCTATAAATCTTGATGCCTATAATATATGCCATTTCACCAAGATCCTTCATTGAAAAACTATTATTCAATTAGGCTTTGACACTATTAAGAAGTTCTATATCATTCCCAATCAACAATATGTCATCTACATATAGTACTAGGAATGCTACAGAGCTCCCACTCACTTTCTTGTAAATACAAGCTTCTCCATAAGTTTGTATAAATCCAAAGTTTTTGATTACTTTATCAAAACGTTGATTCCAACTCCGGGATGCTTGCTTCAGTTCATAAATGGAGCGCTGAAGTTTGCATACCTTGTCAGCATCTTTAGGATCAACAAAACCCTTGGGTTGTACCATATACAACTCTTCCTCAATGTCTCCATTAAGGAACGCCGTTTTGACATCCATCTGCCAAATCTCATAATCAAAATATGCAGCAATTGCTAACAAAATCCTCACAGACTTTAGCTTCGCTATTGGTGAGAATGTCTCATCGTAGTCAACTCCTTGAATTTGTCGGAACCCTTTCGCGACAAGTCGAGCTTTATAGACGGTAACATTACCATCAGCATCTGTTTTTCTCTTGAAAATCCATTTGTTCTCGACAGCCTTACGGCCATCCGGTAAGTCCACCAAAGTCCACACTTGGTTTTTGTACATGGATCCCATTTCGGATTTCATGGCTTCTAGCCATTTGTCGGAATCTGGGCTCACCATAGCTTCTTCATACGTCGCAGGGTCATCAGTGTTGTCCACCAACATGACGTTCAAGGCAGCGCCATACCAATCAGGAGTGGTACGAACCCTCGTTGACCTGCGAGGTTCAGCAGCAACTTCGTTCGAAGTTTCATGATCACCATCATTAGCTTCCTCTCCATTTGGTGCAGGCGGCACAAAAACATCTTCCGGTGCTGCGCTACTCTCAAATCCGAGAGAAGGTTCAATAACCTCATCGAGTTCTACTTTCCTTCCAGTCACTTCCTTCGAGAGAAACTCCTTCTCAAGAAAGGATCCATTCTTGGCAACGAAAACTTTGCCTTCGGATCTATGATAGAAGGTATACCCAATTGTTTCTTTAGGGTATCCTACGATGACGCATTTCTCCGCTTTGGGTTCAAGCTTATCTGGTTGTAACTTCTTTACATACGCTTCACAACCCCAAACTTTAAGGAACGACAACTTAGGTTTCTTTCCAAACCACAATTCGTACGGTGTCGTTTCAACGGATTTAGATGGTGCCCTATTTAAAGTGAATGCGGCTGTCTCTAATGCATAGCCCCAAAATGATAGCGGTAAATCTGTAAGAGACATCATAGACCGAACAATATCTAAGAGAGTTCGATTACGACGTTCGGGCACACCATTACGTTGTGGTGTTCCCGGCGGTGTCAACTGCGAAAGTATTCCACATTTCTTTAAATGCATGCCAAACTCATAACTTAGATATTCACCTCTGCGGTCAGAACGCAGAAACTTAATCTTCTTGTTACGATGATTTTCCACTTCACTTTAAAATTCCTTAAACTTCTCGAAAGTTTCGGACTTATGTTTCATAAAGTAGACATACCCATATCTACTTAAGTCATCCGTGAAAGTGAGAACATAACGATATCCACCATGCGATGCTACACTCATTGGACCGCACACACCGGTATGTATTATTTCCAATAAGTCTGTAGCTCGCTCCATTATTCCAGAGAATGGAGTCTTAGTCATTTTTCCCATTAGACATGCTTCGCATCTTTCAAGTGATTCAAAATCAAGTGATTCAAGAAGTCCATCAGAATGGAGTTTCTTCATACGCTTCACTCCAATGTGACCAAGACGACAGTGCCACATGTATGTAGAATTATCATTCAATTTTATTCGTTTAGCATCTATGTTGTGAACATGTGTATCACTACTATCGAGATTCAATAAGAATAAACCATTCATCTCAGGTGCATTACCATAGAAGATATTACTCATATAAATCGAACAACCTTTATTCTCAGACTTAAAAGAGTAACCGTCTCGCAATAAACAAGATCCAGATATAATGTTCATGCTTAACGCAGGCACCAAATAACAACTATTCAAATTTAAAACTAATCCCGATGGTAGATGTAGAGGGACCGTGCCGACGGCGATCACATCAACCTTGGAGCCATTTCCAATGCGCATCGTCACCTCGTCTCTCGCCAGTCTTCGTTTATTCCGCAGCTCCTGTTTCGAGTTACAAATATGAGCAACCGAACCAGTATCAAATACCCAGGCACTACTACGATTACTAGTAAGATACACATCAATAACATGTATATCAAATATACCTTTCTTCTTGATGTTGCCTTTCTTCAGATTCACCAGGTACTTGGGGAAGTTACGCTTCCAGTGACCAGCACCCTTGCAGTAGAAGCATTCAGTTTCAGGTTTAGGACCAGCCTTGGGCTTCTTAGCAGGTGCAGCAGCTTTCTTGTCGTCCTTCTTGAAGTTGCCCTTTTTCTTAGGCTTGCCCTGTTTCTTGAAATTGGTGGTCTTATTGACCATCAACACTTGGTGCTCCTTCTTGATCTCCACTTCAGCAGTTTCCAACATGGACGATAGTTCAGGCAACGTCTTGTTCATGCAGTGCATATTGTAGTTCATCACAAAGTTCTTATAACTTGGTGGCAGTGATTGGAGGACACGGTGAATCCCTAACTCATTAGGAATCGTTATCCCCAACTCTTGGAGCTTGTTTGCGTGCCCAGACATGGTGAGCACGTGCTCGCTAACGGAGCTACCCTCTTCCATCTTAGAGTTAAAGAACTTTTCAGAGGCCTCATAGCTCTCCACGGCCGCGTGAGTCTCAAAAATCAGCCTGAGCTCCTTAATGATCTCGAACGGGTCATGGTGCTCAAAGCGCTTCTGAAGCTCCGCTTCTAAACCGTACAGGATGGCATACTGAACTGTGGAGTAGTGATTTTTCCGAGTGGCGTAAACATTCTTTATGTCATCGGTGGCATCTTCTGCAGGTGGGTCACCCAGAGGTGCTTCGAGCACATAGGTCAACTGACCAGCCCTGAGGACGATCTTCAGTCCACGGAACTAGTCCGTGAAGTTTCTTCCATTGTTCTTAAGCTTTTCTTTCTCTAGGAACGCATTGAAATTGATGGAGAGGTTCGCCATAATCTACAACAATTTGCAAGTAGTTTAGACTAAGTTTATGATAAATTGAGTTCAAATTTAATTCTTAAATTAACTAGGTGAACTCCCACTCAAAACAACATCCCTCACGTTGTCTTAGTGATTACACGAACCAAATCCACTACACCAAGTCCGATCTTCACGAGAGAAGATGTAGTTTCATCGGCGAACAATCTTCATGTTCATCATATCATTTACATGACTCATGCCCTACCTTTCGGTATTCCGTGTTTCGAGACCATGTCTGTACATGCTAGGCTCGTCAAGATTAACCTTAGTTTCCGCATGTGCAAATCTGACTTGCACCCGTTGTATGCACACGTAGAATCTATCACATCTGATCATCACGAGATGCTTCGAAACGACGAGTCTTAGCAACGGTGCCAACTAAGGGTGAACACTTTATTACTTGATATTTAGTGAGAGGGATCATCTTATAATGCTACCGTCACGATCTAAGCAATACAAGATGCATTAAGGATTAACATCACAGGCAATTCATAATTAGTGTGATATGATATGGCCCTTTCTTCTTATGCCTTTGATCTCCATCTCCAAAGCACGGACATGATCTCCATCATCACCAGCATTGCGTCAAGGTCAATGGCGCCGCTTCATGGTTGTCCATCATCACTAGCAACTATTACAACTACTTGGAATAAAGCTATTACAAGATGAATAGACATGCAGGTCTTAATAGAATTAAAGACAACCATTAGGCTCCTGCCGGTTGCCACATTACAACAAAGATCATTGCGTACATCAAATATAATCACAATCACATGATGGCTATATCACATCACAGAACCCCTGCAAAAACAAGTTAGACGCCTCTAATTTTCTTTGCATGTTTTACGTGGTTTGGGGCTTTCGAATAAGAACGGATCTTACCTACGAAACTGAACCACAACGTTCCAAAGTGTAGATTGGATCTATACTATGGTGAGAGAGACAGACACCCGCAAAGCCACTTGCGCAAAGCAAGTTACACGTCAAGCGTGGAGCAAGTCTCATGTGCGATGACATGTAAGGTTAGCCCAAGCTGCTTCATCCCACCATACTGCAAGATGCAAAGTACACACAGCAAAAGACGGCACGAGCACCAAAGCCCACAAAACCATTGTGTTCTACTCGTGCAACAGATCTACGCATAGACATGGCTCTGATACCACTGATGGGTTCGTAGCAGGGAAAAAAAAAAATTTCTACCGCAAGAACGAACAAAACCCACATCTAATCTAGATAAAAGCCAAGATCTAATCTATTAGACATGTGCAACGAGATAGATCTGTACTAACCCTTGTAGATCCGAAGGCGTTACGAGATTGGATCTCGTGGTTGATGTAGTCGATCACTTGCCGATCTCAAGATCGAGTGGACGATCCTTCCGGCGCCACGTTTCGGCAGCGCTTCCACAGTCGGTCACACGTGCGGAGTCGAAGTAGACCTTCCTCTCCCTGTTCCAGCGAGCAGCGGAGGTAGTATAGCTTCTCCACGGAATCCCAGCAGCACGATGGCGTGGTGGTGGTGGTGGAGTAGAGAATTCTGCAGGGCTTCGCCTAAGCCAGAGCAGAAGGAAGGAGGAGGAGAGAGGCGGCTAGGGTTTGGAGTGGAGGGGTAAGGGGGTGGCGCCTCCACCCCTCTATTTAAAGGAGGGAGGCGCCATGGGAGGGGGAGTCCTAGTAGGACTCCCCTCCCTCCTTGGCCGGCGGATCGGGAGGGGGGGAGGAGTCCTCCTCCCCCACTAGTCCTTGTCTTGCCCCACAAGGATTCCTTCATCCTTTCTTGGTTTTCAAGCAAACTCCAAGAAATCTTCTAGAACCTTCCGGAACATTCTGAAACCTTCTAGAATCCCCATACAAATACTCCAGAACATTTCCTAACTTAGAAAATGATCCCCAATATATGAATCTTATTCTCCGGACAATTCCGGATCTCCTTGTGATGTCCCGGATCCAATCCAAGACTCAGAACAACATTTGGTCTCCAACGCACATTCCATATTTACTTAAAACAACTTCGAACCTTAAGTGTGTCACCCTACGGTTCGTGAATATGCAGACATGATGGAGACACCTCTCCGATCAATAACCATCAGCAGGATCTGGAGATCCATAACGGTTCCCACATACTCAACGATGACTTCGTGATCGATAGAACCATTAACATACGAAACCAATTCCCTTTGTCATGCGATACTATACTTATCTGAGGTTTGATCGTCGGTATCTCCATACCTAGTTCTACCTCGTTACTGATAAGTACTCTTTACTCGTTCCATGTTATGTCATCCCTTGTGACCCAGTCACATGCTTACAAGCTAACTAGATGACATTCCACCGAGAGGGCCCATAGCATATCTATCCGTCATATGGATGGACAAATCCAATCTTGGTCCATGCGCTTCAACACATACTTTCAGAATACCCAATGACACCTTTATAACCACCTAGTTACGAAGCGGTGTTTGATGTCATCAAAGTACCCATCCGGTGATGGTGATTAACACAACCTCATGGTCGAAGGATTAGGTTACTATGCATTTAAAAGCTTATAGCAATACGAACTTAATGACTTGATCTTATGCTACGCTTACTATGGGTGTGTGTCCATCACATCATTCTCCTAATGATATAATCTTGTTATTAATCACATCCAATGTCCATGATCAGGAAACCATGATCATCAATTAATCAACAAGCTAGTTCAACAAGAGGCTTACTAGGAACCCTTTTAGGTTTACAAAGCACACATGTATTAGTGTTTCCTTATAATACAATTATAGCATGGGATGTAAACATTCATCATAAACACAAAGATATAATAATAACCACTTTTATTATTGCCTCTTGGGCATATCTCCAACAGCTCGACCAAAGACCCACTCGACGAATTGCCAAAGTCCACGACGCCTATGACGGTTCGAGTGGTATGAAGCCCATATGGACACGGACTCACAAGCGCACATGACAAGGAAACCTCAAGACTAGAGTTTGAATCTAACTTGTAACCAACTCGTATTGGTACCTGAGACCTAGCCTCCCCATATATAAAGGCTAGGAGGGTTCAACGAAAAGGCAATCTCTCAATCGCGACTCACCCCGATAGATAGATCTACAATCGCCACAATAGACTGATCTACGATCTCCCATACGCCAGATTTAATCTGCGCATACACTGCCATCGGCGACATTGTAATCCTCCGGATCATCATGAATCAAGAGCAGACAAGAAGGAGTAGGGTCCTCTACGAAGCCTGAACCTGGGTAAACCTTGCGTCCCTATGTGCTTGTTTACTAGCCGATCGAGACTTCCAGCGCTCTCTCCTTCTCCAAAACCTAAGTCCATAACAATGGGTATTGATGAGTTAAACCCTCGTCAATTGGCGCCGTCTGTGGGAACTGGGAGCACTGATATAGCGATCTCGACGGCCCTATCACCAGCAATCTACGACTCGATTATCTTCGGAGATCAGATCCAATCCGGCTCCTTCGCCATCGACAGCCAGCCATATCGCATCTGGTTGTTTATCTACACGGACGCGGTCGGCTTCGTCTTCATCAAATGCGAACTCGAAAGTTCACTCCTCGAGCGAGATTTGATGTATTGCAACTCAGCAGTTGGGAGCCCATCGATTCAGATCCAGCTGGCACCTAATACAGCGAAGGCACATGCAGACATTAACTTCAATTTTTTCTACTCCATGCGAATATACAAGATCAGATCCATATGGTTGATAAGTTTCCTATGCAACCACGTCTCCTCTCCCCATTGATTATTTTTTTTATCGTGGACCTAACGTTTGCCTGCATGTTGTTGATACACAAAGTTTTAAGAATTAATCGATAGACGCAAAATCGGATTAGAATAAGTATTAGCGATCTGTTTTAGTTTCACAGCGGCATATGGCGATTGGCGGGAACGATGAAATCCGGCGCCTCAATCAAGACCTTGAAGTCACAGACTCTACAACCGAACTCGACTCATATTGAAGCTCCTTGCGTGCGCAAGTACAGACGTGGATGGATAAGCGAGTCCCCACTACATCAAGTGTGTGCGCACTTAACGCAGAGAAACCCAACACGTTGGATGGTACTAAATCACGTTCATCGTATATACATATATCAAGAGAAGACGTGAAGCAATACATGCATCGGACACAATAATTTCTCTGACTAAATCTTTTTGTTTTCAATTATGGTATTTTACCTTCTGTCTACTAATCAACTTTTTGAGAAATATAGATAAAATCATGATGCGATGAGCAATCCGCGGATCAAATACACGTCGATGTCGAGTACTTTGGCTACTGCAACGTTCGACGGTTCCGCCGTGCGACTTCATCCATCCTATTCTACCTCGACCACATTGACCACATAGAATCTACACTCGAGGGCTCTATCGACTCCGCCATGAGGCATGCTACCGCCTCCGGCTACAATGACTCGCTATGGTCGTCGGTTCCGGCCACTCAGGGGATCCTTCGACTTTCCTGTGCGACCCGGTGCGGTCTTCAGCTCCGGCCACTCGGGGGCTCCTTTGGCTGCGACAACCCACTGTGGTCTTCAACTCCGCCGACCTGCTGAGTCTTCAACTCCATCACACGCCCCGCTGCGGTGTTCAGCTGCGGCAACCCACGGTGGTGACCCGCTGCGGTCTTCGACTCCATCACATGACCAGCTGAGTCTTCGACTCTGTCATGCGACCCGCTGCCGCGTCGACTACGTCCGCGATTGCATCGACTTCGTCCACGACAACTACCAATAAAGCTAAGTTTCCCCTCTAATTAGAGTTGTTTATTTTTTAACTCGCACTCGAAACATTCGGGGGCTACACCCTCTTCGAGTAACCTAATGTGCCATCGATTACACGCACTCGAGCACCCCATACGCGACAGCACGAGTAGCCGATTCTGCCTGATCGTCGAATCCTTGAACTCCGAGTGCCTCGACAAGGTACTGAGACTAAGGGTAATCAGGCTAACGAAAAGGCCTAGCATACAGTGCAAAAGTGTCTACTCGATTGACACCAGAATCTTACTTTACAATCCAACATGCAACTATTCTTTAGAGGATATAATTACTTCACAACTCTTTACATTTTCTGTAGCTTATAAGGATGTCGACTACGTCGAGCTATTCGATCGGGTCTTTCAACAGGAGTCGAAAAAACAACTGGCTACGCCATAAACTCAAGGACCGAGTCGAGTCCCTCCTCGGATGGTTGCATCGCTGGATGCTACAAAAGACGTGACCCTCGCCACGCACCCGATAGAAGCGACTACTTCAACTCCTTCTGCATCGTCGAGTCTTTCCGGCCAAACGCTGCATGATTCCATTATGTTGACTCCGTCTAAAACGACGACTCTTGGCTCTTTGTGCGTGAGACGCTGACTCGGGGGCTACTCCTATAGGTAGTGCTGGTCGCGCACCCTATGATTATTTGTACATCGTATTGTGTGTTGATAACATCCACACTCGAATGCTATGGTGACTCCGCCTCATATTTTTTCCTATAAAGAGATTACGTCTCCTAGGCCACCTGAATCATCTCAGCGATGACAAAAAATTTGGATGCCGCGCTTACAGCATGAAGATAAGACCTGAATAAGGCCTGGCAATGCATCTGCTATGCTCTACCAGAAATAATCCGTACCTACAGGTACGATGAATAAGCCTTGACGGACGCGTCGAGTGCTCACATTCACACACTGGGATTCGACTCTATAATACCTCGGTGGCCTGAGTCGAATTACGCCAGCACTTTTCCGAATTCGAGTCCCGGGACTCGAGTTTGAGTAGGTAGCATTGTTTTGCCCTAGAGCAATTAACTGGTCCCGATCCATCGAGCGCACCAGGCACGTTTACCATCATCCCTATGAACTTCTATAAATTTCGACTAACCCGATGAACTTCCGGGTGAAGTGCTTGGCACTCGACACAATTTTCGACTCCGACATCCTAATGCAAGACTCAAGACTTCTAAGTCTCCACCCGAATCTATGATTCGCATGGACACTCAGGGGCTACTGACACGGGTATGCCCAATAGGCACTCAACTACAACCTACCTTGTGCGGCTCGACCAAAGGCCCACTCGACGAATTGCCAAAGTCCACGACGCCTATGACGGTTCGAGTGGTATGAAGCCCATATGGACACGGACTCCCAAACGAACATGACAAGGAAACCTCAAGACTAGAGTTTGCATCTAACTTGTAACCAACTCGTATTGGTACCTGAGACCTAGCCTCCCCATATATAAAGGCTAGGAGGGTCCAACGAGAAGGCAATCTCTCAATCGCGACTCACCCCAATAGATAGATCTACGATCGCCACAATAGACAGATCTACGATCTCCCATACGCTAGATCTAATCTGCGCATACACTGCCATCGGTGATATTGTAATCCTCCGGATCATCATGAATCAAGAGCAGACAAGCAGGAGTAGGATCCTCTACGAGGCCTGAACCTGGGTAAACCTTGCGTCCCTGTGTGCTTGTTTGCTAGCCGATCGAGACTTCCAGTGCTCTCTCCTTCTCCAAAACCCAAGTCCATAACAATGGACATTGATGAGTTAAACCCTTGTCAGTGGGTGTAAGACAGTTTTACACACGCGAGTACCAAGGTTCTTACTTGGTGAGCCTAGCATGTAAAGACATGGCTTCGAAACACAGACCGAAAGGTTAAGCATGAGTCATATAGTTTATATGATGACCATATTGATGCTCGCCTTTGAAGCTACACCAACTCACGTGATGATCGGACCTAGTGTAGTGGATTTGGTTCATGTAATCACCAAAAAGACACGGGGTATGTTGTTTTTGAGTGGGAGTTCATTCGTAATTTGGATTAGTTGAACTCGATCTATCATGAAC
Organism: Avena eriantha; assembly: GCA_910589775.1. NCBI lineage: Eukaryota > Viridiplantae > Streptophyta > Magnoliopsida > Poales > Poaceae > Avena > Avena eriantha. The sequence goes on from OU342741.1 coordinate 440,426,255, forward strand.
TTAGTCTAAACTTTACAAATTCTATTGTAGATGGCACCACCTGCTTTTAATTTCAATGTGTTCATGGAGAAAGAGAAACTTGCGACGAATGGTAGCAACTTTACCAACTGGGCCATGAATTTGAGGATTCTCCTCAATGCTGCACAGAAGCTATATGTGCTAGAAGCACCACTAGGCCCCCCACCAGCTCCTGATGCCCCTGACAAGGAAAAGAATGTCTATTTGACTCGTTAGGAGGACCACAAATTAGTTCATTACGGCATACTGTATGGGCTAGAGCCAGAACTTCGAAAGCGTTTCAAAAATGGCAATTCCTTTGATACCATGGGTGAATTGAAAATGATTTTTGATACCCATGCTGCCATAGAGAGTTATAATGCTTCTGAAAAGTTCTTTAGCTACATGATGGAAGAGAACAACTCCGTTAGCGAGCATGTACTCAAAATGTCTGGGTACGCCGATAGGCTTGTGTTCTTGGGAATAACGGTTCCCATTGACTTAGGCATACATCGTGTTGTCTAATCTCTGCCACCTAGCTACAAGAGCTTCATGATGAACTATAATATGGAGGGCATGAAGAAGTCTCTCCCCGAGCTTCTATTAATGCTTAAGACTGCAGAGGTGGAGATCAAGAAAGAACATCAAGTGTTGATGATCAATAAGACCATCGGTTTCAAGAAAGACAAGAAAGGGTAAGCAAAAGGGATAGAAGGGCAGCAAATCTGTTGCCATGCCTGAAAAGAAATCCTGAGCTGGCCCTAAGTCTGATACCGAGTGCTACTATTGCAAGGGAACAGGCCATTGGAAGCGAAACTTCCCCAAATATTTGGCAGACAAGAAGGCAGGCAAGGAAAAGAAAGGTATATATGATATACATGTTATTTATGTGTACTTGACTAGTACTCACAGTAGCACCTAGGTATTTGATACAGGATCGGTTGCTAATATATGTAACTCGATTCAGGGGTTGCAGAACAAGCGATAGCTAGCAAGGGATGAGGCCACGATGTGTGTTGGTAATGGATCAAGACTAACTAGATTTATCACTATGTAACTAGATTATTGTCTCTAGTGCAAGTGGGAGACTGAAGGGAATATGCTCTGAGAGGCAAAATAAAGTTGTTATTATATGTATTCCAAGTATATGATAGATGTTTATTTTGCATGCTATAATAGTATTAATATGGAAATATTAATACATGTGTGTTTAACAAACAAATATAAAGTTCCTAGTTATGCCTCTCTTTAAACTAGCCCGTTGATTAACAAGATGATCAAAGTTTCCTGATCATGGACACTGGATGTCGTTAATAACGAGGTCACAACATTTGTGAAATGATGTGATGAACATTCATCCGAAGTATAGCATTACGATCAAAGTCATTGTGGTTATATTGCTATAACATCATAAGAAGTAATCCTAGTCCTTAGACCATGAGATCATGTTAATCACTAACACCGGAAGGGTATCTTGATAACATCAAACGTCACACCATGAAAGGGAGACTATAAAGGTGGGTTCAGTGCTACGAAGGTGTTATGTAGAGGCTCATGGATCAAGAGTGGGATTTGTCCATTCCGATGATAGATATATATACTTTGGGCCCTCTCGGTGATATCACATTAAAAATAGCTTGCAAGCAAGTGATATGATCACTAGAATGTTATATCACGGGAACGAGAAAAGAGTGCATGTCGGTAACGAGATAAAACTAGGTATTTGGATACCGATGATCGAATCTCGGACATGTAATATATCGCGAGAAAAAGGTATTAAGTTACTAGAGTTAAAGGTTCTCACGATCACAGAAGTCATCGTTGAATGTGTACGAGTCAGAATGGATCTCGAGGTCCCGCTTCTGATTATTGATCTGAGAGGGGTCTCGATCATGTCTGCATTATTCGCAAACTGTAGGGTGACACACTTAAGGGTTACCAAACACCATTTGGAGAAAATATGTTTCAGACAAAAGAATTGCAAAGCGCTGGAATTATTTCAATGGACACTGAAATTTTTTCGGGTGAAATTGCTGAAACTGGTTCTGCATATGATATTGAAATGTTGCAGGGGGTTTTATGTGAATGTTTTTTAATTAAATTAATTAACAAAATTCTGAATAAAATAAATAAAATAGTTTTATTATATGAGAGTTGCATTAAATTTGGTAGGAATTTAATGCATGTGAGTGGAGGCATGTTTATGTGAGTGGAGCTTCCACCACATGAATAAGGAAGAGGTGGGGCACCCCCTTGGGTGCCAGCCATGGGGAAGGGGAGAGCCCCCCTCTCCTATAAAAGGCCACCCTCTCCTCCCTCTCAAAACATACCTCCTTGTGAAGGATCTCTCTCCCCCTCTAGATTTATTTCCTCATGGTCTCGGATTAGTGAGATACATGTTCCCGGTGGTATTTCGTCTAGAAGGAGTTGCTACTTCCACTGATTCGCTGGAGCGAGGAGGTGGAGGTTGTTCAGTGGCCCAGACGTGTGTGCGAGGATGGATGTGCTGCTGATTTGCGGCGCTAGGACTTCCACACGATCCTGAGATCGACAAGCGTTCGACTACATCATCTAGTAGATCGACAAGAGTTCAATCTCGTTACACTTTGTCGGTCTTTGAGGGTATGTTCTCTATGGATGTATATCCACCCGTTGCTTGTATCTAGTAGATAGATCCTGGAGTATAATAGTTCCCATTGTAGATTTGTTTTTGTTTTCTATGTTGTGAACCCAACAAAACCTTGTGTCTCAGTGTATTTGCTTGTTAGCCGACGAAGTCTCCAGCGCACCACTCTCCCTTAAATCCAAGTCCATCAAGTATGGGCATTGACGTGAGCACCCTACATCAAACCTAGTGTGACCATTTAGTAAATCTAGGTACATAGATTTAACCATGAATTACCTAGATGACGTTAAATCCCATTTGAAAACATCATCCCGTGGAGAAAGTTCAACTTGCATGAGCCTCCGCATCATATGCAGCTATCTATCATATCTATCACCCATCAAAGTCCTTCTAAAACCTATGTTTAATAGGTTACTTGACATCACATCTGCCACGAAAGTGTTCTTCGTATTGATGATATCATAGAGGGATGGTTATTGCTGAGGTAATGGCTTATCCCCTAACCAAGAATCTTCCCAAAACCTTCTGTTCACCCTATTGCCAACTTGGAGAGATCGTCTTGATAGAAATTTATCCTTTATATTCATTAAAACCTTCCAAAAAGGTGACTTAGTTGGTTCGACTGAATCCTAAGATGGCATTATAGAAGTAAGGTATTTATTATTTAGAGTTCTTGCCATATTCCTCCTCTTTAAGGAGTTTATATATCCACTTGCTAAATAAATATTTATTCTTTAATTCTAAAATTTCTACTCCCAACCCACATGGTGTTTCGGTCTATAAATGATGTTCCACTTAGTAAGTCTATACTTCTTTTTATGTCCATCACTTTTTTGAAAGAAAGATGATCTATAAAAATCTTACCTCTTCCTTACCACTTTAGGTATTTCTAGCAAGGATAACATGAACATAGGAAGTCTTGTAAGTACCAAGTTTATAAGAACTAATTGATCTCCATAATGTAAAAGCTTTCCAATCCAACTACTCAATTTTTCTGAAAACGGGTTTCCACTGGTTTCTACTCTCCATTTTTAAGCTTGCGGAAATTAAGCGGTATTCCCAAATATCTAAAAGGAAAGGGACCCCGACTCACAGTCAAAAAGGATCCTATAATCCTCCTCAATCTCCTTATCTTTCACTAAACAAAAATTTCACTCTTATGGAAATTTATTTTTAGGCTAGATCATTGCTAAAAATCTAAATAATTTACTCCATATTCAAAGAATTTTCAAGGTCGTGTTCCATAAACATTATTCTATCATCAGCATATTGTAGAATCGACATTCCACCCCCAACTAGATGAGGTATGAGGCCATCTACTTGACCATCCCCTTTTACCCTTGCAATTAGAATGGATAACATATCTACGATGATATTAAAAATAATAGGAGATTGAGGATCACCTTGATATAATCCTTTTTAGTCTGAAAATACTGGCATATGTGATCATTAACTCTGATCCCTACACGAAGATTTTTTTATCCACTCACACCATTTGGATCAAAGCCCTTCATCTATAAAGTCCTATTGACTTTGTCATAACCTTTTTCAAAATCTATTTCGAATAAAACACCATCTATTTTCTTTCTATGAAGTTCATGGATAGTTTCATGCATCACCACCCGTTAAAATTGTTTCTAACAGGCATAAAAGCGACATGTGTTCATCTCACAACCTTGTGAGCAATGTTTGATATATACTTCGTTCCTACAATGGTGAAAAATCTTGAAACTCACATTAAGTAAGCATATGAGTTAGTACTGTTGGATTTGAATGACATTTTGTTTTTTGGTAGAAGAATGATTGTCCCAAACTTAAGATGGAAAAGGTGGAAGCTCTCCCTTTTGGAAGATAACTAACAGTTCTGCAATATGAGATTTCAAAATGTCCCAGAAAACTTGATAAAACTCCACATGAAATCCATCTAGTCTCGGAGCTTTATTCTTCTACATTTGCATTATTGCCTCAAGTACTTATTTTTCAGTAAAGTCGACCGTAAGGATTGCATTCTGTTTTGATGATAGTTGTGGTATATATTGATGTACCAATTTTATCAAGGATAAACTGCATTGAGCCGTGCCCAAACAGATTTTTATAATATTCGAAAACATATAATTTTAGATTATCCTTCCCAACTATTGTTCCCTCATCTTGTTAAAGTTGAAAGATATTTTCCTGCCTATGTTTCTCGTTGTAATTAGGTCGAAGTATTTTGTGTCGTTATCTCCTTCTTAAATATGCTTAATCTTAGCACGTTGAACCAACTTGGACTCTTCATCACACCGTAGTTTTACAAGATAATCACTCAGGTTTCTCATTGTATCTCTTACATTTGGGTCTAAAGGCATATAATTTGTCTAATGATCAAGGATGTCTATGATATTAATAAAGTGTTATTTTTTAATTCTTATGAACCCCTAAGAAAATGGTGAATATGATGGATCTTATTCTTCCACTTGTCCATTGGATTGGTTCCAACCGGAATACATTCCCACTCTTTGGCAATCATATCGTAGAAAACCTATAGCCTTATCCAAGCTAACTCAAACGAATAAGAAGCTTTATTTCCTAAAAAAATCCCTAATCCGATAAAAAGGCGAGTATGATCCAACTCCGAACAAAGAGGAGCATGAATAGAAACCATAGGAAATTTATGTTCCCATTTCTCATTCAACACTTGCCAAAATTCTATCTAACTTTTAATATGTGGGTGTATCTCTTCTATTTGCCCACATGAATTGCCTCCCTCAGATGAATAGTTCTCTCAAGTTGAGACTTTCTATAACTAGCATGAAAATGAAAGGCCATATTGGGTTAAAATTATCCTTGTTTTTTCATCTTGTCATTGAATGATATTAAAATCTCCACCAACTAGAACAGGAAGAGGCTCATACTCACATATCCAAACTAGGTCAGCCAAGAATTTAGGTTTATGATCATCTTGAGACGCACCATAAACGGCTAAACGCACCCATTTGAGATTATCAAATTTTGAAGTCCATCAAAGTTTACGCACCTATCTTCGGAGATCACATTCTATATGTGAAGCGAAGATGTGTTTATACAAACCGAATTACCACTACATCGCCCATAGGGGATAAAAGCATCACTGAAAGTCTAGCCTGCTAGATAAATGATTTAAAAAGGGACCGATAAATTGGATCTTTCCATCTCTAGTATAGAGAAAAAAATATAACGTATCCCTCATTGTTTCATGAACAAAGAAAAGCTTCACCGTACCCCCAAACCCTCACTATTCCAAAAACTACCTCACATCTATGAAAAATAAAATGAAATCCTCTTATTTATGCTTACAATTCAAGGAATAGTAGAAGGGAGAACTTCTTCTTTCTTTCTATAAGCCCTTTTGGATATTGTCTCTTGGATAGCATGATCCTCGTGTTCCTCCGAGACTTTTCCTCTTTCCCTCCAAGATATAGCGAAAGATTATTGACATGATCGATATGGGTTATCTCTACCTTATCTACTTTAGCCTTTTCCTCACTTTTATTTAACATAATTAATGTTCTTTGAGAATCGTTTTCCTTAATATCTTCAATAGAAGCCTCTACTTGACTTGGTGAAGCACCAAAAGAGACCCCTCACCTAGCATCACTAGAAATGGTTACGGGTGAGTATGTGATTTGTTTTGTCTTGTGGATCAACGACTTCTGATCATGTGGTTTGTCGTTCTTTAGTTCAACCTGTCTTGGCGGTGGTGGCGATGATGATTATGCTGAGTGTGGTATGGTCATCTGTTCTCCTTTTCTACTTTTTGAGCTCCCGGTCTTCTTTCCTGATAGTGCAGTGGTATATCCTCTCGGTCACGGTGGGTTCAATAGTAGCACTAATTTTCTCACCTATTTTGATGGGCTTCCCGTATGGCTTTTCATAATATTTGAGGTTACTCCAATTTTTTTGTCTTTTATGGTTCACCAAAGTTATGGCGGAACATTTAGGTTCAAAGGTGAATCTGGAGATGACCATATTGAAGAATTCTGATGTAAACTTTTGTTTTATCATAGATCTTTGTTTTCCTTTCAGTTCGTTGATATGATATAATTTTATTCATCATCAATAACGTGATATTATTTTCTCGAAAAAGTTGGGGCCTACTTGGCATTGCCGAACATTCCACCAATGTTGTCATACATGTTCATGGTTTGTCATCCTAGTGGTCTAGTATGTCCTTTTGTTGCCGTATACTACCCCCGTCTCAAAATTTAAATAGTTTGTTTCGATATTTTAGCATACCAAAATATCTTATGATTTGTAACGAGGTAAGTATTCGATATCTTTCTCTTCCCCTCTCTCTGCAAAATCCAATGCCTAAGCTTGGATATAAACGTTCTTTCAAGAACTTTTAGAAAGCAGTAATATTGCTCCATTCAAGTTCAGTATAAGGCACAAAATCAACTTTATAGTAATAGGAATTCTTGGGTACGATGATGCTTCATTATTCTCCATTTCAATATGAAAGATGTATTTATTCGATAAGATGCTCTCTGCCCAATAATTAATCACTTTATCAATATATGCTCTATTAATAGAAGTATTTTTTACACGGTCAGCGAGGGTTTTGGAGTATGTTACAGCTAGATATATTTGGTAGTCTAAGTTTGTAATCCAATTCTATCTCTAGTAGTCTTCTTGCCTCCCAAGTTTTCTAGTACTGTATAAACAGCCTAATGGATCACTATGTAATCATCTCTTCCAATATCAATACAATATATACTTCCGCAATGTTTCATGGTATCAGAGCGGTTCGCTCCGCCTAGGGTTTAGCCACTGCTTCCGCCGCGCCGCCCCCGGCGAGATCGAGCTCCATGATCTCCGCCGGGAGCAGCAAATCTCGTAGCTAGTTTTTTCTTCCAATTTCATAGATCGGTTTAGTAGTTCCAGCAAATTTCTTTTTCCTATTAGATCTATTTTCTTTTAGCCACCAAAAGCATCGTCCACAGCTGCATGTCGTCATCGCGCGCCTCTACTTCAACCTCGGCGTCGACTCAACTCCGGCAAATCATCGCCAACGATCGTGCCAAGGAGGCTCCGTGCGGCGTCCAATGTCACGCGCTACGTCGGCTTATCCGTCCTCACGTCGTCACCACACCGGCCTGTCTTCGCCGACATCGACCGGGACGCATGTCCCCGAGTACGCGCCTCACCATCAACAAAGGGTTGCCACTTCATCCACCGTGGTCATCATCGCTGACAACCATCTACACCAACATCATCGCAATATCTTCGCCGCACCATCAATTGTGGTCATCGTCAACACCAACAATTTCTTCTCCACGAGCGACACCGCGCTCATACAAGCGAAAAATACGGGTCTAATCCCCGAAATCGACTACTGCTACAATTCAATCGCCATCGACAACTACCACCGTCATTCTCGTCCACCATGACCTTGCCGCCAGAGTCGCAGTCTAATTTTTATTTGCACAAGTCAGTGCTCAATTTTTCTTCTTGCAGCCACTTCGTCAACTCCGACACGGCGGCCAACTTCTACACCGATCGTTTATGGAAAATTTTCTTTTCTCCTCAATCTGGCTCTAGCACGCATGGCTCATGATGGTCCCTGTCTTCGCACGTCCGGTAATGGCAACACCGATGCATCCCTTCGTCCTCGACACGCTCCCGAGTCTGGCAAGCTCGGCATTATGGGTCGAGCTACTTCGACACAAATTACGTGTACCTCAATTACTACGGCAAATTCTCCAGGATCAAACAACGACGTCGACCACAACACAACAACAACATCGACATCATCAACTTCATCAGCGGTGGCAACTTCCCCAATGGAACCATCGACCACAACTACAACGCCCTCACTCCCGGCTACATCCACAACGGCAACAAGGGCTACCACCTCGCTTTCGGCTTATTCTCCAGTCAGACCATCTGCATCACTATCGATCCGATCCGACTGCGGGGGGGGGGGGGGGGGGGGGGGGGGTTGGAGTATGTTACGGCTAGATATATTTGATAGTTTAAGTTTGTAATCCAATTCTATCTCTAGTAGTCTTCTTGTCCCCCAAATTTTCTAGTAATATATAAACAGCGTAAGGACCCACGATGTAATCACTTCTTCCAATATCAATACAATATATACTTCCGCAATCTTTTAGAGGGGGGGAGAAAGTCCCTAAATTTTTATTTTCTCATATATCAGAAGACCTCATTCAATCGAGGTCGTAAAGTTTTACACAGCGAGAAAGGCTGAAAAAGAAAGACGGGGGGAGAGGGAGGCACATAGCAGTGTAAAGATTGATATATAGAAGTTCTTGTTATATATATCAATCTAATAATAAAAATTATATGCCACATAAACCACATACATACCCTAGTCCACGAGCAAGGCCGTGAAGGAATCCACCATGGGCCAGGGCATGAGAATATCATTTTGCGGCCCGAAAGTTGGGGTGTCCAGGCAATGCGGTACCCAAGTTCGCTGAAATTATCCGCGATGACTACAGTTGGTGTGCCAAATACTCAGAGGGTCTTTTTCGGCACGAATTCAACTTTACGTTTCAATACAAAAAATCAGGCTAACGATCGTCAAGTTGGGCCCCTCCTGTCAGTTCTCGCCGTTATGTCGCTCCCGTCGCTTAGGTGTCAATTAGGCTTGCATCATTGGCGCCTGCATCCATTACGCGTCTTCTTCTTCCCCAGAGCGGCAATCTGTGGGGCGTCGCAGCCATGGCGCGGAGCTGGGACATGGACGAACCTGCTCGGCCTAGCTCTCCTCCCTGTAGGCTTGCAGTGTTGGCGCCTGCATCCATTACACGTCTTTTTCCTCGGAGCGGCAATCTGTGGTCACGGCCATGGCGCAGAGCTAGGAAGTGACAAAGCTACTCGGCCTCGCTCTCCTCCCCATCCCGAGTCGGAGCTCGCCCTCACTATGGACGCACCCATGGCACGGTCGGGGACGAGAATTGGTTCCCGGTGAGATCTATCACCTTGTCGGCCATGCTCGGTTCTGTTTTCCTCCTCTAGAATCCGAGCTCGCCGTCGCCGTGGTTACACCCGCACCAATTATGCCACATCTGCCGAGGTCTCTGTGGTAGCTCAAGTTCTGGGGCTCCCCAAGTTCTGCCATGTTGGGCCTGTAAGTGTTGTTGTATGTTAAACTAGCAAATTTCTTTTGTTCAAATCTCTTGGGCTGTACCAACTTCATTGTATTTAATTATGAAAGACAAAATATAAATGACTTCTCTCAATTTCTCGCATAGAAAAATGCACAGCTAATTTCATATTCTCGCAGGAACTGGCCCCACTTATTGAATCGGCGGCGCTGCCACGATCTCCACGTAACCACGGTGAGTTCTCGAACCGAAAGTTGCAGTTACCACGTTTCTTCTGCAGTCATTCCTCTTCCTCAGTCATTCCTCTGCAGTTTTTCCTGGGCGCTTCTTCTTCCTCTGTTCTGGAACTGTCGGTTCATCTTCTTCTTCCTCTTGCAGGCAGTTCCTTGCAGGCATTTCCTTGCAGGCATGGACGATGGGAAACACACAACAGAGACCCACTTGGTCCCTGCCCATGGCACCACAACTTTGACAGTGGTGTACACAAATGATGAAGCGACTATGGAGACAACTCTCACCAGGTTTGAGCAATTGCTTGAGAAAGAGAAGCACAAGTTTGTGGGGCTAGACTTGGAGTACACCCGTGCAAATAAGCGAAAAAATCCTCCACAAGAGGAGGTCCTCGTTTACCACTTCTGCAGGTATGTGAAATTTAAATTTGAGATCACCACTTCTACATCCCTTGTTCCCTTACATCCCTAGAACCATCTAAGTGCAGGAGTAAACCAACTGAGATGCGTTGTTTGGCTCTGGTCGAGTTCTTGTGTAGGAAAGGGATAACTTTCACTAGCGTGGATATCACAAATGACACAATTATGCTTTCTTGTGTGTTGATAAAAATCCCAGAGGGGCACCACATCGACATCCAAAATCTGTACAAGATCAAATCATACCCAGCGAAGGATGGCATGGGTGATCTGGCAGCGGAAATCATCGATAAATCCTATGAAAAACTGAAGAAATTGAAGCTACTCGATCACGAGTACTGGCAGTGGAAGCCGATGAGCCAGGTGCGCCTCGAGTATGCAGCCAGAGACCCCTACATGGCGTACGAGTTGTACAGTAAGCTCATTACCATGAAAGATGGGATGGTTAAGGCGGGGTGTTTCGCGAGAGAGCTATGCCCTGGTTGCAAGCTAGCCTAGGAGAAGAAGCGTGAGGAGGACAGAAAGCGGTTTCAGGACGAGCAGGGATCTTGGGACGGTGGCGACATCAAGCGACTGAAGGGGAAGCAAGTCAAGGACGACAACAAGTGGTGGTGATATATTATGTGTTTGAACTAGATTTTAGTTTCTAGTTTATTATGTGTGTGATACATTTAGTTACTTCAATACAAAATTTCGACCAACTTAACTTGTTGATGTATTTCTTGACAATTATAATATAATCGAGCACTAGAAATATTTTGTAGTGTGCATGAGCATGATCAGTAAATATAATTGAACACTAGAAACTTTAAGGCACTCCATATAAAGGAGTAGATTAATATAGAAGGTTCACCAGAGACACCACGGATATATTGTCTTACATGCCACACATAGGAATTAACTAGAACAAAATAAAAGTAGGGGCTACAGCAGGAGGTCGGAACATGGAGACGCCTAGCAGGGCAGGGGTTTATCAGCCGGAGGCAGCGACAGCCTAGTCGATGGGATACAGGCCAGTCCTGACATACTTCCGGAGGAATTTGCCGTAGGCCGCGTGCCGTGCCAAGGTAATCGGCCTATGGCTTCTGCCTCCGCCTCTGCCAACACCCTCCGCGTGCTGGATCATGTTGTTGAGGTCCGCGTTGATTGCTCTGCGACAGAATGGGCAAAACAGCCTCCTCCTACGGTGGAAACGGATTAGCCCACACTGTAACCGCCTCAGCACGTAGCGGATCTTGTTGTCCCTAGATACCTTGCTATCATCCACTTCATCATCATCCTCCTGTTGATTTTTAAGAACATAACTTAGAACTCATACATATGATTGAATTGTATTACAACTCAAGAATTGACAACATGTATATGTAAGACAATATATCTGTGGATATCAAAGATAAAGCATCTCAGCAATAGTTTGATTGGTTCATATATCATTTCATCTCAACACAATGACAAATAATTGCATCAGAGTGAAAGTAGGATAAAGATTGCAGCCTCATAAGTTTCTTCAGGGATGGAGTCAGCGAACCAAGTAACAATTGCATAAACTGTAATGTTGTTGTACATCGCCCCAGGTTCACTAACTCATCCCTGAAAAAATCTGACACCAATGTGTCTACCTCTCTTTTGGGACAAATTTGAATCATTGGCCACAATAAGAAATTGAAATGTAATCGTACAAAACATTATTCAGGGATATACATAGTCATGTACAAAACAAGCCTCAATATTGTAATTATACATAAAAAACCAAACAATTAATATTCAGGTGCATGTTGAAAATACTTATGATCAAAACCATTCATATACATATGCATCATACCAATCATTAAAAGATCAGAAACAATTAAAGGATCATATATGTAGTTCCATATGAGAATAAATCTAGGGCCTAATAATTTGTTTCAAAGATGGAGTTGGTGAACCAAAGTACCAACAGCACAACCTATATTGTTTGTGTGAATTTCTGCCTCAGGTTTACCAACCCATCCCTAAAACACGACACCATCATGTGTCTCCCGTTGAACTCTTTTGGGGCAAATTTCAATCATCGGCCTTGGTGACAAACTAAAATGTAATTCTTATACACTGAATGCATGGAATAGGTAATTCGAATATCATAGTTCTATGAATGTAGAATAAATATTAAGGCCTCATAAGTTTCTACAGGGATGGCGTAAGTGAACCAAGTAACAATTGCACAGCCTATATTATTCTTATACATCGCCCAGGTTCACTAACTCATCCCTGAAAAAATTTGACACCAATGTGTCTTCCTCTCTTTTGGGGCAAATTTGAATCATTGGCCACAATAAGAAATTGAAATGTAATCGTGCAAAACATTATTCAGGGATATACATAGTCAGGTACAAAAACAAGCCTAAATATTGTAATTATAAATAAGAAACCAAACAATTAATCTTCAGGTAGATGTTAAAAATACTTATGATCAAAACCATTCATATACATATGCATCATACCAATCATTAAAAGATCAGAAACAATTCAAGGATCATATATGTAGTTCCATATGAGAATAAATCAAGTGCCTCATAATTTGTTTCAAAGATGGAGTTGGAGAACCACAGTACCAACATCACAACCTATATTGTTTGTGTGCATTGCTGCCTCAGGTTCACCAACCCATCCCTAAAACACGACACCATCATACGTGTCTCCCCTTGAACTCTTTTGGGGCAAATTTCAATCATCGGCCTCGGTGACAAACTAAAATGTAATTCTTATACACTATGAATGCATGGAATAGATAATTCAAATATCATAGTTCGATGAATGTAGAATAAAGATTGCAGCCTCATAAGTTTCTAAGAGATGGCGTAAGCGAACCAAGTAACAATTGCACAGCTTATATTGATCTCGTACATGGCCCCAAGTTTGCTCACTCATCCCTGAAATTTTTTGACACCAATGTGTCTGCCTCTCTTTGGGGAAAATTTGAATCATTGGCCATAATAAGAAATTGAAATGTAATCGTACAAAACAATATTCAGGGATATACAAATGCATCATACAAAGCATTCATAGATCAGAAACTATACAAATATTATATATATAGGTTCCATATGAGAGAAAAAATTAGGGCCTCATTTTTTTCAACGATGGAGTTGGAGAACCAAAATACCAACAACACAACCTATATTGTTTATGTGCATTGCTGCCTCAGGGCCACTAACCATCCCTAAGAAAACGAGACCATCAGATTCCCTTGCACTATTTTGGGGCAAAATTGAATCATTGGGCTCAGTAAGGAATAGAAATGTAATGTTATACGCCTGCCGTGTATCAAAATCAACACTCAACTAGCAAACTCAACTAGATGGCAGATGAGCAGATTGGAGTTTTGTGACTAGACGGATTGGGGTTTTCTGACTAGATGGAAGATGCATCAATCAACCGATCAAATCATATATATATTACCCTACTTCAAGAGCAAAAGAATATGTACACGATTGAGCAAATTCTATGTATGAATAGTGAAAACTGTGGCTGTGACTAGAGAAGCTAGCAATGTAGTACCTCAGACTCCTCATCAGGGACCTCCTCCTCGAACTCATCATTCTCCGCGACTACGTCAAAGATTTCTTGAACGGTGATGGGGTCGTCGATGTAGATCACCGGATTGCCTCCGCCTGTCGCCTGGCCCCCATCCAGATCTGTCGCTAGCCCCACGACATTGTCGGCCACGACGTTGTCGGCCACCTGCTGCTCGGTGGCAGCGGCTACTACTTGCTTCTCGGCGGCGATGGCTACCACCTGCTGCTCGGCGGCGACAGCTACCAACTGCTGCTCGGCGGCGACGGATATTGGCTAGAGGGTGAGTTCGCACCCTCGATGGCGCAGTGACGAGCGGCGTTCGTGCCCAGAGAAGACGCCTCCGCCTGCTTGGCAACGACCGAGCCATCTGTTGCTGCGCCTTCAACTGGCTTCACCTCCGGATCGTCTCCACGCGTACGCTTCATGGCGCACCAAGGGAAGGAGGTAGTGCAAACGAGGGAGCTTCGGCGCACGTGGCAGGTGTAGATTGGGGTCTTGGGACTAGACAGACTGGGGGGAATGACACGAGCTCATGGAAGAAGAAGGTCGAGGGGGGGGGGGTATAAACACCGGACCGTTCGTAGTCCTCGAGTGGACACGTGTGGTGCGCAGGGGGCGGGGGGGCTACCACGATCTCCACCCTTTTTTTCGGTTCCCTTTTTTTGAAACAACCACGGTCTCCACTTTAGAGCTGCATTGAAAACATGCTCATGGAAGACCTCGATTCCACTGCATGCAAGTGGCGCGGAACTAATTTCTAGCAACGTTAGATCTACTCGAGGGGGGCCATTGACTCATGGAATTTACTAGCGGTAGGGCCCAGTTGGAAGTGAGATTGAGAGCGTTGTGTAAAAATTGGATATGTCTTATTAAAATCAAGTGTCAATAAATTGTAGCGTCCCGTCGACAACCGTGCACTCGATGACCCCGTTGCCTTGTGCATGAGTTGTAGTAGCATTAGTAGGCTTTTCAGACTTTATTAAACTTGACATGACCGCTCGACGACTTTTTCCATGGACGACATCGTGTTCCTTCCTATAGAAGTCTCGTAGAGGTAGACGTCCGTGCTGTCTCATGTTGTACTGTGAAGGGCACGATGTGTGCAACGATCATCGTTGGATCGCACAGAATCAACGGTTGGTTCGCACGATCCACGTGACAACTGTGACAACCAATCAGGGAGTAGCAGACAGGGTGAGCACATGTTTGGGCTTCTACGAAAGATAGAGAGAGGGGGGCCAAAACTAAGTACTACCACATAAAACCAAGGGAAAAACTGAATAGTATAAAAATAGAAAGTGTCTTTACAATGAAATACATCATGGAATACATCAAATTATGCCAAGATAGATCCACTAGAGTTCATTGGATGTGTGTTCTTCTCATAAACCACAACTGGATCCACCTGTGTGATTGCATGTATGTTCCTCTAAACAAACCACATAAGGATCCACCAGTGTCATTGCGTGTCTGTTCTTTTCATGAACCACACCCAGTGTCATTGCATGTGTGTTCTTCTAAACAAACCACATAAGGATCCACCATTGTCATTGCGTGTCTGTTCTTTTCATGAACCACACCCAGTGTCATTGCATGTGTGTTCTTCTAAACAAACCACATAATTCATTGCATGTCTATTCTTTAATGAACCACACCTGGTGTCATTGCATGTTTGTTCCTCTAAACAAACCACATAAGGATCCACCAGTGTCATTGCATGTCTGTTCTTTTCACGAACCACACCCAGTGTCATTAGATGTGTGTTCTTCTAAACAAACCACATAAGGATCCACCAGTGTCATTGCATGTCTGTTCTTTTCATGAACCGCACAAGGATCTACCAGTGTCATTGGATGTGTGTTCTTCTCATGAACCACATAAGGATCTACCAGTGTCATTGAATGTGTGTTCTTCTCATGAACCACACGTGGATCCACCGGTGTCATTGCATGTCTGTTCCTCTCAACAAACCACATAAGGATCCACCAGTATCATTGCATGTCTGTTCTTTTCATGAACCACATCCAGTGTCATTGCATGTGTGTTCTTCTACACAAACCACATAAGGATCCACGAGTGTCATTGCAAGTCTGTTCTTTTCATAAACCACATAAGGATCCACCAGTGTCATTGCATGTCTGTTCTTTTCATGAACCATATAAGGATCCACCAGTGTCATTGCATGTCTATTCTTTTCATGAACCACACCCAATGTCAGTGCATGTCCGTTCTTTTCATGAACCATACTCGGTGTCACTGCATGTCAGTTCTTTTCTTGAACCACATAAGGATCCACTAGTGTCATTGGATGTGTGTTCTTCTAATTAACCAAACGTGTATCCACCGATGTCATTGCATGTCTGTTCCTCTAAACAATCCACATATGGATCCACCAGTGTCATTGCGTGTCTATTCTTTTCATGAACCACACCAAGTGTCATTGCATGTGTGTTCTTGTAAACAAACCACATAAGGATCCACCAGTATCATTGCCTGTCTGTTCTTAACATGAACCACATAAGGATCCACCAGTGTTAGTGCATGTCTGTTCTTTTCATCAACCACACCCAGTGTCACTGCATGTCAGTTCTTTTCATGAACCACACCCAGTGTCACTGCATGTCAGTTCTTTTGATGAATCACACAAGGATATACCAGTGTCATTGCATGTGTGTTCTTCTCATGAACCACATAAGGATCTACCAGTGTCATTGGATGTGTGTTCTTCTCATGAACCAGACGTGGATCCACCGGTGCCATTGCATGTCTGTTCCTCTAAACAAAGCACATAAGGATCCACCAGTGTCATTGCATGTCTCTTCTTTTCATGAACCACACCCAGTGTCATTGCATGTGTGTTCTTCTGAACAAACCACATAAGGATCCACTAGTGGCATTGCATGTCTGTTCTTTTCATGAACCACATAAGGATCCACCAGTGTCATTGCATGTCTGTTCTTTTCATGAACCGCACAAGGATCTACCAGTGTCATTGGATGTGTGTTCTTCTCATGAACCACATAAGGATCTACCAGTGTCATTGAATGTGTGTTCTTCTCATGAACCACACGTGCATCCACCGGTGTCATTGCATGTCTGTTCCTCTCAACTAACCACATAAGGATCCACCAGTATCATTGCATGTCTGTTCTTTTCATGAACCACATCCATTGTCATTGCATTTGTGTTCTTCTAAACAAACCACATAAGGATCCACGAGTGTCGTTGCAAGTATGTTCTTTTCATAAGCCACATAAGGATCCACCAGTGTCATTGCATGTCTGTTCTTTTCATGAACCATATAAGGATCCACCAGTGTCATTGCATGTCTATTCTTTTCATGAACCACACCCAGTGTCAGTGCATGTCTGTTCTTTTCATGAACCATACCCGGTGTTACTGCATGTCAGTTCTTTTCATGAACCACATAAGGATCCACTAGTGTCATTGGATGTGTGTTCTTCTAATCAACAAAATGTGTATCCACCGATGTCATTGCATGTCTGTTCCTCTAAACAATCCACATAAGGATCCACCAGTGTCATTGCGTGTATGTTCTTTTCATGAACCACACCAAGTGTCATTGCATGTGTGTTCTTCTAAACAAACCACATAAGGATCCACCAGTATCATTGCCTGTCTGTTCTTAACATGAACCACATAAGGATCCACCAGTGTTAGTGCATGTCTGTTCTTTTCATCAACCACACCCAGTGTCACTGCATGTCAGTTCTTTTCATGAACCACACCCAGTGTCATTGCATGTCAGTTCTTTTGATGAATCACACAAGGATCTACCAGTGTCATTGCATGTGTGTTCTTCTCATGAACCACATAAGGATCTACCAGTGTCATTGGATGAGTGTTCTTCTCATGAACCACACGTGGATCCACCGGTGCCATTGCATGTCTGTTCCTCTAAACAAAGCACATAAGGATCCACCAGTGTCATTGCATGTCTCTTCTTTTCATGAACCACACCCAGTGTCATTGCATGTGTGTTCTTCTGAACAAACCACATAAGGATCCACCAGTGTCATTGCATGTCTGTTCTTTTCATGAACCACATAAGGATCCACCAGTGTCATTGCATGTCTGTTCTTTTCATGAACCGCACAAGGATCTACCAGTGTCATTGGATGTGTGTTCTTCTCATGAAGCACATAAGGATCTACCAGTGTCATTGAATGTGTGTTCTTCTCATGAACCACACGTGGATCCACCGGTGTCATTGCATGTCTGTTCCTCTCAACAAACCACATAAGGATCCACCAGTATCATTGCATGTCTGTTCTTTTCATGAACCACATCCAGTGTCATTGCATGTGTGTTCTTCTAAACAAACCACATAAGGATCCACGAGTGTCATTGCAAGTCTGTTCTTTTCATAAAACACATAAGGATCCACCAGTGCCATTGCATGTCTGTTCTTTTCATGAACCACATAAGGATCCACCAGTGTCATTGCATGTCTGTTCTTTTCATGAACCGCACAAGGATCTACCAGTGTCATTGGATGTGTGTTCTTCTCATGAACCACATAAGGATCTACCAGTGTCATTGAATGTGTGTTCTTCTCATGAACCACACGTGGATCCACCGGTGTCATTGCATGTCTGTTCCTCTCAACAAACCACATAAGGATCCACCAGTATGATTGCATGTCTGTTCTTTTCATGAACCACATCCAGTGTCATTGCATGTGTGTTCTTCTAAACAAACCACATAAGGATCCACGAGTGTCATTGCAAGTATGTTCTTTTCATAAACCACAAAAGGATCCACCAGTGTCATTGCATGTCTGCTCTTTTCATGAACCATATAAGGATCCACCAGTGTCAGTGCCTGTCTGTTCTTTTCATGAACCACACCCAGTGTCAGTGCATGTCTGTTCTTTTCATGAACCATACCCGGTGTCACTGCATGTCAGTTCTTTTCATGAACGACATAAGGATCCACTAGTGTCATTGGATGTGTGTTCTTCTAATCAACCAAACGTGTATCGACCGATGTCATTGCATGTATGTTCCTCTAAACAATCCACATAAGGATCCACCAGTGTCATTGCGTGTCTATTCTTTTCATGAACCACACCAAGTGTCATTGCATGTGTGTTCTTCTAAACAAACCACATAAGGATCCACCAGTATCATTGCCTGTCTGTTCTTAACGTGAACCACATAAGGATCCACCAGTGTTAGTGCATGTCTGTTCTTTTCATCAACCACACCCAGTGTCACTGCATGTCAGTTCTTTTCATGAACCACACCCAGTGTCACTGCATGTCAGTTCTTTTGATGAATCACACAAGGATCTACCAGTGTCATTGCATGTGTGTTCTTCCATGAACCACATAAGGATCTACCAGTGACATTGGATGTGTGTTCTTCTCATGAACCACACGTGGATCCACCGGTGCCATTGCATGTCTGTTCCTCTAAACAAAGCACATAAGGATCCACCAGTGTCATTGCATGTCTCTTCTTTTCATGAACCACACCCAGTGTCATTGCATGTGTGTTCTTTTGAACAAACCACATAAGGATCCACCAGTGTCATTGCATTTCTGTTCTTTTCATGAACCACATAAGGATCCACCAGTGTCATTGCATGTCTGTTCTTTTCATGAACCGCACTAGGATCTACCAGTGTCATTGGATGTGTGTTCTTCTCATGAACCACATAAGGATCTACTAGTGTCATTGAATGTGTGTTCTTCTCATGAACCACACGTGGATCCACCGGTGTCATTGCATGTCTGTTCCTCTCAACAAACCACATAGGATCCACTAGTATCATTGCATGTCTGTTCCTTTCATGAACCACATCCACTGTCATTGCATGTGTGTTCTTCTAAACAAACCACATAAGGATCCACGAGTGTCATTGCAAGTCTGTTCTTTTCATAAACCACATAAGGATCCACCAGTGTCATTGCATGTCTGTTCTTTTCATGAACCATATAAGGATCCACCAGTGTCATTGCATGTCTATTCTTTTCATGAACCACACCCAGTGTCAGTGCATGTCTGTTCTTTTCATGAACCATACCCGGTGTCACTGCATGTCAGTTCTTTTCATGAACCACATAAGAATCCACTAGTGTCATTGGATGTGTGTTCTACTAATCAACCAAACGTGTATCCACCAATGTCATTGCATGTCTGTTCCTCTAAACAATCCACATAAGGATCCACCAGTGTCATTGCGTGTCTGTTCTTTTCATGAACCACACCAAGTGTCATTGCACGTGTGTTCTTCTAAACAAACCACATAAGGATCCACCAGTATCATTGCCTGTCTGTTCTTAACATGAACCACATAAGGATCCACCAGTGTTAGTGCATGTCTGTTCTTTTCATCAACCACACCCAGTCTCACTGCATGTCAGTTCTTTTCATGAACCACACCCAGTGTCACTGCATGTCAGTTCTTTTGATGAATCACACAAGGATCTACCA